>OX376713.1:14174015-14774015 GCA_947389935.1 Agrilus cyanescens | reverse complement strand
ATAATAATAAGCAAAGCTGATAAGGGTAACACTGTCACCTTATTAAACAAAAAAGATTACATTGATAAAACTTTAACACTCCTTCAAAATGAAAAATTCAAAGAATTAAAAAATGATCCAACTAACAAGTTCCAGTCTGAAATAAGACAGGTTATCAAGAAATGTAATAATATTTTAGATCCAAAAGAAAAATATTGGTTAACTGTAATGAATCCGAAGGCCCCTGTCTTATACAGTCTACCGAAAATACATAAACCAGGTTTCCCGATGAGACCGGTAGTATCTTACTTACAAGCACCTGCTTATAAGTTGTGTAAAAAACTAAATAAGATACTACCGGAACTTTTAAATTTCAAACCATCATATTCCATAAAAAATTCAGTCGAGTTAGTTCAAAAAATAAAAAATCACAAAATTGACATTAATACTAAATTAATCTCTTTTGACGTTATAAACTTGTTCCCATCAGTTCCTGTTAATAATTTAATTTCTATCTGTACAGAGTACATTAATAATAATAACCAATTGTCAATTCAACAAAAACAAGAACTAATCTTATTAATCAAAACTTGTTTAAAGCAAAGTTATTTCAAATTCAATAACAAATATTATTCACAACTTGACGGTTTACCCATGGGTTCACCCTTATCTCCGCTATTCAGTGAAATATTTATGACGACCTTCGAAAATAAGCTATTTAACTCGGGATTTAAATTACTTCCACATGTTAACTTATGGACCCGTTATGTAGATGATATTTTATGTTTTTGGACAGGGTCAACAGATGAATTGTCGGACTTTCTAGAATATATCAATTCGTTATTTCCAAGTATTAAATTCACAGTAGAAACTGAAGTACTAAACACTTTAAATTTTTTGGATGTAAAACTCATAAGAAATACAAATTACATAGAAATTGATATTTTCAGAAAACCAACTTTCACTGATACATTAATACATTTTAACTCTAATCAGTCTTATACAGTTAAACTAAGTGCTTTTCATTCTTTTATACATCGCCTGTTTAGTCTCCCGCTAAACAAAACAAATTTTGATAAAGAAGTTAATGTTATTAAAACTCTGGCGTTAAATAATGGCTTTAACACTAAAATAATAGATACTTTAATTGCTAAAAAAAGTAAGAAATTGTTAATGTCTAATTTTTTTCCATCCCTAAATTATTCAGATATCAATAAACAATATAGTTTTATCAATTTTGTACCTTCAATTTCCAGTAAAATTTGTAACAATTTAAAGAAAGCTAACATTAATCCTATCTGTGTAAACAAAAATAACTTAGGGTCTTTACTTATCAATAATAAATTAGATAGACAAAACATGTTTGAAAAAAGTGGGGTTTATCAATTGAATTGTTCGCATTGTTCTGCTTTTTACATTGGTCAAACTGGTCGCGCTTTAAAAACCCGTTTAGACGAACATAAAAAATCTATTTTACAAAATAAAAAATGTACAGGCTTGGCAGATCATTGTATTTCGAACGACCACTTTATAGATATAGATAATTGTAAATTGTTACACAACTTAAATAAAAGTAAACGCTTAGACCTATATGAAATTTTCGAAATTAAAAAAGCTGGTAAACAAAATTTAAACTTATTAAATGACCAAACCGACTTCTCGATATCCCCACTTTTAAGTCTGTTTCTTTAGATTTCTAGGTAGTTATACCCTATATATAAGACTATTTACTTTTGTAAAATGTTATTCTCTTTGAAAATGGCTTTGTAGCCGAAACAATTGTTAGAGTTATTCTCAATAAAACTGTGAAACAAAAGTGTACCAAGTGTTGAATTTGTATTATTTCTATATAATAAAAAACGAAATTTGTTCGTTGAAAGGGGCATCACTTTGAGAATGACTGAATCGATTTGGTTAATTTTCTTACAGAAATAACTTTTAGAAAAGTTTTCTAGAAAATTGGAAAATCCTGGAAAAGAAAGTGTCTTTTTGTAATATTTTTAAATAAATTATAGGCCATAACCCATGTTTTAAACGATTGAAATGGGTAAATGGGTTTTTTGCCTGGTTCGTTATATAGGTACCTAAAAAAGGATTCAGGAAGAAAATCCAGAAAATTACAAAAGAAGAAGGTAAAAATGAAAACCATTTATATGCACTTTTAGTTAGTCCTAGGTAAGAATAATAATTCAATTAATAAGAACTGTGACTTAAATTTTGGAACAAAAGCCCATGATTCCATTTGATTACTTTCAGAAGTACCTTTTTTACTTTGTTTACACTTTGCAAAAAGAATTATCACAAATTCACAAAGCGACCACCATTTAATTGCAAAATTTATTACAATTAGACAGTGTAAGGTCTGTTAGGGGTCAGCTAGTTTCAGATAAAAATTAATATACCATACGATAATTTTTTATAGTGTCAAGTGAAGTTTCAGAAACGCGTTGATTGCCATCTGGTAATTCAAAATGAAATTAAACTTGCAAATTGTTACGACTTATTGAAGAAAACTGCAATTATTGCGACAATTTATGACACAACTGCGAAAACTATAAAACTATTTGAAAACAAAAATTGGCAGTTATAGAGATTTCCGATAGAAGTGGAGACTCAAAACTATAAAATAATAAAAGAAATTAGTGGCAAGTTCGTAAATAAGTAACATATATTTATTAGTTTTAAGTAATTATTCTTGAATCGCAATAAGGAACATTGGCTCTAAAGAAACTAGCGCTATTCGCCGCTAGATGACAATAGGGAAGCTAAAATAAGTCTAGACGTTTTTAGCTGTTGACGTATAAATTGCTTAATACAGTTAATAAGAGCTACTAAATTAAAAAAAAAATGGCAGTCATATAGAATTTAATTTTGTTGATATAAATAAAATATTTAACTGATTATCACATCGAATTTCGAATATAAATGACCTTCACCCTGTAGGAAAACTAGAAAACGCAGAGAGTTGTTTACCCGAAGTCTGAATAGTAATAATTCAAAAAACATTCTTAAAACCAATTTATATCCACGATTCGTTTCAATAAGCCTAAAACAAGACAAATTGATAGCTTGAAATCCATCCGGCTGAAGTAATTAACCATAGCGCCCATTTTATCGTTGGTAGATATTAGTATTACGTATAAGATGAAACGGCTAAATAGCATTTATTATCTTTTTGGCAGGTACTAAAAATCGTCTGCATAAATGTGCGTTTGTATAAGCATTAGTGCTTTTATTTATTGTTCATCATCGTCAGTGATTTACGTATCTGGAATGGCTTCTAAAAGCTTTCGGAGCCGTCTTCGAACATGTGCTTATAAATATTGATACAACATAATCACCTTATAATGGACATTCTTTACAATCGGAATTTACCGTTTGGCAATAAACACAAGCGTGTGTGTGTGTGTGTGTGTGTGTAATAATTGTCCATGTACGCGGTGCCATTAACACGGATAGAACGTGCTGCCATAAAAAAACAAGGTGTAAACAATTTTTGTGAACTCGTGCTTCTGGAATTAAGTGAAACTTTTTAATTGGAAGGCTGGACTTTTGATTATTAGGGCGCGTACGTTCAAAAATCAGAAAATTGTGAAATTATGGCAGTTTATCTGCATTTTTGGGATTCCTAATCGAAAAAAAGGAATCCTTTTACGTACTTATAATATTAAGATTTCTGCCAATCTTTCTTCTTGGACCTTAACGTCCTGTAACTGCTTGAGATAGAGTGGATTTAATGTGTAGTTCCGAGAACACCTTTCTCGGGGACCCGACGTTACCCTGTCACGAAAGCGACCGGCTGTCTTTGAAAATTCCCCTCTTCCACGAAAATAAAAATCTCCGACAGTCACAGCCAATTTTCTTTGCACCTACTGGACCGATTAAGTCGAATATTTGGTAGATACATACATGAAGTTCTGCGACACCAACCGTTACCATCGTTATTGAAGGACAGAGCGCTAACCGTGAAACGTCATATAAAGAGGTCTCCGCAGATTCTTGTAAAGGAAGGTAAGAGGAGCATTTGTCGAAATTTTTAAGCTGGCAAATAATTGTTGCTACTTTAAAGTTTTGCAAAACGTGTATTTCTATCTTTCGACACTTACGTAGCCCAAACTGTGATAGATACGAAAAAGTATAAAGACTTAGGTGGTACATTACACGTTGAAGCGCGTCTTTGAAACGCTGTATTTTTTTACCTGTAAAAGGTAGATAGATGCTGTCCCGGACTTTTTTGTAGAAAATTTAATTAACCACAAAATGGTTTACATAATTTTTTCATATCTATCGCAGTTTTGGCTACGTAAGCATCGAAAGGTCAAACAATACGTTCTGCAAAACTTAACGTAAAATGAAAAATAGCAACAATTATTTGCCAATTCTAAACATTTTCACAATTGCTCTTCTGAATCTTCCTCTACAAGAATCCGCGATCAAAAAATATTGCACGATAAATACCTCGACTAAGATTAAAACAGTTCCCTACGAGGACTCTCTTATATGACGTTGGCCTTCAATAACGATGGTATGGAATGAAAGGGTTTCTTGTGAGGGTCTCAAGTATACATATATCTTCTATAATTCTAAAATAAATACCTCTTGTCACCGAAACTACTGAGTTTAAAATATTGAAAAGAAAAAAACGAAATATTTCTTTACTAGATTTCAGAAGAACTTGTATATGGAAGACACCATATTCAATGTATGGAATCTTTTTCAATTTTTAGTTTTTCAATCAAAATAATGTAATGTGTGGACTATGAACTCCCGAATCTGAAACAATTTACTTAACTGAACATAACCTTAGATAACCCACCCATACCATATCATACCTAACCTAACTTAAACTAAACTTCTCTAACCGGATATGAACGGTGTGATTAGGGATTTTGATGCCGAGATTCTGCTCTAAAATATGTTGATCTTCGTCTAAGCCTTTATTAGATTTATTTTTGCCTAAATTTTGATTTCTTGATTAAAGGACTAACGTCTGTAAACTTGTCTTATTTTTTATTTGCAACCTTCCCAGCATACCAGGATTGACTGATTATAATCCTGAAATCTCGGAATTCGAAATACGGGCCGCAATCGAAATCCCGAGGTGTGACCTCACTTAGAATCGAACCTAGGCTAACTGCTCTCTAGTAGCTACACAGCTACTCAACCCTAAAATTAGGACCTACTTTTTTTTTACATCGATACATCTGCGTTTTACTTCAAAATGGAAAAAAGTTATAAAACAATATTTATCTACATATACCCAGTTACATTAAAAGGGAGTAAACAATTATTTATTTTTTATTGTTGTAGTTCATTCCTAAACTTTTTTACGTCTTTTTTAATAGGTCTTAAAAATTTTTGATGGGGTGCCTTCAGACGACATAAATAAGCAACGGTTTTAGTTTTCTTTTACTTTTCTCTTTCTTGTTTGCTTCTTGAACGGGTTGTCTGTTCATCGTCTGCTCCTTACAGTCCCTCTATTTTTTAAGCCTCTTTAAAGTTTATCTGAACTCGGAGCTTTTTTATACCTCCAGCGCATAACCGACGTCCATGCATGCATCGCATCGGCTCCATTATAACGATCGGCCTTTTAAGCAGCTTATAGGAGATGCCTCTTTTCTTAGACTTCTTTAATAGTCGAAATGAAAGGGTGCAGAAGCGTATAATAAAAGCTGCTGATGTCTTTCATTACATGTCCTGTCTGGCTTTAGAAAAACGGGACTTTTTAACGCAGATGTGAACTTGCACCCATAAAGTGAAGATAAAATTGAAGAAAACTTATTAAACTCCAGCAGAAAAATGACCATTATGTCCACGTTTAATATCTAAGACAACTGTTCAAGTAAAAGGACGAAAGAAGAAATTTACCCCCAAAATGACACCGAAAAATGATTAAAAACACACTGGAACAGTTCTTCTATCGGATGCCTTCAGGATATCCCTTGTGATCAAGAAAAAAACGTCTGCTACATACAAACATAGAATTCAAAACTTCTTTATTTTAATTTGTTTATACATCCTTTAACACACCAATTTTACGAACAGTATAAAAAATAAGTGGTTTGAAATAAAAGAGGTTAGAATACAATAGGGCCCCTATTAAATAGAAACTGGGGTTGTATAAAAAGGACCCCCTTTAAGCACCTTTTGTAAGACTTCCGTTAACCTACACCCTTTTTTATGGTGCAATACCTTCACCTCCATACAACAACAAATTTGCGAAAGAAGACCAGAATAGTACCAAAATACATCAAATTTGTGAGTATGAAAAATTCGTCTTAAAATGCTAAACCAATTTTTTTTTTCTTAATCGATAAACAAACAGCTGCTTCTAAGCATTGACAGGTCATCCATTGAATCACGTCAACTAAATAAAGCCACAAACGTCCCATTTGACACCCTAAACTGTCCCTATCTGTTACCATCGGACATTTTCGTTTCAAAACACACATCAAACTCAACCTGTCGCCGAAACCACTGACGAAAAGACTGTGGAAGATTCTAAAACAGATACGAAGCAACTCCGTGGTGCCAAATGACAACCGACATCGTCTGCAAGAATGGTCTGGAAGTAAATTCGCCCTACTCAAGTGTTTTACCATTTAGCACACCCATATTTTAAGAAGAAAGGGAGTTTAACAAATAAATAAAAAAATGTACAAATACGTACTCTTCCAAGTATTAATTTTTTTAACGTTTCGATTTGGATTTCTAAAAAGAATTTGGCATTTTGGAATCAACCATTAAAAGTTTTATGGATTTGAGCAAAAATCATTTTATGACGCCTAGAGATTTCAATTCACGTTTGTGAAAACTGTATTTACTTTCAATTTTTTTTTAAAGGCAAAGGATAATTAAATTTGAACACCAAAAGTAAAGATTAGAGAGGAATTTACAGTGTTCCAATAGAGCATAAATAAAGATCAGAGACGAGATCCCTAATACTACTAATTGACGAGATAGGAATCAAATTTGTCGTCTGCGACAAGTGAAATTCTTCGCAAACGCCCCGGACGTCACAGGAGACGATGTTAAAAGGTGGTAGTTACCCCCGCTTATCAGCGCCATGGAGTCGAACAAGAGTTACCTTTTAGGAACGTAGTGCCCTTCGTCTCAACAAAAAAAAAAAGACAAATAAAGAGAAATATTTAAGGAGGCTCTAAGACCATTAAACCTGAGCAAGGGCCGAATACAAAAAAGTCTAGTAAAATATTAATCGAGAAAGCAATAAAATATGAATGCAAAGATCCCAAACAAATCTGTGCACAACGCATGGACGTGATTCTGGATCGTGATCCAGCTACTACTGAGTTGGGTGAATTGAATTGAATAAGAAATGTGAGAAGGGAAAGAATTAGATTCGTTGGTCCCGAAATAATTGGATTGTTTAATTATTCAAGGACGCATTCTTCAAAGCCATCATAAAGAATACGTCATCATATTCATGACCAAGGGGAAAACAAAGAGATTTCGATATTTGAACGTATTCCTTGACTCACAAACACTACATTATTGCTTGCTCAAGTCATAGAACCATTAATACTAAACAATACGAATAACTTCTTTCTATGGAATCGTAAAATCGTCTAATTATTTCATCTGCTAACTGCTAGATGTCAACACAGACATTCAAAAATTATTCATATAAAAAGAAGAAGACTTTGTGTTCTCTACTAACTTTAGGAATATTTATAACCAACTCATAACCCTTTTAAACGCCCCTAATGCACATTCCAACATGTATTATCTATTTATTTTTGTTTATTCAATAATTCCGGATGTAACTGAAGTTAATGGCAGTATAAAGTGGCGTTTGTTGAGAAAATGTTTGTCGAGACAGTTTGGATGTGAATTTCTGCGTTTATTTTAAACATATGCACAAAACGTGTAAAGTATATACACAAATATCATAAAGCTGCGTTGTTAGGACATAAAATGTCGGATCCTCCTTTGAAATATATCTACTTAAAAATATTAATCGACTAATAATTACCCTCTATTTACAGTACAGAGCCATCTAAAGACTGTAAATGAAGGTATTAAAAACTTTTTGAAAATCAGTGTCACGTTTCTGAATATATTTAACTTTCACATAAAAATTTTGTGTAAATTGCCACAAATGTTATACACTGTAGCGAACACGAGCATGCTTGTGTGCGATCGGGTACACTTGCATGTGTAGCAGGCCGGCGGCTCAACTAGCCGCGGGCGGTTTTCGGTAGTGTATACGTGTGTTTTAGGCGAGTGTCTCGTACCTGCCTTCCAAGAAAGTAATTAAGCGCTTCGCTGAAAATGTAAACAATCGTTCGAATATTCCAGGCTGTTATATGATGCTATGAAAGTGACAGAGACGTTCGCTGAGTGAGTTAGTAATAAATTGACCGTGACAGTGGTAACATCCGAAATAAATCGACAGTGTTAGAAGTGAAAAGACAAATAAATAGACGCGCATATAAGTGAGTGTTGTAAATAAATAGTAAGCTAAGTTCCGTATTAATTAATAGTGTTTTTATGTAGTTATTATTAAATAAGTATATATAAATTGTGTTCCTGTACTTTAGTCTTGTAAATAAATTTTAATAAACCCACGAACACTACAACACATAAGGCGAAGTCTGCGTCCACTTCTAATTTTTAGTTGCAAAAACGACGTGCATGGATTGTTCAGGGGCGGATCCAAGGGGGAGTTAGCAAATAAGCAGTTGCAAATTGTTCAGAATGTTCCCTAATGTTACAGAAATTTCTGTAATTTTCCAATAGTTTTCGAGAAGGTTCTAAAACATTTCAGAATGTATAGACTCGACCAATATTTTCCAGAACGCTCCAGTAAATTACAGGACATTTCTAAAGATTCAGGATTGTTCTACAACTCTACAAGTTTCTGAATATTGGAGAATGTTGAATGGCCAGAATATTGTAAAATCTTGTAGAAGTCTCATTATTTCCAGAATTCTATTCAGAAAGTTTCCATAAATTTCTGGAATATTTCACAAAAAGCAATAAAACATTCTGAACCTATTGCAGTAGCAAGGCTCAAAGCAAAATTCAAGGTATGAATTCCCGTCTTTCATTTATTCCCTAAGGAAACAGCTAACGGGATCCAGAATCTCTGAGAGCAGACTTCAAAAAATTGACAGTAAGATCATCCTGATAAAATTAACTGCGCGTCTGTAATGAATTAAAATTTTTGCAATAAATAAAGTTTTATGTCCTATTGAAAGTTTTTTTTCCAGAGATCTATTTAAAACTAAAAAAGGCCATATCCAAGTGAAGGTAGTCTTTAAAATTAAAATGACGTAAAATTAATTCAGCAACCACGTTTAAACCACCATCGTTATTTTGCTGCTTGTATATGCCTCATCATTAAAAGGAAAAACTAAAAGCCATTTTCAGTAGGTAATGTGTTCATTCCAAGTTATGACATTCAATCACTAATTGCATCTTTTTCAATTTTAATCGCACATTCAGATGATGCACTCAAAATAAAACACCACAAACTTTTTAATATTTAATCGTTAGAACGCAACAGCGCTTCTGAGTGGTGAGGTAGACGAAAAAGACTTAATCACCAGTTTTACATGCAGTTCATTCAAATAATAAAAAAAAAATTCAATGTACGTGTACAGTATTTAGTGAAAATTCACTGCAATTAAGTCAACTATTTCTAACTTCATCGCTCATAAGCACAAACACAATTCTATAAAAGCTTCTACTCTATCTATTTTCATCAGTCATATACGTATACCACGAACTTTACGAATACAATACCCACTTCCAATCTCATTTTGAATCTCTAAAAGGTAACCATCCCATCTTCTTATAATAAATTCTTACACGCTATAAACTAACCCTTGTACGAATGTCCAAGACTCGTAATAAACTTTAATCAGAGTCTACATCAAGACCACACTGAAATGTCAAGCCATTCTTCGAAGATAATCTTCAGGTGCATTTATTTAGTACCTTAGTCTACATGATCATTATGAAACATTGAAAATTCAAGGTGATATACACATGTGAGTTTACATAAATAACAGATCAGTGTGATTTAATTCATGATTTGTTATTGCGAAGACATTTAAATAATAGAAATTGTTCAATTAGAAAGAAAAATTTCAATCTAAAAAGACAGGAAATCAAAATCAACCAATCGACAATCAATTACCATTATTGAATGCCGATTTTTGTGTATTAATATCTTCTCCTAAAAATTGAATATGTCGTAGAGTTCGTCACACTGATCAAGAATATATACATATGTTGGGCGCGGAAACGACCCCTTCATGGTGTTTTTGAGCTTCTTCATTTCGTTTATTTGTCTTCCATGTCTATTGTAAAATGCGATTAGTAGTAGTGATTTGTTGATTTATTCGAATATTGAGATCGTGTAGTGTTTATTGTTGTAGATTAAATACGGAATTATTGATAGTCTTTATCTGTAGATGATACATGATACTGCTTGTTTGTTTAAAGTTTGAAAGCGGTTATTCTTAGTGTGTTACGAATACGAATGTTGGGAAAGGGTGAGGGGTATATAAATGTAAAGACACCCATCCTGAACCGTAACCTATTGCAATACACACGGAATCGCGTTTTACAATAGACGTGGAAGATAAATACACGAAATGAAGAAGCTCAAAAACACAATTTTTTATTCCTCTTTCGCTTTCTTTAGTAGAAGACAGAACCATTTTGTTATCATTTTTTTTTTAAACGCTGATCATCGGAGAGCGCGAGTCGTGACCTAACTTCGAAACAAAGGAGAATAAAAGAAGAATTTCGAGGAAGACGTTCGACGTTCCTCTTTATCTCGACTTTAAAACTCGATCGAGAAGCGTTCGAGAGGCAAGATGGAGGGTCAGCTATTTGTCTGTCCGACACTTTAAGTGCCTTTAATGTTATTAAGATCGTTATCGAAATGTCGTCATGTTTTTAGTCTGAAATCACTGGCTTCCAGTCTTTCCTCACCTCAATTAGTCAACCGTGTTTTATACCCCTCAAAAGGAGTGATTTATAGAAATAAAATTTAAAAATAAAATCATTGACTCGTGCCATTAGAATTTTATCTGTCTTTAGAACAGGTATAAACGTAAAATTTTATAATGCTAATGGCTAATGGGCCATACCTGGAAGGTTGTAAATACAAAAAGGAAAGGTATCTAACTACCATAAATATAAGTACATAGATAATAAATTTTAAATTCTGTTCTATAATTTTTCTTTTCTTTGAATGAAAACCTAAATGGTATTTGTTTTTATTTAAGATTTAGCTAATCAATTTTTAAAACGGTGTCGCGAAAAAGGCGTACAGCGACATGAGCGTACTGTCTCACGCTGGGAGGGTTAATTACGTTTTGATAAGGGTTCAATACCGTCTTTACCATAAGGGCACACGGGGCCCGTGCCCAGGGCCACCATTCTCAGGGGGGCCCCCAAAGGACCTAAATTTCTCTCTACCATTTATTCTCAAAACATTTTTGTCGGACACATTAGACATTACTTTTTTTCGCAAATTAGTAACTTTATAAGAAGGTATTTACATGGCATAAACTACGCCATTATATCAACGAAGACAGACGGTCCAAGAAGGCTCATTTCTATCTGGAAGCTGAGTTCAAAACAGAATGTTTTCATTTGAGTCAATATGTAAAAAACATAGCAAAGCAATCGGCGGATTTAAATATCTCAACCTTACATAACTTAATAAAAGCAGATAAATTGGAAGAAACTTTTCCAAACGTAGAAATTGCTAGAAGAATATTCCTTTGCCTGATGGTTACCAATTGTAGTGGAGAGCGATCATTTTCGCAGCTTAAGAGAATAAAAAATGAATTGCGAACAACAATGTTACAAGAACGACTAAGTAATTTGTCGATTATGTGCATTGAAAGTGATATCCTTCAAAACATTGACTTTAATGATATAATAGAAGATTTTGCTCAACAAAAATCCCGAAAGAAACCATTATCGTAATCAGAACCAAAAAATAGCAGCATTCGAATATCATTAATGACATATAACATCATACTGTATCTGATTTACCTATAATAAATGATTAAACTTATTTTAAAAATGTTAGTATAATTCGCGTTTTTTACTTTCCAATGGGGGCCTCCAATTCTTGTGTGCCCAAGGGCCCCAACTTAGTTTAAGACGGCGGTGTAGGGGTTGCTATTTATGTTCTACTTGTGAAATAAGCGTATAAGGGGATCATTTCTGTTTTTCATCACACTGTATCCGAGGGAGAGTAATAATGAATAATTCTGATTGTGGTCTAGAAATTTAAGGGCGATTTACTGCTGAATATTGAACTTTCGGTAGTAATTTAGACTATTTTTAAACACCCAATTAAAGATGATTTTATTTCGTATTTTTGATAAAAGCAGAATATTCTCTTATTTTTCGCAAAATAATTTCCGTTGTAATAATATTCATAATTATTACATAAATTAAATTTGTAAATAAGCAATTATACGATTTTATTAAATTTTTTAATTTAAATAATTATAATTATTATTGCAACCAAAATGATTTCGCGAGAAACAGGAAAGAGAAAGAACAAAATCACTTTTAATTAGGTTTCTAAAATAGTCTAAATTACTAATAAAAGTTATACATATATTCAATATTATATTTTTAAAGCTGTCCATAATAGTCAGAATAGTGAAAGAAAATTTGGAAAAGGGCATAGGAGGATGAGACAGAGAGAAGAAATTTTTAGTTTAAAACATTCAACCATAACTTCAAAAAAAAAAAAAAAACATTTAAACCTAGAAATCGCTTTTTCTTTACAACTTCTTAAATATTAGATGTAATTACCTGTTCTCTTTCTTTAAATAAAAGAACTACAACCTATTATCTCAAAAATTTTAAATCTAAATTAAAAATACACAAGAGATGTAGTTCTTGTGAGAGCAATATGTGTGTCGAAGAAATGATAGGTCTAATATTATCATCATGGATTTTTCAATTTTTTATTTGGTTAGAACAGTGTTAAAGACTGAAAAACTGATTTTTACCATCTTGGTAATCGTTTCAGTATTTCCTTACATACTCAATTACCTTACTTGTTTAAGATATTTGCAAGTATGTAGATAGTGAAACGTTTTAAGAATGCATAAAACAGTGAGTTTTTTTTCATTTTTTGACAGTGTTCTACCAAATTAAAATAATTGAAAAATTATGGTGATATGATGTGATACTATTTCCTGGATACCTATCTATATTCCGTTTTTGAAAATCGTATGATCTGTTTTTTTTTAATCCAATTTTAAAATTTTTGTACGTTTTCCAAAATTTGAATTTCTCGCCAATTTCTATAGAACACAAAAACACCTTCATTCAAATCCAAGAAGAGGTGACTATATTAAAAATTGATGAGGTCAGGGTTAAATTTTTGGTACTAATAATATGAAGATATACTTTTTTTTTGATATGGATCATGTCCATATTTTTTTTTCAATATCGCCTGGGACTCCTTGCCTAGATATTTGGAAAATTCAAGAAAGCCGAGTCTTTTTTACGGTCTTTTTCTTTAAACTCAAGATTGGAACGATGGAACCTAACCTAATTCTGTGTTTAACTGAAAAGTTCTCAGGAACAAAAATCGGTACTATTACGGAAGATATTCGAAAAATTCGGGCAAAGTTAATCATTTTCAAAATATTAGCTTTTGTATGCATTTTTGATTACTACTAGTTTCATAATTTCATATAATGGAAGAAAATATATAATTAATTTGGTTGGCATAAATTCAATCTTATATTTGGAACAAAACCTCATGGTTTCAAGTCATTTCAGGCCAATAACGTTTCACACATTTCCATCTTTTATGGGCACAATTATTAATGAGTTTACAGGTTGGTCATTTAGAAACACCAATTGCTTTTCACAAAACGTTCGATTAGATATATTTAATGTCTTGCCATATTTCATAATTTCTGTTACAAATGAATAAAAAATTTTATATACATACAGCAATTTGGGTAAGATTTGAGAACAGAATTTAATTATCTTTGTATTTTTTTTGATCTTGGGTGACTTCAATAATAAAATAACTATCTGACATCTGAACGTATTCGGTGCGATGACCGAGAACTTTTAAATTAAACAAAACCTCACTTATACTCTTTTTCCTCCCTCACTCACTCACTCACTGTTCGTGTCTTATGTTAGAAACGTTTTTAGTGTTCAAGTACTATTTGGACAAAGAGTCTTTATGCAACTTCTCGTCTTAAATTCCAAATTAAATGAGAAACAACAGGCCGATACAAAAACATCTACATATCAAGTATAAGTAGCTCGTTGAGTTTGTTGCTCATTTGCGATAATAATGCCTGGTTTTGTTACTTGTCTCTACCATCACATTTTCAAAGAGAAACAGTTTATTGTTTGTACACGCGCGACTTAAAGAACTAACTGTTAAGCTAATGGGTTTTAATTTAATTAAAATTGCTTTTTCGTTTTAATGGCAACTGACGATGATGGTCTACATAAAAAGTTAAAACCTCAGGAAATTAGAAGGAAAAGAGTCATCAGTCATCAATAAACCTGCTTTGGCTATAGACAAAAGGAAAAGGAACTTTTTATGTTCCCAGATGTTTTTCAATCAGAATCCTTTCACAGTTTAGAAACTTCATTAATTCCTCATCTTATGAGCAAAATTTATACTGAAACCTTTACATTGTCAAAAGAAAATCCGTATTAGATTGACCACAGCAGTCAAGACCTTTTTTGTTATACATTTGCCGTTCCTCCCTAATAAATCCCGCAGAGGGCGGTACATATAAATCGTGGTGCTATAGCGGTCCCCCGCTGGAAACCCCTCATTTGAAATTCCCATTAAGCCCCTGTAGATTTTACTCATTAAATGATGCAGCTAAAATGATATCATTGCATCCAAGTGGTTACTTGATTTATAAGGTTCACCATAATCGATATATTCCAGATCTATGAGGAGCGTTATAAAAATAATCCTGGCGTCGATAGGAGGAACAAAAGGTGGCTCTGTTCCTTCATAAATCAAATCGCCATCGCCACAAGACTGCTATCGACATGGGTGCATCTGCACCACTTTCACCCCAAAAATTTTAACAGAACACATCAATTCCTTCCAAAGTACTCTTGAATTGAATTCTATTTTGGCAGTTTCAACCAGTGGCGAAGTCAGGGAGATCCCCAAGGGTTCTATAATTAAATTTATAAATTCTTTGTTAGTATTGATACAAGAATTTTGGCAAGAGGGATTCACAAAAAATTCTGTCTTTTCTTTCCTGACTAAGCAAATAATTGGATTATATTATGGATCTGTCAATAAATACTAAATTTAAGTTTCCCTGACCCCGAAGGAAATATCCGGATTCAAACTCGAATTTTCTTCATGGATCCACCACTGATACCATACATATGAGAATACGAGCTCGAATATCCTTGTTTGATTCGTAGGGCGAGTTCAGGTGCAACCCCCTACCGAAAATTAGAAATCCTCCGTGTGGGGTTGCAATATAAGTTCCATCACCAGGAGGGACAGACGTCGGTATGTGGACTATAACTTTTGTTTGGTTTAAACGTAAATTTTCTATAAGCTCACGCCGCCTTTTGTTAGTTGATTCTTATGTTTGATGTGAAAACTTTTAAAAATTTTAATATATATTTTATTATAGATACTAGTCTAGCAAAAGATTCGTTAAAATTTAAATTTAAAAAAGTCGTTTTCAAAGACGACATCAAAAAAGCATCTTGATAATCCTAATTTAAATAAATATCCTAATGACGAAACGTTATCTGAAGAAGACTTGCGATATAAATCCAAACTTCTGAATATTTTTCTATGCATTTGGGAAATATCTACCCAAAATATTTGGTTTTTCATTGTTTTGATAATAAATTCCTAATTTATGAGAATTAACATCTTGTTTTCTTTCTTAATACCCACTTATAAAAGTTTGCACATGTCCAAATTCTGCAAACAAATTTTTAAGAAGTTTATTTACATTAACGAAAGACAAATTGCTCGGGTCTGATCTAAAAAACTTTTAAAAGCTTATTTACTTGATTCAGCCTTGATCACGTCATTCATTAACCGCGAGAAAGTTTAGCTAGAATGGCTGAATACACAAAGTTTGTTTTACATTAATGGATCATCTTCTTGTGCTGTACAAAGTAATCGTTAATGGAATTGGAATTTAGTTAAGGATAGTAATGAGTATATAGGAAATATTAATCAAAAACAAAATAAAACCGAAAACACTTGTAATATTTTACGTGTGCATAAAGAGTCTGGATAAGTATGTGATATCGGCCCTACCACCGATTTGGCTGAAAGTTCGATCTGTTCCTCTTGTTAAAAGACTAGAATCTCAATGTTTCAAATTCCTATATTCAAAATTGGTTTTCTAACCTCAAAAACCGTGTTCTTTAATTTTTTGGCTATAACTTTGCCAGTTTTTAATGGTTCTTAATAGTTCTTGCGTCATCTTAAAGAAAACAACAAGGCGCATCAAAACTAATATGTATTATACCTAATTAACGGTGAAACCTAATCTAAAAATACATTTTAAAAGCTCAATGTGGCTTCAAAATGTATGCTGTGAGCGCATCATTCTTCTTACTAGGCTTAAAAGTTTTGTTGTGGTTAATAATTTTACAAGGCGTAGAACTAAATCTAAAATATGAAAAAACTGAAAATTGTGATGAATTAAGGGCTCCGTTGCACCCCAAACATAGAACTAACCTCAAAAATGTATGCAGAGACTCAAAAAGCTTCTTGGTACCAAAGCCCAGTTCGATTCATATGCAAAATACAAGAATAACCGCAACAACGAAGATAATTTTTCTTTGAAAAAGATTATTCTTGTTAATTTTTTTTAATATAAATCGAATTGAGTATTGGTACCTATAAGTTTTCTGGGTTATTGTACACGTTTTTCAGGTTATTTTTTTGTTTGGCGTGTTATAGAATCCCTAAATCGTCCAAATTTTCAGTTTATTCAAATTTTGGGTTAGTTACATCCCTCTTGTAAAAATCTGTAAAAGTTTACGGTTGATAGTATTGACCACAATTAAACTTTTAAGCCTAGTAAGAAAAAACTGCGCTCACACCATTCATTTTGAAGCCAAATTGAAGTTTTAAAATGTATTTTTAGGTTAGGTTTTACCGTTAATTACGTATATTATGCAATCGAGTTGATGCGTCCTGTTGTTTTCTTCAAGTTGGCGCAAGAATTTTTAAGATCCAATCAAAATTCGCAAAGTTATAGCCAAGAAACCAAAAGAACATATTTTTTGAGGTTAGGAAGCCAATTTTGAGTCTAGGGTTCTGAAGCTTTGGGGATCCTTGTCTTTTGACAAGAGGACCAAATTGACACAAAGATTAATTATTTAACGCCTTTTTTATTAATGTTCTAATTCCAAATATTTTATTTACATCTCCACTAGTAATTAATTGGTAACGTTTCAGTTTCTTTTTTTAACAATTCCATTTATGGCGGTTGCGTGTCAAGTTTTAACTGAACACGTGTTTTCCACACAATTAATTTCGTTTAATTCGAAGAACACAAGAGAAAAAAAACAAATCAATACAAGATATGCTGGCGCGCTTCTGCGGCACGGAGACCATTATTTATTTTTAATAATTCGGATTTAAAAGTTATTTCAGTGGCTGCCATCGTGTTTCCGTTGCACTGTTTCAATGTGCTCATCTGTGAGTAATGACTGGTTACTCGATTCTTCTATATTTTGCCACCTCGGGTGGTCTGGTACCCCGGATCTTTAACCGTCAAGCCTTGACTCAGATGGACTTTCGTTCCAAACTCGTTAAAACTATTTTCAAACGTTATTAATTTACGTATGTTTGTCTTATTTAATTATTTTACACACTGTCAGTTAAATAAATTGCCAAATATGGCGCTATAATAATAGTCCGAAGGGATGTAGTATAACGTAAAAAAATAAATATGACTTTCGAAATATTTTTGTCTCTTAATTTATTCAAACTTCAATTATTCCCCATATTTTAATTGCTAGAGGGTGAAATATTTTTAAGTAACACAATTTGTAACAGATGGCGTTGTGAACGTTATGCATAAGTAAATGTGCGTTCCAGACTAAATTTGAACTCAATTTCGTTTATTTCACTTTGATTGATTACTTAAATATGGATCATGTAACCTAAACGGAAATGTAAATAAGAAAGCAAATTTGATTAATGTGAAATTCTTAATTTACTTAATTCAACTGTGTCAAATTTGGAATAAAACCATTACCACCGAGAATACAAGACCCAAATTCGTACATCTGATGTCATTAAACTAGGCCATTGTAGGAAACAGTTTTAGTCTAATTAAATTTTCTACCAAAAATGCCTTTACACTTTTTTTGTATCTATCACGGTTTCCGATACGTAATCCTCGAAAGGTCAAAAAACGCGTTTTACGAAACCTTAACCTCAAATAAATAACAGTAACAATAATTTACTAGTATTAAAAATTATCAACACGAGTATGCTTGTGTGCGATCAGGCACACTTGTACGTGTTACGGGCCGAATCGACTAGCCGCAGTCAATTTCAGCGATGTGTGCGTCGTATTTGTAAATGTGCGTTTCGTACCTGCCTTCTAAGAGCGCAATTAAGTAGTTCGCAGAGAAATGAACTATTCTCGACGTTTCAAATCTCCAGAAAATTCTAGACTTTAACGACGGATACTATAAAATGAAGAGACGATCGCCGAAGAGGCAGAAATGAATTTACAGTGGCAGTAGTGACAAGATAAATAAATTGAGACGCTCATAGAAGTAATAAAGTGTAAATAAATAGTGTAGTTAGTGATTTAAGTTAGTAATAATTCAATAGTGTCTTAAGTTTAATGAAATAGTTATTGTTGTTTACAAGTTCTTAAATATAAATTTTATTAAACCCATGAACATTTCAATATGTTTTCTTCTCATCGACCTCTACAAAAATCCGCGATAAAACAATGTGAAAATCCCTTGGCTACTACACTACAACTGTTCTTCCCTACATTTGCCTGGATGAATGACTCATTGATGACTCTCGTGAGAATCTTTAAGCCTGATTAATTCCACTAGTAACAACAAAACCTCTTAATAATTGAAAAATTTGCACAGTGTAATAAGAATATTTTTAATATGAGATATCTCATATTAGGGATTTTATTATTATTGGTATGATTATTATTATTATTTTGTATGGTGCACCCCAATCTTAGGATCACGCACCGCCCCTGGCGTCCAGTAAGTTTTACTGACGTACATAGATGATTATCGAAAATGTATTTGATGTGATGTAATTTGAGGGCGAATTTACATGCGACCTTTTGATCCAAATCTCTGGTCACTATGTCGAACCTGTTCGTCCATCCAGTGTCTACACACAAAGACCGTTGAAAGATACCGCCTGTCATGATTGCCCCGAGGAACTGGAGCTTTAATTCCTGTCATGGTTTTTAATTAGCTCGCTTATCTCAAATCTACCGGATTAATTACATTAGAGCAATTACCTAACAACGGCGTAATGTGTGTGCGGTGTACGCTTCTGTGTTGAGTTTAAACGAATAAAATACAGGGTGTTCAATAAATAACACCCTACATCCGACCTAACCCTCCCTTATTTTCGAAACTGCAGAGCCTAAAATTTAAAAAATATGCATATACAAGCACGCAAATTCAACTCACAGTTGTATTTTATTTTATTTTTTCTTTGAACAGTGTTGGGGGTAGTT
Organism: Agrilus cyanescens; assembly: GCA_947389935.1. Lineage (NCBI taxonomy): Eukaryota > Metazoa > Arthropoda > Insecta > Coleoptera > Buprestidae > Agrilus > Agrilus cyanescens. Next base: position 14,754,297 of record OX376713.1, on the reverse strand, counting down.
GGGATTCTATTTGATTCTGTTCCCACTGAGAGGGTCAGCCGTACCGAACGTATTATATAAACAGACCACCTCTGAAAACACCAAAGATCCTGTGAAGAGGGTAAATATTGACAAAAGGTATTTAACTCCCTAATTGTTACAGATTTCTATTGTACTGTTCTTAGTACCTGCCAACGAAGGATTGATGTGTTTGTAGAAACGAAAGTTCGGAAAAACACAGTCAAAAAAAATAAACAAAAATTTTTCTACATTACCGATAGTATTTCCTTGTTCTGACCAGGTGACAAAAATTGCTTTTCTGTATAACGCCTTTTCTTTAGAATTGTAATGTTAAAATCAAAATTTAATAGGTTCAGCTATGCACGCCTCTTTTATGCTATTATTATATCCCAGGACAAGAAAGTTTAATAAGTTAGAAATACCTTTATAACATCCCTCTGCACATTTCTGGGAATCGTCTATACACACCCTGCGCCGATTTATCTTATGGGAGTTACGCCCCAGAAAATGTTAATCAACGGTCAACGATCCACCCATCAAAAACCATTTTTCGTCTTCAGAACACCTAAAGGTACGCATCTTTAAAATAGTGCTCACCTTGCGAAGTTTACCTTAACATCTGCTCTCTTAACCGCATTAACACAAGACATGGATATGGCTATTATGTTATACCTTCCTTTCAACCTTCAAGACGAATATCAATAGCTATAGGTACCTTTGCCCTTTTTAAAAGAAAATATACATAAAATGGAAGATGGGTTTTCGAAGAAGCACATCGAACTGACAAAATTTAGGATAGATCACATCCCATGGATTATAAGTCACGTTTTGCAGATAAAAAAGAAAACAGTAGAAATACTTTGTCCATCTAGTTGCATAACTTGCAAAGCTTTAAGGTGGCCATCATCATTATCATCATTATCCTTCTAATATCCTTAACTATTTGCGAAAAATAATTCAATGTAAGTCTCTCTCTATCTCCATTTCCTCCTGTTTTTGCCTCTATACCTCTAATATGTCTCTATCTCTAACTAGCTCTTCATACCTCAGAAGATATTCTACTATGTCACATCATTTTTCTTAACAATTTGTATAACGCCCCTTGTTCCCTTACTTTTTCTAAAATCTTCTCATTTCTGATTTCTTTTTGTTAAAGATGTTTCGACCCTGAATCAATCCGTGTTGATTCTAACTTTTGTTCCATTTTTGGATAATCTGACTTCCTAAATATTGAGTTTTGGTAGATATTAGTTCTAACCCTACTTTTTAGTTTCCAATGTTTGGTTTCATTTTGAGGGCTCAATGAAAACTAATTAGCAGTTATTAAATAATGATAATATTGTATTTAACAGCTTAGGAACAAACTTTATCTATCTATTAACTTTTAGGTCTATCGACAAATGGTAACTGTTCGGTTTAGCCCATTAATAGATGGTTCTTCCCGGTAAACCTGAATGGCTTTAAACATTCAAAGTGCAATCGAATAAGATGTATCGTTTTCGGTTTGGCGAGTTGAATGTGTGTGTTTGCGAGCGGTTCCTTTGTTACGGTTAACCTTAGAAATCGGTAACAAAGGCCGTGGTTGAATGCGTTAGTTATACCTCTGTCTAATGGAGGCTTGTGACTGCTTTTGTGCTAATCTGAGACCATTGTCGAAAGTGACCCAAAAGAAATCTTAAGATTTCGGCAAACATATTAAACTCGATTCATTAACTTTACCTACAAAAGTATACCCATTTACCGAAGGTACCTATACATACATTTTCATTATGGATAGCTCTATTTTAAAATTGTGCTGTTTAAAATCAGAAATTTTATTTCGATTTTCTTGAGGGCGAAAAATGTGCCATCCATGGTACTTTTGAACTTTTCAATAATTTTTTGTAATTGTCTTCGATGTCTATGTGTAAAACGCAATAATGGCATCATTAATAGTTGTGTTGTTGTTTTATTTTAATATTGGGTGCATGTTGTATTTGTTACTTTTTGACAAGATAACGAACCATAGGTTATGTGGTAGTAGGTGTGGGTTCATGTAAATGTAAACAACACACTTTTTTGTGTACATAATTACCAAACATTTTTATATTAAATAAAATTTACACCAAACAAAATACGTAGTCAATATGTTTTTCTATATTCATTCCGTATGATTTGCTGTTCTTGTAGTATCCTGTCAGCCAATAAAGCTCCAAATTCGAAAAAGTAATTTCAAAGTTTGTCACATTGTCAAACTCAAACTGACATGGCCTTACGTCTTTCAATTCTTTAAGAATAATCGAAACATTATTCAACAACACGTCACTACTTGGATAATATATCTACTGTCGAGAGCACGCACATAGAAAATACATTACCATTTTCTATGGTTCTGCAACAGCTGAATGTCTCTAATTTTGTCTGCCTTTGACAACAAATTTATATTCATATTTATTAAATGGCATATTTTGCACACTTTTAGAAAAATTTCTCCTTTATTCTATACTTTATACCTCCAAGACTGATTCATTAACTCTTATCATTCGATACCTCTATAATCGAATCTAGTTTCATCAATCATTTCCTCGTCTACCTTATTCAAAAGCACTTAAAAGTCTTCGCATATAACTCTAATTTAATCTTAATTAATCAGTGTTTTAGAATGTTATCTAAATCATAATTATTGGTGGTTAACGACACATTTACTACTGAGCTACGTAATTAAATAAACTTTTTAATTAAAACTCTCAAGAAAAACTCACTAACAAGGGTTAATCGTGGTGTGTACCCTAACCTAACAAAAAATACTTAATACTAGTTAAAAAAAGTTTTACGTGGATGGTCCATTCCATTAAATGATAAAATTTAATTTGCCAAATTTCATCAAACCTAAAAGAAAAGTTTTCGTCAACAGAAAAAAAAAGTATCTAATTTTTAGCAGACCTTTAATACTTGTAGGTGTTATTATTTAAGTTAGTACTTTTTATCAATGATTGTAAAAGAATATTATAGACAATTGTGTATAAGTTTGTGGATTTAATAACAATGAGACTCGGCAGGTAATTGTTTAAATATGTACATAAAACTTATGCACGTTTCGAAATAGGCGCACCTCTAAATCGTGATGAAAAATTATTATTCTCCATTTTTGTGTACTCACAAGATCGACTACAAGTGCTCAACAACTTGGGAGGATAGAAAAAGAAAATGACTTGCAGTGTTTATTACAAACGCCAATTTTTCAAACACGATTTTCCATGACATTTGCGCTAATAAATTGCAACATATTTGAACGAAACTAAAGAAAAACTGATAGTTCATCAAATTTCATGATCCACCTAACAAATTTTAAGCACTGCAAGTATTTTCGTTGCTACAAATTTTCGTTTTGAATGAGCAATAAGATTATTCAGCAACTGTAAATCCAGAATAAGGAACAATGGAAAATGCGATGTTGGACGACGATCTTCGTTCCTCGATGTGCAAAGAAAAACCATTATCAAATAGTCTAAATAAATACTTAGGGAGCACGACAAACCTGCATTGTATTGGGTTATGTCGTTAGATTGGTATAGTCTTCACTGTAGCATTTAGTCTGAATACGTTGAAGAAAACAACAAATATAACCTAATTTTTTTAGTGTTGAAGTGTTAAGGAGCTCATAACTTGAGACTACTGGCCAAGAATACCAGCCAGTTGTTGTTATTCCATCAATAATAAGAATGAGCATTGTAAAATTTACGAAACCAATTTGAATCACAGATTCAGAGATGATAGAACACATAAACAAAACTATAAGATATAGAATTTCTATGGATCCAATTTTGATATTGGTGATGTTTCTAGGCAAAGGAAGAGTATCGATAAGCTAAGGCAATCGGCCACAAATTAAAACAAAAACAATATAAGAAACTTTTCAAATAAGATTATTTCTATAATCTACATGATCTGTATTTTAATGCTATGAATGAAATTAACACCAATGTTGTATTTCACAAACAATAAATACGCAGCAATTATTAATTCAAATGCCTATTTTTAGGAAAAAATAGCGATTTTTGAATATTTGTTTGAACATTTCACATAAAGCGTATTTTGTTGCAGCTTTCTGTTAATTTCTTAAGTTATCTACAGCCTAAACTATAACATAAAAAATTGAAGTGCTAAAAGAATGCTCTCTGTGACTATTATTTAAAAAATATTTAAAAAACGCCATTTGTCTCGAAAAGAGGCACTTATTGCTGGTAAAATATAATATTCGTGTTAATTTTCTTCATACTAATAATATGCAGATCATGTGAATTATAGAAATAATTTTTTTTTATTTAGAAAGGGTCTTATGTGGTTCTTGTCTAAATTCGGAGCCGATTTTCTTAGCTTGTTGTTACTTCTTCTTTTATTTTATAAAATAATGTTTAATCTTGATTCACTTAAAGTAACTTTTTGTTATATATTTAACAAGAGGGTTATAGAAACCTCCTGCAGATACCAGTTCGACACGAAGGGGATTTTAAATTCGGTACAATTTGTGTTTCGAGAGAGAGCTGTCACTCACCAGATCTTAAAATTGATAAATATTTGGCAATAGCCTTATCACTTAAGGGTTCAAAGAAAGTAAAGGATTTGTCAGGTTAGGTTAGGTTAGGTTATGTTAGCCCCCATCGCCCCCCTTGGATCCGCCCCTGAATATGCAATATATTGGGTTATATCGTTAGATTCGTGTAGTCTTTCCTTTGATAACAACTATGGACATTGCATACCTTCCTCACGGATTTAGAGATCATAAAGATCATAAAAAAACTATATACTATACTATACTACCTGGTTCTGCTTTTAAGATTTTCAACTTTTGTGCGACAAAATAAGAAATTGCAAAGTATATTTGTAACATTGTTTCGTAATGGTGCTCCACAAGTATCATCTCCCACACGACTCGTGCATCGTGACTGCACCTCTCGGTATTACAGGCGAAGAACACCGCGACTTTTCGCGTTCGTGGCGAATCTAATTAAGAGCATCTTCAGCCCGAAGCGCAGCTGCATCTTACCAGCCAGTAAGTACATTTACCTCTTTGCTCACCAAAGAACGAACGAAATACCACCGGCTCGGCTACGGCTGTGGCCTTATCAACCAGCCAGGGCACAACATCGTGACTTTTTCTCAGCCACATTAACTTTGACTTTTAGAACTTGGCATATTTCTTCAAATCAATTCATTCTTTGTGTATTCAACAATTATTTCATCGGTTTTGTTTCGTCTATAATTAATACACTTTGGTATACCTCATGGTAAAAACATTTTTTCCTTCATACTCAAGATAGAGAACGGAGTTTTTAATGAGTTTTGAAACTGACGCCATTATGTGGACTTTGAAGCATATAGGATTTCAAAAGGTGTCATCCCATAAATATATCACGGCACTTTACGGCTTTAGTTACGAAACAACGATAAAACTTCAATTAATAAATAAATTTATCACACTTACATACACACCTTTCTTCAGGATTCCTGAAGGAATACCAGATTATGAAATTTTAATACGATGAGAAGCTGATGATGCTCATGCGATAAAGTAAAACATTTTTTGTATGGCGTTTTCCGTGAAAATTTGATTTCTATTTTCAAAAAAAAGTGAAGAGACAATTTTCTAATTTCTGCCACTTCCATAAATCGATAGGAAAATATCGAATTTGTGACAAAAAATTTTTAGGAATGTGCTGAAAGTGTCGAAAGGGTTGAAATAATATTTCAAAGATGTAAAGGAAATTGAAAATTGATTTTCTAACCGCTGCCCAGTAAAAGGATGACAATTTTTTACCCTAAAATACTGAATAACATGAAAATTGGCTTAAAAGCTTCGAATGGCAAAAGATCATTTCACGAATAAATTTTTCCATCAACTTCCTCGCAGTTAAAACGTTTTTAAACCATTAGCAAAATTCTAAAATGATCTGGACGTTTCAATATGGATCAGAAATGATTCAGTATGTTCCAGACTTTTTGGGAACAATTTGGAATCTTCGAAATTGGTATAGAATGTTCAAAAATGTTTTAGATATTTTAGGATTGATTTACAATGTTCGAGAATGATCTACAATTATCCAGAATACTTAAATACTTAAATGTTCTAAAAAATTCAAGAATGATCTGGAAGTTTCAAGATGGATCACAAATGTTTCAGTATGTTCCACACTTTTTGAGAACAATTTGGAAACTTCGAGAAAGATATAAAATGTTCAATAATGTTTTAGATATTTTGGGATCGATTTACATTGTTCGAGAATGATCTGCAATTTTCCAGAATACTTAAAAATGTTAGAGAATATTCTAAAAAATCTAGAATGATCTGAAAGTTTCACAAAGAAATGTGAATGTTTACGAATGTTCTAAAGTTTTCGAGAACAATTAGGAATCATCGAGAATGATCTAGAATATTCAATAATGTTTTAGATATTTTGGGATTGATTTGCGGTTATCGAAAATGATCTACAATGCTCCAAGAGTTGAAAATAATGTTAGAGAATGGTCTACAATATTTCACCCTAGAGAACTCATAAAAAATTGGCACAAGGGCTTCTAATGGCAAAATATTATTTCACGAAAAAATTCGTAAAAACTTTCCCGCAGTTAAAACTTTTTTCCATCATTAGCAGCCCTTATACAAATTTTCTTTATGAAAACCTTCATCCTTTTACCTGGCAGCAGTTCGAAAATCACGAATATTCAATTTTATTTTAATCTTTAATATTTTATTTCAACCCTTTCGACACTTTCAGCACTTATGCCTCAAATTTTTTATCACAAATTCTATACTTTCCTATCGATTTATGAAAAGTTCCTCTTGTACTCCCCGAGGCATAAGTCTATTGCTCCGGAATCAGGACACTTGAAATTTTGCTCAAAATGTTCCTTACTCAATAAAATCATCCACTATAAAATTATTATTTCCTACAGCCCTTCTAAGGGGATGATGTGAGTCACTAATTGAGGAGCTTAATGTTTTTTGTCACATTATCTACAATAGGCGATAAATAATAAATTCCATAGCATATTTCCTTGTTTATAGGTCTTTAATTTGGAAACATTAGAAGGTGTAAATCGGTAGCACCTTTGAGTAAGATGCCGGTCATCAATTGGTATTTAACGAAGCGTCTGATGAGACCATAAGTCGTCAATTTTCCCCAGTCTCTTCCCTCTCCGACACCCCGTCCACGTTGCACCACGCTAATCACAAAGCGTCGAGCTTAATTAATGCGCGCGTTTTAAATGTCCCTGCGAGGCATTTAAACTCGAATTAATCACAGGCAAAAGTGTGCAGTCTTCGACGTCCATTTATTATTAATTTTCTTCGGGCAGCAGCAGTGAAAAAATTTTAACGAGTGACTGTCAAAATTTATTACAGGCCACGGCGGCACACAAACGCCCATATTGTACCAAGGCGACCTCTATACCTAAAATAATAATGCGATGCATCGTAACGTTCCAAAGGTCTACGTCATCGGAAAGGAGTGAAGACCAAATTACCTACGAAAGGGCGTTTGCCTATAAACCTGATTGAATTTAACGAAATTGGTTTCGCCGCAAAAGGCACGATAATTGGTTATCACTTACAAGAATTATGACTATGTCCGAAGTTAATAAGCCGATATGTAAAAATTGATAATTGGTTTACAATAAAACGATTTCTGTATTTTTACTGCGAACCGTTTTACCAGCCCATTATCGTATAATTGATGGCCTAAAAATTACTATAGTTAAAAAATATTGTAGGTGGAGGGTTATAAGTAGTAATAGTACGACTATATTATACCAATATAACCAACAATAAATAAAAATAAAACAACTTCCAAAGTTTTTCTTACTTAAAACGAAAGCTAAAGGTCGAGATTCTTCTGTGATCTCTCCTTCTTTCCATGACCATCAACTTGCACCAATTCGCAATGTTTCAGATTGTATGAGAATGATTTAGAATGTTCGAAAATAATCCAGAATCTTTCAAAATATGTAAAAAGTTTAGAGAACATTCTGGAAGATTGCAGAAGAATCTGAAAGTTTGAAGTAGAATCAGAAAATTCCAGACTTACAAACAACTATTTGGAATGTTTCAAGAATCTGCCAGATTTTTGATTTAATGATATGGAATTTTCGAAAATGTATTACAATGTTCTAGAATATACAAAAATGTAATAGAATGCTCTGCAAAGTTCTAGAATGGCCTGGAAGTTTCACAGAGAACCTAAAATGTTTAAGAATGTTCCACACTTTTCGAGAGCAATTAGGAATCTTCTAGAATGATCTCGACGTTTCGAAGTTTCAAAATGTGCCATATTCTTCAAGAACAATTAGGAACCTTCGAGAATGATATAGAATGTTCGAAAATGTTTTACATATTTTGGGAAAGATTTGCAATGTACCAAAATGATCTACAATCTTTCAAAATATATAAAAATGTCAGTGAATGATTAACAAAATTCTAAAACGAACTGGAAGTTTCAAGAAGGATCTACAGTGTTTCAGAATGTTCCAGATATTTCGAGAACAATTTGGAATCTTCGAGTATGAACTGGAACGTTCAAAAATGTTTTAGATATTTTAGGATATATTTTACAATGTTCGAAAACGATCTACAATCTTCCAGAATATTTAAAAATGTCAGAGAACGTTTTACAAAAATCTAGAATGACCTAGAAGTTTCAAGAAGGATCTGGAATGTTCTAGACTTTCCGAGAACAGTTTGATACATTTGAGAATAATTTAAAATAATCGAGATTTTTTTAAAATGAGTTGATTAGTATTATAATATTGAGACAATGATGCCATAGAGATTGATATATTAAGAGTAGATCAAAAAATTATGAGTTAATCGTTTGCTTTCGTGATGACAGACATGTGTCTTATTTGTACAATTAGTCATTTTAAGATGAATGCCATTGATCTTCCACTGACAAATAATCAATTAATCTTTCGAATAAAGGATTGAAATTAACAATTAAAAAGGACGTTTCAGAAACAGATACTAAAAAAACTTGGCAAGAAATGTTGAAAAAGCAATTAACTAATTTTTTTTGAACGTTCTTAAAACTTAAAACAACGATTGCTTTTCTTCTATTTTTACCCAACCCTTAAATAAATGATTTGTATCAGCTTTACGTTGAAATGATTTTTCGGTTTACGTTGCTCCCTTTTGTTGCCATAAAAATTAATTTCGAAATTTAATTTTACTACACAACATCATAAAAGCCGTACCTGGAATTTTCAACAATGGCTCTCAGATTCAAATTCACATGAGATAACTCTAGATGTGCGCCGCGTGAGTCTCAAGATAAAAAAAAATTTATTTCAATCATATACATCTTTGGTAATACAACAGATGCGTCATCATTCGTAATAAAAACTACAAGTCATCATTCAGTAGAATGTCCAAACAAAACCAAATTGTAACTGAAACGTTTCGACCTTTTACGTCGCAGATCCATTATACTTGCCTAATACCCAGCTACGATTAGGTACCTGAAGAAACAGAGCCTGCTTTATATTATATGCTTGAAGATTAATCAACAGATAAGAGAGAGTCAGGTGACTTTTAGACCTGTACGAACTGATAAAGAAAAATTAAGTGACTTTCAGGGTTTTATGTGACGCATGTAGTCCAGGAAAAGGGGTTTAAGGACCTTCGGACTCGCATACCCCAAATCTGAAAAAGGAAAGTTTTGTAATTCTATTAAAATTAAATTGAATGTGAATTCCAAATGACTCCAAAGGGTATAGATACTAGGTAATTACATTTCCGCACACACACACTCACACACACACAACCACTACCGCAACCTTATACATACATAGATAAATGCAGTCAATGGTTCTTTAAGTAGTTTAGAAATAACGAACAGTACATGCTTCCACTAGTAGAAAAAGTCGGGAAAAGTCTAGAATATTCGAAACTTCGAGAGTTAATTACATTTATGCGAACCGCTTAATTGCTTTCTTAGAAAGCAGGTACGAGACACACGTTTACAAACACGACGCACACACTGCCGAAACCGGCCGCGCCTACACTAGCTGGCCCGTAACACGTACAAGTGTACCCGATCGCACACAAGCATGCTTGTGTTCGCTACAGTATGTACCTATGATTAGTTTCTTAATTCTTATTTACAATCACACATACGATGTGCCTTATTTATGTTTAGGTACCTAAATAATTAAGCATTGTCCATAGTTCGCCCATTATTTTCTAACGACTTTTGGGATTGTTTGCAGAAAGTTTCCTATGAAATTACGACACGTACCAAATGAAGTAATCTCGAATAGGTTTATTAAATTATAAATGACAATGTGAAAGATAGTAAAAAGTTTCTATTGTTTTACTATGATTAATTAATTATTATTCCATCTAGTGCCATTGCACCTACACCAGTATGTATCACAGCCGTCAAAAAGGGCGAGACGAGACGAGTTAAAAAACCGCTTTCACTAATACAGAAAGACGGCAAAGTGAACGCCATCTGTAGCGATTTGGTGTAAAAAAAGTCCTTACATATTTATATAAGAGGGTCTTGTTGACATTATTGAATAAAAGTTAGAAATTTAAAAATTGTTCTTGAAATTCTGCTACAGAAGTAACAACTGGTCGAGCAAAAAGTTGAGACTTAATTAAATTGTAACGAGCGTATATGTGTGCGAGAGCAGGCAGTGTAACGAGCGTATATGTGTGCGAGAGCGGGAAGTGTAACGAGCGTATATGTGTGCGAGAGCGGCAACGAGATCCGACAGCAGATAAGCGGAGTTCAAGCGCTTTGATGACAATAAACAAGGCCATAAATTAAACGAACACAATAGGCTCTCCAGTAAAGTCTAGTACGTCATTCTGGATTTCTTCTGGAATGATCCATATCTGTATAAATACTTGTTGACGTGGTCAGTGACAGTAGTCTACAGTTAGCTTCCGAACGAGTAATATAAATACCGAACTACGATATACCGAGTGATATAAATACGCATTTTTCTTGTCAAATAAATAAGTTATTGAATTGTTATTAGTGTTTAAGTGTTAAATAAATAGTTGTAAATAAATAAGTTAAACAAGAAAAGTCGTGACATTGGTGTCAGGTGTGGGGTGTTCAGTCAATCGATCCCCCAAAGAAGGGAATTTTCTAGTAGAAGAAAAATAGTTGAATAAATCAAAATGCCGAAAAAGTTGTTGGAGTTGAAAGTTGCCGAACTGAAAAGTGAACTCGAGGAGCTAGACGAAGATACGTTTGGCAACAAGCTCACCTTACAAGGGCGACTCAAGGAAGCTCTGATACGAGAGGGTTTCGATCCGAATACCTACGAATTTGAGAATGAACTAGAAAAGAAATTAACCGAAAATTCGAAGGAACTAAAAGAAAATCTGAAAAATAAATTAAAGGAAAATTCAATGGAATTGGAAGGGGAAACTGAAAGAAAATCTGGAAAAGAAATTAACCGAAAATAAAAAGGAACTTAAAGGAAATCTGGAAGAACTGAAAGAAAATTTGAGAGAAAAATTTAAAGAAAATTTAGAGAAATTCGACGCAAAATTGGCCGAAACGGAACAGAATTTTGCAGGAAAATTTCAAGAAATAGATTCACGAATTAAAGAAATATAAGAAAGGTTTCTATGTGCGACAAAGTCCGAATAGATCGATGATGAAGCTAAAAGTGTTAAGCAGGAGAATGGGCACGGTGTTTCATCGAAAGCATATACGAAGCCACCTAAGTTCGACGGAAAAACATCGTGGACCACTTTCCTTAAGAAATTTGAAACGGCCGCGAAGTCAAACGCATGGACGTTGGAAATAAAGCCTCCGAGCTGGTCTACGCGCTGCATGGTAATGCCGAGGAGATCTTGGATACCATACCACCCGAGAAGTTGAACGACTATGAACACCTAGTGAAGAAGTTAGAGATGCGGTATGGTCAGGCACATATGACGAGCGTCAGTCACGTGCAGCTAAGAAACCGACGTCAGAAGGCAGGAGAAAACTTGCAAGAATACGAGGCCGATATCGCTCGTCTGGTCCGCCTCGCGTATCCAGCTACTCCCGACGACACGCTAGAAAAGTTGGCTGTCGACTCTTTCATCGATGGGTTGAGGGATGACGACATACAACAGCGACTTCGACTAGACAGGCCAAAAACACTCGCTGACACGTTGGCTCGAGCACTGGAGTATAACGTCGTTAAACAGGCATCGCAACGGCAAGGTAGTGTGCGCGAGCCAAGGGAGGAGCCCGACGGTCGATTCGAAGACAGACTAGAGGAAGTAGTTAATAGGATAGTGGGAAGATTAAATAAGAAACCGAGACCAGATGCTGGAACTGCGGAAATTGGGACACGTAAGAAGCACTTGCAAGAACGAAGAGGTTACTCAAGAGCGCGTGCCCCGCGTTTCGGAAAGCTAATCCGGGACGACGCGGCGGGGCAAACGTCGGTCCTAGGACACGAGGCCCAAGGTTTAGTAACACTGACTAAAACAATGAAAGACCGAACTGGCAGCCTTTTTCTCACTGGACTCATAAACAGGAAGCAGTGTTCATTTCTGCTGGATACTGGAGCTAGCAGAACAATAATAAGGTCCGGAATATTGACCAAGCCCAGTAAACTTTTGACAACGCAATGGAAGCTCTGTACCGCCACTGGAGAACAATTCAACTTCAAGATGGGAAGAACGTATTTTAAACACTGCGCGTTAGTGGCAGAAATAGAGGACAATGTGATACTGGGTTTGGACGTCCTCCGAAAATATGACTTCTGCTTGAATTTCCGGAGAAAGAATGTGACACTGAACGGCGAGACATTCCTGTTACACGCCCAGGACACTGCCATGCCACAAGTTAAAACAATGAGTTCAGGGATGCGCAAAGTCCAAGGTACTCCGGAGGCGTTGTTAAAACTGTACAAGCAGGTGGGTGAAAACAGTAATCAACCTGAACAACGTCGAATAGAGGAACTCCTCGAAAAGTACCAGGACGTGTTCGCATTGGACAACGGCAAGAAAGGGCGAGCCAACATCGTCGTCCATAAAATCAACACTGGCGAAGCGCAGCCCATCCGTCAGAGACCGCGAAGACTACCACTGGCCAAAAAGGAAGAGGCCGAAAGGATTATAAGCGACATGCGGAAGGACGGAATAATAGAACCATCGACCAGCCCATGGACGTCGCCGGTAGTTTTGATCAAGAAGAAGGACGGATCTACACGCTTCTGTGTTGACTACCGCCAGCTAAATAATGTCACCAAGAATGACAGCTACCCCTTGCCACGCATCGATGATACTTTAGACACGCTTGTGGGGTCGACAATCTTCTCAACGCTAGATCTTAAAAGTGGATACTGGCAAGTAGATCTGGATCCTAAGGCCAAAGAGAAGAAGGCATTTTCGATCGGAACCGGGCTGTGGCAGTTCAACGTGATGCCGTTCGGGTTGTGTAATGCGCCAGCCACATTTGAACGACTCATGGAGACGGTCTTGAACGGCTTGATTGGGAAAACTTGCCTGGTATACCTTGCCGACATAATCGTGGTCGGAAAGGACTTCGACGATCACCTGAAAAACTTGGAAGAGGTACTTCGAAGGCTGCGTGATGTCAACCTTAAATTAAGCCCCAAGAAATGCCAGCTATTTCAAGAGACAGTGAATTACCTGGGGCACGTAGTCACGAAGACCGGCGTTTCAGTCGATCCGCAGAAGATCACAGCCGTACAAGAATGGCCAGTACCTACAGACGTACATAAGATCAGTAGCTTCCTTGGCCTGTGACATAGAACATCCAGCTGGAAATAGCCATAAGAACGCCGATGCCTTATCCAGAAGACCATGTTCCGAAAACTGCAAGCACTGCAAGCGCCTGGAGGAACATGAAAAAGTCCGGAGGATAACCGTCACGGATGAACAATGGCATCCTGATAACATCAAGACGGAACAGGGTTCTGATCCGGTCCTGAGCTTGTTCCGAAGATGGAAGAATGAAGGCAGACGACCGACCTGGCAATGGGACTCTATTGTTGAGGAAGATGGACTCCTGAAGCGAATAGTGGAAAACCAGAATGGTACTGAGAGCAAACGTCAATTGCTTGTACCGAAGAGCCTAGTAAAGGAAGTCTTAAAGTGCCTCCATGACGATGCTTCGGGGGGACATTTTGGTGTTAACAAGACCCTTGGAAGAGTCCGTGAGCGGTTTTACTGGGTCAATTGCAAAAAGGACGTTGAAGACTGGTGCAAGAAGTGCACAACTTGTGCAGCCAGCAAGGGACCACAAAGACGACGGCGTGCTTCTATGCGCCAGTACAATGTCGGCAGTTCATTCGAACGGATTTCCATAGACATTGCAGGACCGTTTCCAGAGACCGATGGTGGCAATAAATACATCCTGATGGCAATGGACTACTTCACGAAATGGGTTGAAGCGTACGCATTCCCAAATCAGACAGCCACCACAGTAGCGGAGGAGCTCGTAAACCACCTGATCAGCCGGTTTGGCGTGCCCATGGAGCTTCATTCTGATCAGGGTCGGAATTTTGAGTCAGCCGTGTTCCAAGAAATCTGTAAGACATTAAGCATTCACAAAACCCGGACAACACCTCCGCATCCTCAATCAGACGGCATGGTAGAGCGAATGAACAGGACCAAAGTGGTCTCCAAACACCAAAGAGACTGGAAACGCCATCTGCCACTGTTTCTTATGGCATATCGATCATCGATTCACGAAACTACTGGACAAACACCAGCAAAAGTACTGTTTGGTCGGGAGCTACGGTTACCATGTGACCTGAAATTTGGCTGCAAACCTGGTGAGGACGTTGCCGGAGAAGACTACGTTAGTGATCTCCGCGAGAGACTTGACGATATCTATGTGGAAGTACGTTCCCGGATGTAGATAGCTAGCGACCGCATGAGGGACACCTACGATATGCGGGCCACTGATGGAGGTTTCCAGGGGAGGCATGGTGTGGTTATACAATCCACAGCCCCGTAAAGGTCTTTCGCCGAAGCTACAGCAGCACTGGGAAGGCCCATATACAATCGCCAAGAGAATAAATGACGTTATTTACCGGATTCGACGCACACCAAATGGAAAACGGAAGGTCGTCCATTTTAACCGTTTGGCCCCATATGTCGGTGACAATCACGAAGAAGCACGGATCAGACTTATGCAAGCTCGTTCTCCGGATCCCCAGTATGACGAGTTTATGGCAACGCCGAGCTTGTATGCTAACTCCAGATTCGGTGTCACCTCCGAGAGATCCGAGGATTTGTTTACTGCTTCGGACTCGCTGGTTCATTGTGTGGCTAAAGAATTGAGGATGGATCGCGGTATTGCCACCGTATTCAAGAAGAAGTTTGGCCGCTTGCCAGATCTACGGGACCAAATTGGAGATGGAAAGAAAGTGCTAAGTCTGGTGGACGTGAACCGATCCATTTACTACCTGGTCACTAAGAAGGCGTCGTCTAAAAAACCCACCTACCGCTCGTTATGGCATCCGTTGATGGAACTATGAGACCAACTGCTATCCACGGGTACCACAAGATTATCCATGCCAAGGATAGGATGCAGGTTGGATGGACTTAACTGGAGATTGGTGCGGAGCATGTTGTAGGTTCTGTTCCGGTGGAGCGGCGTCGAAATAACGGTATACACCAACAATCCCCAACGGGATTCCGCATAGACAAGGACGGTGGATTGCTACTTCCATATGAAGACTGGGTGCCTTAGGGGACAGAATTGCAAGTACCGGCATAATCCTTTTGAAGAAACGGCAGAATGTGATACGGGACGGATCACCCTTAAGGAGGGGGCAGTATAACGAGCGTATATGCTTGCAAGAGCGGCGACGAGATCCGACAGCAGATAAGCGGAGTTCAAAGGATGCCGGCGTCGGTCGACGCTTTGATGACAATAAACAAGGCCATAAATTAAACGAACACAATAGGCTCTCCAGTAAAGTCTAGTACGTCATTCTGGATTTCTTCTGGAATGATCCATATCTGTATAAATACTTGTTGACGTGGTCAGTGAGAACAGTTTACAGTTAGCTTCCGAACGAGTAATATAAATACTGAACTACGATATACCGAGTAATATAAATACGCATTTTCCTTGTCATTACGACGAACTCTACGACATACTTCTATTTTCAAGAAAATCGGAAGGGGGTAAGCTATTGGACATAATTACCTACCCTACATTCCCCCTGTTTCGCCTCTATCACTGACGCACACCCTATTGCACAAAAGTCAAATTGGTGCCACTTGAATTCACAAGTAATTTGACTAAAAAAACAGTTGTATAATTAACCCTCTGAAGTCTGAAACATAGCGATAATACAACGTGCAACGTTCTATTTATCAACAACCGATGATGATAAATCAAATTATTCTTAGTTCGTTCTTTGTCGTAATTATTGTGAACGTCGAAACAGAAGTTGTGAAAAATGGAAGGCTGTCGTGCACGAACTTCTTTCATAAATCAGCTCATGAGGCCCCGTGGCCCCATCCCGTCCCTCTCTTTTTTTCTAGTAAATGTAATAAAGCCTTCGATGTTGTGTTTCAAGAACCCGGCCGGCAGCAGGGGGTCCACCAAGTGGTGTTGGCCCCATGTGGAGTCCCCGCGCACCGAATGTAATTTGTGTAGTTGTTTTCGAGAATTTACATGGCTCTAGTCGCTTCACGTAGTCTCTAATGGGCCTTTAGACGCTTTTTAATACCAGATAAACATCCAATTTGTATTGTGGTAGTATTTCCGTTATCCGATTCAACTTTTCTTTACGACTTCACTAAAACGCCGCAAAAAAATACCACACAGATATTTTGCTACTATGTATTTGTACCACCACGTACGACACAAATTCCTTTTCAGTTTATAAAAAGGGAAAATTTTAAATCAAAATTGATAGATGAATTAAAAATTAAGAACATTAATTCTAATTTAATTAATTAATTAATTAATAAAATTTCTTTCCCAGTAGGATAAACAAAAAAAAAGCAAAATTGGGTGAAGGTTTTTTTATTTTAATGGTTTTAATGATTAACGATTAATGATTTTAATGATTGCTACATTAGTATCATCCCTCCGGGCGCGTAACTGTGTAGTCATAAAACAAAATGCTAAAAGCTGAAAGTTAAAAAGAACAGAATTCTAGTTATATAATCCAAAAAGAATCGGAAGGCAAAAGGGGTAAAAAAGTTTTTTAATGTAATTCTTAATCAACACCTAATGCTTCCCTTATTGGTTTACAGGTTCTTGCTAAATTGGATTAATTAGTATTACATTTTTAAGTCATTTTATCTACGACTAACTAATTTACTTTTGAAAAAACTTCAGTTAAAAATTAACTTTTTTTCCCTTCTAATTCTGTTCTTGGATTAAAAAGGACATTTTTGAAAAATTGCTATCGTCATTTGTTTTCGAGTTTTTGAAATATTCCTATATCTTGGTTGTTGGATAAATTAAGAAAAAATGCCTTAAAGTTCTTCTGGCACTTTTGTTATGTAGAATATAGAATGGCGTCGAAAAAAATTTTAAAAAATCATTCTGTTTTGAGGAAATATTTATCTGATATATTAGAATGGTTGTTACTGAAAATAACACATTTTAACATCCCATACTTTTCGTAATTTTCCATGACTTTTTAAAATTTAAAAATTAAATAAGGTGTAATTATAAAATTGCAAGTTAATATTTAGCACTGAAATCTATGACTGAAATGACAAAAACATTTAGATGACAGACGTCTGATAGAAAAAAAAATAAAAAGCAGAAAAAAAGCTACAAAAAAATTTCTTTTTATTGTACGCTTACGCAACAAAAAAAAAATCCTACACGTTAAATATTTTTGGAAGAAAAAATGTATTTTTTACAGAAGCATAGCCAAAACTATGATTTCCATTAAAAAAAAAAGCAACTTTATGGTATAACCTGAAAGAGCATGATTTTTTAAATTATTTTTCGCCGCCATTCTTTTCTATATAATAAAAGTATCTGAAAAATGTTAAAGTTGTCTTTTTTTAATTCATCAAACAACCAAGATATGGACATATTTCAAAAACTTGAAAATTTGAACTTTTGTTTATAATTAGAAAACAAGACGATAAAAATTTCTCGAAAACACCAATAAGTTTGTCTAAAAAAAAAAAAGAGATTGAGGATGCGCCACTAATTTTTTTTTGTATCTCTAATAGTTTCCCAATTCGCTGACAAAAACATCGAAATTTAACCATCCTGTACCTAAGTAAGTACTTTGTATTTATTAGTAGGTAGATAAAAAATATTTTAAAATCAAAATATTCTATGACTAAGAGTAAGTTACGACACAATTCAATCTTCAACTGAGGATGGCACCTTAAGGGACGAAATGTATCTTAGATTTCAAAGGGTTTTTAAAAATTTTGAGCTTTTATTTACGTTATGGAGTACTAAATTACGAGATTCATGATAGAAAATACATCTATTAGTCATTATTCACCATAAATTAATTAAAAGTTGATTTATTTTCCTTATTTATTAGTTTTACTAATCACAACTTAGTGTAAAACACCCTGTACATTATAAACTTAAATATTTAAAAGGAAATGAACTTGTGCTGACATCTGGGCAAATACAATTGAAACAAATTCGAAGAAAATTGATCAACTTGTGCCATCTAGTGCGAAACATTTGCACAAGAATCAAAATTATTGGTGTCCTTAATTTCCGTGTTTTATGGAGTTGTGAATCACAGATATTTTTACCTTTATAATATTCGTATGTAGTTAAAATCAAACATTACCAATTTTTAAAATAATTAAGTATTATTAAATAGTTGTAAAAATGTTTAGTTGGTTCGATTCAAAGCCTGACCCGAAAGGTAACAAACTAAAATAATTAACAACTGTTATTTTAAGGTTAGAAAATTTCAAAAATTAAAAAAAATACTATTCAATTTTAGAAGAACAACGAAAAATTGATCGGGACTTAAGAAAAGTCGAAAGGGATATGGAAAGGGATCGAAGAAAATTGGAATATGAAGAAAAAAAGCTGGTAAGGTGTCTTTTCTGTACTTTAGGGCTTTTGTACTAACGGTTTGCGGTATACAGGAACAAGAAATAAAGAGAGCAGCCAAAGAAGGTAATAACGATGCCTGCAAATCGTTAGCACTTCAGTTAGTTCAATTACGTAAACAAAAAGCAAGATCGTATGCTGCAACAGGAAAAATTAAGAGTGTCGGTTACCAAAACAAAGCAATGGGTGCTAATTTAAAACTGGCAGGAGCCATGAACGTTGCTGGTAAAACGATGTCAGGAATGAACAAAATAATGAAACCTGAACAAATCGCAGCCAATGTTAACGCATTCTCTAGAGAATCAATGAAAATGGATATGACCGAAGAAATGAGTAAGTAACTTAGATACACTGGGGCCATTAGGACATGGAATGTAATATTTTATGTACATTCTTTTTAGTTAACGACACTTTGGATGATATACTGGATGATTCAGATGATGAAAAAGAGAGCGCAAACATTATTAACAGTGTTTTAGATGAAATTGGTATTGAAATAAGTGGAAAGGTAAGAAATTTTATCAAAATTATTATTGAAAATTTAAAAAAAATAAACAACCGGGAGAAAGGCCATTCGGCACCTCTTTTGTAATTAAATGTCGACCTTTAATGCAATTAAATGTATGTACGAATGACAGCAGTTAGTAAAGGATAATTGTCACTATTAGATAGTGATAATATATTGTTCTCAAAATGCTTTCAAACTGTCATTTAGGCAAAGCTTTAATTACATTAAAAACAGACCTTTATTTGTAAAAAAAAGTTGTTGAATTGTATTTTTAAAGTTTTATAAATAAGTCATTGTGAGCCAATTTTTCATAGAAATTTCGACTCAGAACTTCGTCAAGGACACACAAATACCCAAAGTTTCGTCCTCTTCAGAGGTGACCTCTATTAGGAGCTACATCTAATAAGAATTTTACTTTACAGATGCGTCAAGCACCAGATCCTTCTTCAGATAGAATCGGGGGCACCTCCAAAGATAAGAGTCGTGATATCACAGATGAAGAACTAATGAATCAACTTGCAAAACTGAGGGGTTGAGTTATCATTTGTATTATTCTTATTAGCAAGTAATCATTCCCTATTAAAATAATGGATGTCTACCAATATTTTATAGGAACTACTATTAAATTAATATTTCTCGAACAATAAAACACACACAGAATAGAAAGTATTATCCTCTGAATGTGCGCCTTATCGATTTTTATAAGAATGCTAACTTTTATAGTAATGTATATGTTGTTTTTAGTTACTCTATTATTTTATTATGCCGTATACAAACTTTGTTGTTTTTTCAATAAATAATTAAAGAAATTAACAGGTTTTCATTTTAATTTATTTTTAATTTAATTTATTTAAATAATACAGTAAATTAGATCAAAAAATAAGACAAAATAGTTACAAAAAATTTGCATAAACTTTCAACAGTGGTTGATGCAATCAGCCAATTCAACCAATGGGAAAAAAATAAAATCAATTAACGCAATAATATCGTGTTCAAATTAAAACTTAACAAAAAAGAAAAAAATGATCCTACTATATCTCAATTTCGTGCCTCCTAATATTTGTTATTAACTTAGATTTAAAAATATGAATAGTGAAATAATTATCAATTAAATTTTGCAATACAGCATTACAATTTATAACAATCATCGACCTGTTTAGCAATGATCTCTGAGCAAGTCTAGAATTAAAATACAACTGCAAAAATGGTTCATTCAATCTGCGGAACTCTAAACTTAATCATGTCTAACAGACCAGATTGTTGTGACCGATCAGAAATCAGCCTATAAAAAAATATAAGATCCTGAACAAGAACAAATTCCTGGAATGATCTGATGTTGAATTTTTCAGAGATGATATGATTAAGTTCAATAATGACTATTTCTAAAAAAAGGGTTTAAGAAAAATGATCGTTGATACCTAAGAAAATTATGAAAATTAAAAAAGTGGATGTATAAAGATACATTTATTGATGTTGTAAATGGACACTAGTACGGCGAATAAAGACATATCACTTCGTAATAGTTAGGAAAAAGAAGGTCACAAAGAACGGATTTTTCCTAAATAGGTATTTAACGCTCACTTTTATTGAAACATCAGAGATAATCAAAGTTCATAAGACCAACAGTTTTCAAAAAAATATTGAAACAGAATTATTTTTAAAAAAAGTCAAACTATCACTAAAAGCAAGTATGACTTGAGAATGAGCTTGACCCTTTCGACAGGGGTTGGATATTAAAAAGCTAGTTAAAACTCTTCTTACATCCACGTTAATGCTTAAAAAGAATTATACAAAAAATCAGCTTTCTTCTAATTATTTCGAAGTGTGAGTTTTTTGTCTTTATTCCCAAAACTACGAAAGTTAAAAGTCATTTATCATGTTCGCCAATATATAATGAGAAATTTGTATACATAATAAAATATTATGCCTACGTTTTAAGTTTTCGAGAATTTCTAAAAAACTTAGTTGCCTACCTATATCACATACAGAAACTTTTCAAATATTGTGAAAATACAGTGGTTAGAAATAATTAGAGATTAGAACAACAATGGACGCAAAAACGAGGAATGCATAGGATAAGAGGACGAAAGCTTAGAAACTCGAAAAAGACTGGTGGACGGTGGGGGTGGTAAAAAAGAAAAACAACAGTGAGGAGGTGCGAGAAAAAGTAGAAAAAATAAAGAGGAATACAGAAGTTAATAAGGAAAAGAGATAAGGAATGGTAGTGTGCCTTTGGAGACATGAAGCGCTACTTAGAGACGTATAAGAGGTAGAAATAGGAATAAACAGAGATTTAGACTAGATTAGTTTTGGTAACTGTGACTAGTTAAGGATGTTTTGGTTATTGAGGAATGCAAGAATTAGCTCAGGATATGAAAAGGCACGTGAGCAATGGGACTGACGATTCTATGATGGCACAATTCCACAATAGTTACTTTTCACTTTTATGAAAATTAAAAAAATATAAAGCAGTGCTTTACAATTAACATAAATATATCACATAACTATACATACTACCTAAACACTCTGTGTACATTAAAAGCAGCTCTTACAATAGTAAGAGTTTTAATATTATAGGATAATGTGTTATATCTATTTAATTAACTAAGTACTTATCTTATAGTATAGTAAGACAGTTGTCTTTATTTTATGAAAAAATAACGATAAATGTAAAACACTTTCAAAATAAATATTCTAAAAACTCCACAGTCAAACGCATAAAAATGTCCCAAAATAGATTAATATTAAATAGTGTCAAAGAAGATTCAACCAATAAAACAAGTGACACGAAATTTCATCTAAAATATGACTTTGAAACTCATGGTAAAGCCTTTTCAGGGGTTTCTGTCCTGGCACGCAAATTATACCTACCGTGGACTCTTACAAATGAAGTATTACTACTAATTTTACCACTAACAACTGCATTTCCACTATTTGTGCTGCTACTATTACTAATGGTTTCTTTTAACGATTTACTAATAAAAGAATCAGAAGTAACTATTGGGCTTCTGAATACTTTTAGATCAGGTACTTTCCCTATTTGTTCGCTTATTACAGGGGACTTCAGAGACTCATTCACCCGTCCATTAATTACTTTGTCTCGTTTAAAACTCAAATTATTCTCACTTATATTCGAATAGACGCTGTCATTTAAAACATTTTTCTTCGAATTATCATTCATATTTTCTAGCAAAATTGAGTGTTGTTTTCGAATTTCATGCAACAGAATGTAACATTCATAACTGAAATCTTTAAAAGTAAAAGCCTTATATGTAACAATTACAAAAGCCGAAATAGAAAAAACGTAACGACAAGTCCAAATGTACCAGTGGATATCTTGTTGTACAGTATTAATATTCTTATCAGACATAAATGAGGACAACTTCAAAGTCATCAAACGTTCTAAACACACGTTTAAAAATAACAAAAAGAAAATAGGAAGCCTAGCAGCCACAGTTCTTTGACTACCAGTTAAAAATAAAATCAAAATGATCGCAAACAGATAAAAGAGGATTGTATCCAACCAGGAAACTTCGCCAATTAACCAGGACTGTAAATTATTTAAACTATCGTTCATTACTTTTAATATTTCTTGATAATCCCTTGCAGAAGTGTAAAACTCCTCCATAACTTTCTCCAAAGACTTTCCATAACTGAGAAGCTTTTCTTGCAACTCCAAGCTCTCTTGCTGACCTTTTAAAAGTTTCTCTTGATTCTTAGCCGAAGACTGAAGCTGTTTGCCAACTTTTAAAGTGTTTTCAGCTATTGTTTCGTGCCACACCTGACCACGCAGAAACCAACAAATATTCTGAGTGTGAGTATAGAACTCCGTGTAAACATTGAAGGCCCTATCTGACATACTATTGATACAGATAGCTTTCAAATTTGGTTTCTTGTTCAGTTCACAATTGTACGTTTCATGGCCGGACATCTCCAGGAAACAGTTGGTTAAATGTAGAGCCATGTCGCTTTGGACTTCTTCAGTTAATGCACGACAACCATCCTCGACGTGTTCGATAGCTGCCTTCCAACAAGGGCCATACTGAGGCAAACTACCTCTTTCTCTTAATATCTGAAAATCGACCCTCATGAAGCTGCTAGTGGTTCGTAGGCAACAGATTTACTGTCACCAACTTTTTACTCAAAAATATAAATTTCAACCAAGACCCTAACCAAACTTATTGAAACCCAACCTAACTGAACCGAACTATTCAAAATAAAATGATTACAAACTATAAAATCCTAATTTTACCTCCTATAAGCCTACAGAATCACATTCGAACTCTTTATTTACGGTATAAATAGTTAGCAAAAATATACTCTTCGAACCACCCTTACTCTGATACTAAAGTGACCCTATGTATGGTGCACGAAATATACTAAAGTAATGGCAATTTAATTGCCCAATACCGAGTCGTTTTAAAAACAACCCCAATTCTGAACAATCTTACAAAATTTAGAGGTTAAAATTAATAAAAACACCAGTTTATTCGAAAACAACAGTACCTGATACTGACTTCGTCCTTGTTCTAACATTTCCTCAGATATTTGAGCAAAAACGTAAAAAAATTCTTCAAAACCGAAGGCACAAACCACTATCAAAAACAGTAAACATTGATAAGCCTTCCCAAACATTTTAACTTCGAAATCTGTGAAAGTTTCTTACCACACAATAACGAATATTATGTCAATTTATAAATTAATAGCGAGTTATTTTTGGAATCTAAATACATAATAAATATGTACTGAAGTAAAACTCCTTGAGCCAGATTTGTGGCGCTTTGAAATTCAAATAGTAACTGACATAACTGAAATTTACCACAGAGTTCACTAATTGACAAGTGGAAACCACAGAATGAAATTTAAGATGCGTTCGATAATATGAATAGAAAACGAGCACACACAATTTCGATTAGAAAAGGATCAGTTATTAATAAAGTGGACTAACTATTAATAACGTAAAAATATTTCAGAATAGATGCTATACACTTTGTTAGAGTATCGTTTCATAAGAAATAGACCTAATTACCACAAATGACAGTAAGTGGTCATAAAGAAAATAGTGAGGACCAACAGAAAACCCGCAGTTTCTTTGCAATTTATAGAGGGAAGGGGATAAACGTTAAACTCCCAATACCAACCCCCCACGACAACCCCGATTCCTATACAACCCCCTCGTCCAACATCTCTTCCACCCTAGGAGCCACAGCAAACTTTTATCTAAATTAAATTTTACCTCACCCCAGCATCTACTTCACCACAAAACCGCACCACCAGCCTACCCCTTACAACATCCCCTCCTTTAACACTGATGTTTTACTGAAAACGCCTATTCTCAACCCCAGATCCAAAAATGTGACCATACTATATTACTATATAGGTCAAAGAAACAGTACTTTTTTGAAGTACTTAGTACTTCTGGTGTGTTCTAATTGTAAGTGTAATAAGTGTTGTTAACTCTGTATTTAATTTTTCCCAAAAAGATTAAAATTAAATCAAATTGCTTCCCTCAGCAGTTATTTACATCTCTAATAAAATATAATTAGTACCTATATAATGTTTTACATACATACAACAATTTGCAAGGTGATTGATTATTCATTGGTAGGTGTGCCAAAGACTGAAGATAAAAAAAAAACAAGAAAGAATGCTGCGTATTGGTTTTTATGTAACAGTTACTATGAAAATTAATTATTAATAAACAGTATCGTTCTAATATAAAACTGATTTACGTAATAAAGTGTGTCTATGTTGCGAGCTGCCTTTAATGAGAGAAATTATAACAATAATTTAATTCCACCTTCTGTAGAGTAATGATTAATTGTATTTTATATTCCGAACGAACGGTTAATAAATTATTTATAAACCATTAAAATGTGAATCACTGTTTTATTGTGATGATCAAGAAAGAATTAAAACAAACATAATGCAATATTATATACAGGGTGTTCACATTATAAGATTAAATAGAATAATAAAAATAAAAAAAATGTAAAATTTACATTTTTTTAGTTTTTCATCACTAGATAATAAACAAATAGATCAAAAATGTAAAAATTCAAAATGACTACGTTACTTTTAATATACAGGGTGACACACGTTTTATTCGCCAGATTCGTAAACCGAAAAAGGGGCAATTGCCAGTGCCATTATACCCTCCAATAGGCCTAAAATGGCTGAGGGGGGGAATTAAGAAGCTGGACGCCACGCAAAAGACAGAGAAGTATATGAATAATGATTATCCAAAATGTGAGAAGTAATAAGGGCTCTAGACTTGATATCGTGTAGAGGATTCAGATTTATAGTTACGTTAATACTAAGGGCAGTTGCTTTTTTGGAAAAATCTATTATTAGTAGTGTCATTTTGCTACAAAACTAAAAAAGATTTTAATAACTAAATTAACGTATGTGTCATTGGACGCCATTTGTACTGCTAAATAAACAAAAATTTTGAACAAACGAATTCAAGATTGGTAATTTAAAGTCAGAGACGCCCTCAAGGTTGAGCGTAAAATACACACATTTAAGTTTTTCCTAATTATATCTATTAATTTCACATTGGTTAAACCATTAAATTAGTATCTTGTATTGGAAGGTCCCTAGTTAGGTACCCTAACTGCCCACAAATACGACACAACAATAACAACGTCTTACATAAGTGCAGTGCCATAACAAATAATAACAAAACACAAAAAGTAGCGTGTCAAGGATCTAGGAAATCCATCTGACTGTGACTATAAATGAATCTGTATTCAGTAAGTGAAGTTAGAACAAAAGACAATACAGGATGTGTTCGTACATTAAGCCACACTTATGTAGAATAATCCTGTTGACAATTCGCTTTTGGAACCAACGTAGACGTAAATACCTATAGCTAATTTTCAGTCGAATCATTAAACTCCTCTAACCACATTGTTACACACAATTTAGCACTACATGCCACATGTATTCCACACGTTGTTTATTTTGCTCGCACGTTTCCATTGTAAAATTCTATTGAAATGAGATTTTGACTTGGCCATCGAAAGTCTGATGCCTTTATTTACATATTTTACACTTGTTTTATACGTCAACATAAATATTTATTGCTTTTGTTTCTTCATGTTGATAACCTACCCATTTAGTTAAATCAAGTTTTGTACTTTGAGACGGAAATTATGTACAATAGCTTGTCGTAATACTCCCGTGTGTATTGCAATAGATTACGGTCCAGGATGGGTGTCTTTATATTTACATACTCCTCACCCTTTCCCAACATTTGTATTAGTAACACACTAAGAATAACCGCTTTCAAAGTTTAAATAAACAAGCAGTATCATGTATAACCTATAGACAAAGACTATAAATAATTCCGTATCTAATCTACAACAATAAACACTACACGATCTCAATATTCGAACAAATCAACAAATCACTTGTACTAATCGCGTTTTACAATAGTCATAGAAGACAAATACACGAAATGAAGTAGCTCAAAAACATGAAGGGGTGGTTTCCGTGCCCAACATATACATATTGTAACGAGCGTGTATGTATGCGAGACCGGCGACGAGATCCGGGAGCAGATAAGCGTAGTTCAAAGAATACGGGCGACGGTCGGCGCTTTGCTGACAATAAATAAGGCCATAAATCAAACCAACACGAGTAAATTCTAGTAGGTCATTCCTGATCTTCTGGAATATTCTACGTCTGTATAAATACTTGTTGACGTGGTCAGTAGCAGCAGTTCACAATTAGCTTCCGAACGAGTAATATAAACACCGAACTACGATATACAGAGTGATATAAATACGCATTTTCCTTGTCATATAAATAAGTTGTTGAATTGTTATTAGTATTCTATTAGTGTTTAAGTATTAACTAAATAGTTGTAAATAAATATCCGTTAAATAAATAAGTTAAACTAGAAAAGTCGTTACATTGGTGTCAGGTGTGGGGTGCTCAGCCAATCGATCCCCCAAAAAAGAGAATTTTCTAGTAGAAGAAAAATAGTTAAATAAATCAAAATGCCGAAAAAGTTGTTGGAGTTGAAAGTTGCCGAACTGAAAAGTAAACTCGAGGAGCGAGACGAAGATACGCCTGGTAACAAGCTCACCTTACAAGGGTGACTCGAGGAAGCTCTGATACGCGAGGGTTTCGATCTGAATACCTACGAATTTGAGAATAAACTAGAAAAGAAATTAAAGGAATTGGAAGGGAAACTGAAAGAAAATCTGGAAAAGAAATTAACCGAAAATTTAAAGGAACAAAAAGAAAATCTGGAAAAGAAAATGGAAAACCTGGAACAGAAATTAACCGAAAATTCAAAGGAAATAAAAGGAAATCTGGAAGAACTGAAAGAAAATTTAGAGAAATTCGACGCAAAATTGGCCGAAACAGAACAAAATTTTGCAGGAAAATTTCAAGAAATAGATTCACGAATTAAAGAAATAGAAGAAAGGTTTCTATGTACGACAATGTCCGAACAGATCGATGATGAAACTAGAAGTGTTAAGCAGGAGAATGGGCACGGGGTTTCATCGAAAGCATATACGAAGCCACCTAAATTCGACGGAAAAATATCATGGACCACTTTTCTTAAGAAATTTGAAACGGCCGCAAAGTCAAACGCATGGACTTTGGAAAATAAAGCCTCCGAACTGGTCTGCGCGCTGCATGGTAATGCCGAGGAGATTTTGGATACCATACCACCCGAAAAGTACTTCCGACGATACTTTAGATAAGCTGGCTGTAGACTCTTTCATCGATGGGTTGAGGGATGACGACATACAACAGCGACTCCGATTAGACAGGCCAAAAACACTCGCTGACACTTTGGCTCGGACACTGGAGTATGACATCGTTAAACAGGCATCGCAACGGCAAGGTAGAATGCGTGAGCTAAGGGAGGAGCCCGACGGTCGATACGAAGACAGACTAGAAGAAATAGTTAGCAGGATAGTGGGAAGATTAAACAAGAAACCGAGACCAATACGATGTTGGAACTGCGGGAAATTGGGACACGTAAGAAGCGCTTGCAAGAGCGAAGAGGTTACTCAAGAGCGCGTACCTCGCGTTTCGGAAAACTACAAGCACTGTAAGCGCCTGAAGGAACATGAAGAAGTCCGGAGGATACCCGTCACGGATGAACAATGGCATCCTGATAACATCAAGACGGAACAGAGTTCTGATCCGGTCCTGAGCTTGTTCCGAAGGTGGAAGAATGATGGCAGACGACCGACCTGGCAAGAGATCGCCGCTAAATCTGGGGAGGTAAAATCGTTGTGGGCCCAATGGGACTCCATTTTTGAGGAAGATGGACTCCTGAAGCGAATAGTGGAAAACCAGGATGGTACTGAGAGCAAACGTCAATCGATTGTACCGAAGAGCCTGGTAAGGGAAGTCTTGAAGTGCCTCCATGACGATGCTTCGGGGGGACATTTTGGTGTTAACAAGACCCTTGGAAGAGTCCGTGAGCGGTTTTACTAGGTCAATTGCAAAAAGGACGTTGAAGACTGGTGCAAGAAGTGCACAACTTGTGCAGCCAGCAAGGGACCACAAAAACGACGGCGTGCTCCTATGCGCCAGTCCAATGTCGGAAGTCCATTCGAACGGATTGCCATTAACATCGCAGGACCGTTTCCAGAGACCGATGGTGGCAATAAATACATCCTGGTGGCAATGGACTACTTCACAAAATGGGTTGAAGCGTACGCACTTCCAAATCAGACAGCCACCACAGTAGCGGAGGAGCTCTTAAATCACCTGATAAGCCGGTTCGGCGTACCCATGGAGCTTCATTCTGATCAGGGTCGGAATTTTGAGTCCGCCGTGTTCCAAGAAATCTGCAAGACATTAGGCATTCACAAAACCCGGACAACACCTCTGCATCCTCAACCAGACGGCATGGTAGAACGAATGAACAGGACCATTAACAAGTACTTGTCCAAAGTGGTCTCCAAACACCAAAGAGACTGGGATCGCCATCTGCCACTGTTTCTTATGGCATATCGATCATCGATTCACGAAACTACTGGACAAACACCAGCAAAGGTACTGTTTGGTCGGGAGCTACGGTTACCATGTGACCTGAAATTTGGCTGCAAACCTGGTGAGGACGTTGCCGGAGAAGACTACGTTAGTGATCTTCGCAGAAGACTTGACGATATCCATGAGGAAGTACGTTCCCGAATGCAGATAGCTAGCTACCGTATGAAGGACACCTACGATATACGGGCCACTGATGGAGGTTTCCAGGAGGGAGACATGGTGTGGTTATACAATCCACAGCCCCGTAAAGGTCTTTCGCCGAAGCTACAGCAGCACTGGGAAGGCCCATATACAATCGTCAAGAGAATAAATGACGTTATTTACCGGATTCGACGCACACCAAATGGAAAACCGAAGGTTGTCCATTTTAACCGTTTGGCCCCATATGCCGGTGACAATCACGAAGAAGCACGGATCAGGCTTATGCAAGCTCGTTCTCCGGATCCCCAGTATGACGAGTTTATGGCCACGCCGAGCTTATATGCCAATTCCAGATTCGGTGTCACCTCCGAGAGATCCGAAGATTTGTTTTCTGCTTCGGACTCGCTGATTCATTGTGTGGCCAAAGACTTGAGGATGGATCGCGGTATTGCCACCGTATTCAAGAGGAAGTTTGGCCGCTTGTCAGAGCTGCGGGACCAACTCGGAGATGGAAAGAAAGTGCTAAGTCTGGTGGAAGGGAACCGATCCATTTACTACCTGGTTACTAAGGAGGCGTCGTCTGAAAAGCCCACCCACCGCTCGTTATGGAATTCGTTAGTGGAACTAAGAGACCAACTGCTATCCACGGGTACCACAAGATTATCCATGCCAAGGATAGGATGCGGGTTGGATGGACTTAACTAGAGATTGGTGCGGAGCATGTTGGAGGTTCTGTTCCGGTGGAGCGGCGTCGAAATAACGGTATACACCAACAACCCCCAACGGGATCCCGCACAGCCAAGGACGGTGGATTGCTACTTCCATATGACGACTGGGTGCCTTAAGGGACAGAATTGCAAGTACCGGCATGATCCTTCGAAGGAACGGAAGATGTGATCCGGGACGGATCACCCTTAAGGAGTGGGCAGTGTAATGAGCGTATATGTGTCTGCGAGAGCGGCCAGTGTAACAAGCGTATATGTGTGCGAGAGCGAGCAGTGCAACGAGCGTATATGTGTGCGATAGCGGCAACGAGATCCGACAGCAGATAAGCGGAGCTCAAAGAATGCCGGCGTCGGTCGGCGCTTTGATGACGATAAACAAGGCCTTCAATTAGACGAACACAATAAGCACTCCAGTAAAGTCTAGTATGTCATTCTGGAACTTTCTGGATTGTTTCTAATCAGTATAAATACCTGTTGACGTGGCCAGTAAGAGTCAGTTCACAGTGAGTTTCCGAACAAGTAATATAAATAGCGAACTACGATATACCGAGTGATATAAATACGCATTTTCCTTGTGATATAAATAAGTCGTTGAATTATTATTAGTGTTTAAGTATTCTATTAGTGTTTAAGTGTTAAATAAATAGTTGTAAAATAAATATCCGTTAAATACATAAGTTCTACTAGAAAAGTCGTTACAAAACTATTGTACATAATTACCCTTTGAGACTTTGCAAACTCGATAAAGCAGAATACGTGATAAAATTGTTTTTCATAGGATTATTTGTGTAAACTGCTATAGAAAAACAAGTAACAAACAAACATTTCGAACAGAAAAAAAAATAAGTTTAGAAGGTTCCAAAAATGGCCCCAACTTGAACCTCCTATTACTTCTGAACTATTTGAAGACTTGTTTATGAATCGAAAAAAACAAAACTGCCTAATGACTGTCTAATTTTACGTTTTTATCAAACGAATTTATTTTTATGTAATCATACTTTTGAACCATTTCCACCATTTGGTATTATAGGTACCTACTCAATTTTATATTTGTTGTTGACTAATATAAACAATAAATGTAAAAGTACCTACCTATAAATAACGTTACATAGATAATAAGTACCTTCACCTGATTGTTTCGAAGTTTGTCTATAGTATCTATAAATTAAAACATTTAAACTTACTTTGTTGAGCAAAGTAAAATGGGATATTGTGACCCATGTATCACAATGTACACGATGTGGCAACTCCCAAAAGCATTTCGTTGTTTGGTCCTCGCTGCTATCGCACCTAAAACAAGGATACATATGTAATCACTAATTTATATGTATATTCAATGTATTAAGTACCACACAAAACATAGAATGTCTGAAAGGAATTAGTAAATAAAAATCTAAATACAAACAGATGTACCAAAGAAAAAAGGATTAAGTTCTCTGAAAGAGAAATCAGAAAAGTACTCCTACATGTTGAATATAAATCCATTGATTAGGTAGGTATATTGATGTCGTTTGCTTATAATGAAATAATAATAGAAAATATTATAATTGATGTACCTGTACAGTTTCAATTTTTTTTTTATCAAAATATTTATTTAAAGACATTATTGTACCTATATGCATGATTGATTCTCTATCAAATCAATCAAATAAAGAATATGTTCCAAGTAATGCAACAAGTGCTTTTGATTTTTGAGCTGAAGGACCTCAAAGTTTTGATTTTTAATATATTGGGCAATTTAATGTATATTTCAGCTCTATTTTATTTCTAAAAAATTAAGTTATTCGTAAGAACGGTAGATACACAAATATCGAAAATTTTCTGAATTTTCGGAAAAAGTTGGTCCCAAGATTCAAAAATATTATCTATCTCAATTTTCAAAATAGGAAAATAAACATGGAAATATGGAAAAAAGGCATTCGATCCAAGCTTTTGACCTCAAAACCCTTTAGTTTCAAAAAAATCGGTAATTATACACAATAGCTTCCCCCTTTCGATTTTCTTGAGCCGTTCATGGTGTATTTGAGCTTCTAAAATGTGTAAAACGTAATAATGACATCATTAGTAATTATTTCAATATTGGGTGCATGTTGTATTTGTTATTTTTAGACAAGATAAGGAACCATAGGTAATGCGGTAGTAGGTGTGGGTTCGTTTAAATGCACACGTCCACGCCTCCACCATATTACCTACGTAGTACGCTAGTATAAAAAATATAAACAATTCCTCGTCAACCGTTCCTTAGTCTCATCTTAACATAAACAGTATATGGTCGTAAGATTAATTAAACACAGCAATTCAAGTATTAATGATGTCATTATCGCGTTGATACACACTCACATTGAAGAGGTGTGCATAAACAAAGACGAAGACAAATACAAGACATTTTAAAAAATTTAGAAGCTCAAAAACACAACGTATATATATATTTTTTTTAACAAAATCGAAATTACCGAAAAATCTATATTTCTTGCTCCCGATTTGGTAAAGAATCACCCATATAATAAAAAAAAATTGAAATTTATAGTATTTATTTTTAGTGTTTTTATTTAATTATATATAAATCTAATCGAAACTCAACAAAACAATTAGGTAAGTTCGTTTTCGTATACAGCAATTGGTACCTTTTAATGGCCCTTTCATTCATAGATCATAATACAAACTGTAAATATTTTAGGTCACGAAAATTAGGTTTTTATTTGATCATGAGTAGAAAATTTAGCAAAATATTCATACAAATAATTTTTTTAATAGCTTGTTTCGTTTTCTATTAGGGTCAAAGCCTTTGAACGTCATATATGTATTGCATATTTTTGCGAATAACTATATAATGTATTCAGATAAAAATAAACAATCGTGTAATGGCTAGAACTTCCGTTATAAACTGGAAATAAACTAGTAGCTTAGTTTTCACTATCAGTAAGTGCATCTTTTAATCTTCTCTTACAATGTACGTGTAGCCGTATATATTTTGCAATTGTTTTTTCACGCATCAAAAACGGCATTTCGTTCAAGGAGATTAATTAACCTTCAATCTTCAATAAAAATTAACTAATAAAACGTATTTGTTTATTAAAGATATATAAATTATTATTAAAAATACTAAAAGTCTTTATCCATCATACTAATACATATTATAAATGCGAAAGTCTGTCTGTCTGTCTGTCTGTTTGCTTTTGATGAAATTTAGCACAGAGATATTTGGGCTTCAGTGGACGAACATAATTTTATTAATCAGTCCCCAGGGTGAAAGGGAGAAAGTCTGAATTATTATATGGAAACTACTGATAGTTTGTGACCATCAGTAACAGACTTAAGCTTACTTTTTTCTTTTTTTAAACTACTCCAAGGGAGTAAAATAGGGGATTAAATTTTGGCTACGAAATAAATGCTAAACGGCTGGCTGAATGAACCGACTGTAATAAATAAGGTATAGACATATTACGTGGGCTATCTTTTCTGTAAATTTACCCCTGAAGGGTGAAAAGGGGGGTGAAATATTGTAGGTATGCGAAATGTTAAATCATTAAACCAATAAAAAAATGGCATTATTTCCATACCAGTTTTCTGACAATTTTCTTTATCTGTGGGAGCTTTTTTGTATGGTACTTACACTATTATTCTCAGAAAATTACGAAAAAATTTTCCACGCGAATAAAAGCTAGTTTTAATAAATTATAAAATTATATTGCAATAAAAATATGAACCCTTTTTTTATTACCGATTAGTATGTACTTATTATACATAGATATAACATATAACCATAATTTTTTTAATAACAATTAACAATAGGAAATAGAAACACCTTAAAACTCAGTAAAAACGTCGCACTAACTTTTTATAAATACATTTAGACAATAAATAATGTTTGTAGGTAACATTTGGTCGCAGATTATGCTGTTATTGTACCAGTGGTAGCTACTCCCTTTTTTAGAAAAAAAAAATTGAAAATTTTTAAAAAATAACTTAATTAAAAGATACAATTAATTAATAATCAGTAGAAGCTAATAATTAACGATTATGAAAATTTATTTAAAATATTTCCAAAATTAGGAAAAGCGGTGGTCGAATCACGTAAATATGATGTGCGCAGTTCAAGAGCGCACGAGATGGGGGGAGAGATTCCAGCAATTATCGAATTTAGTCAAGTCCGGTCGAGCTGTCGCGTCATATAATTCTCATTCATATATTCTTTTTTTTGGGACGATGGTTGGTCCTCAACGCCCCCTAAATTTACTTCAGACCAAGTGCAACCCCTCGGGAAATACTCATTTTACAGGACAATGACGTGTAATATGCAAAATTGTTATGGTAGTACTAGAGTCGAGGATTGGTTGAGGTGATTTCACATGTAGTCAAAACCGTTAACAACGACATCGCTTAAAACAACACAGGACCGGTTATATCGACCAAAATCATAGGTCCTAGTTGAATGCTAGATATATGATAATTTAAATAGGTAACATTTTCCACGTCTGGTGCAATATAATGATCAATAACAACTAAGAATGCAAATTATTTTGTACCTCGATTGCAGCACCGGTTATTACGACTACCCATATAATGAGGGGTCCTTTCGAGGTCGTTATAACCGGTTTTGACTGTATTTAGTATTTTGTGTTATTGCATGACTTATTTGTCTCCTTTTCCCACTTTATCTCTTCTTAAACTCCCATATAGGCCACATATTGTAGTAAAATGAATAAATCTTCCTTTTTCCTTTCCCTGTTACCCATTTCCGTTACATTGACTAAATATCAGTTCCATAAACTGTGAACTATGATACTTCACGAGTTGCCACTGTATTATAATGTACAAACCAAACCATAACTGCACGTAAACCACAAAAGTATATTCAATTTCTCTATCAGTTAAATCTGGCCTTTAAATGAACCGAAGGAATGCAAGCAAAAAAGGTTATTTACAAGAGCTGACAAACTAAATTTTAAATAGGTACGTAATTTTTTTTTAAAATTATGTAGAATGCAGATAATCTACGTGATTTCAAATATATAACTGTTGTATATTTTTTTTTGAAAAAGGGTTGAAGAAGTTTATAGACAAAAAGTTGTTAGCCATATCAACAAATAGTGTTGTAGTATCGAATTCGATTTTAGATTCAAGTAATCAAAAAAAAATGTCTGTATGTATCTAAGTATAAATACAAACCGACCTTTGCAACAAAACCACAAAAATGATCTTTTAATTTACTAAAAAGCATAACAATTGTGCATTATTTTTTCTTCTTTAGTTCTTTTTTTAAATTTACCGTTACCGATCAATATAACAACAAATAATGCTGTTTATATTAATTACTATTATCCACATACCTATTTACTTGATAAACAACATATTCATGGTTAAATAGTTCTTATATTAAATAAAAAATAACAATGAGTTTTCTCTATTACAGGAACGAACTTCACAAAAATTAACAATAATTAAAGTAATTACTGTAAGATTCCATGTTTATCTCCTTCTTAATATGATTTGTGTAAATAGTTTTTAATTAATTATTTTTTTCTTTTGCACCCTGGAAATACTGACTTTCTTTACACGTAAAATTGTTTTTGAGAAACTAATTTTCAAATAAGATTACAAAAATACAGATACATTCTATAAAATCTATAGACTCAAAATCAGGATCGATGGCTATGTGGTCGCCACATTTAATTTCAAAATAATTTGCACTTATGAGAAAAATTTTCAATTTTTGTTAAATCATTTGTACAGTCCAAAAATCGCTGAGTACCTAAGTAAGTTTCAATTTTGCACAAAACTGTCTTATGCAATAGCATATTCCATCCACTATAAAATTATTATTCAAAATAGCACCCCAAAGATGTAAAAGGGGGACTGAAAGTTTAACATACAAGTAAACGTTTATTATGCGACTATTCTGAAATCTTAAATTATTTATCAGCAACAGAATGAACACAAAAAGCGTTTTTAAAAATTCAACCATGAAGGGGGTGAAATGGGGTTCTCTGACTATAGTATACACTTGCGTACAGTACACAGTAAATGATAAAAGGGGGTGGAAAATGGATTGAAAGATTTATTTACATATTAATTATCACAGAGTAGAACTTCTGAGATTATATACAGACTTAAAAAATTGCACACCATGGTTTTTGTAAATATACAATAAAAACGGTTAAATAATATGTGGGGAGAGGGTTGATAGGTAACAGAATATCGTAAAAATGATGATGAAGAAATTAAATCTCCTGCTAGCAGTTTTTTATGTCACATCTAAGTTTTTAAAGAATTTTTTTTTAATTTTAATTTGTTATTATTTAAAATCTTACGTAATTTGCCATAGTTTAAAAAAATAAAAATAAATGACCTACATACTAAAATCTGTTTTCTAAAAAAATTAAAACAATGATCTAGGAACGTGAGTTTTCATAAATAGATACACACTAAAAATGAAACAAATTTCAACCATTTTAGTAATTGTTATTGTAATAAGTACGTTTACTAATTAAGAAGGCCGCAAATGACATGGTACTGTTTACTGAACAGTAATAATAAATGTTGAGACCATCGAATTAAGTGCAGAAACCGATAATTATTATTATTATTTATAATCAGGATTTCGTGTTTTACTACTTCAACAGTCCATTAGATACTTTTGTTTTTCAATTTTTTAAAAATAAACTAAATACCATGTACCCAACATCCGAAGTGAAATTTGGACAGTAAGCGAAATTTTTTACTCACATAGCGTTTGGGGGGTAAATTTTGTAGTGCATGATTAGAAGGATCCAATAAGCGAAATATCCCTGATCACCACAACTCATTTTTGGTAAAACACGTACATGTATGTATAAAATTTAAGTTAGTTTGTTTCATAAACCCTTAATCTTAGTAAAAAGAAACTTTTGATTAAGGGTAATCAAAATAAATGTAAAAGAAAATAATACAATATTGTAATGAAGGTCACTATAGCCCAAAAAGTGGTTACAAAAAATTGTTAAAAGAAAAGAAAAATTGACTTAATGATTCGAATAAATTAATAAATTATGTTATTAATTATGCAGTTTGGTTAAATTAAGTAAAACTATCGTAGTCAGAAAAGACTATTACGTGTACCTACTCGTGGTGAGGCTGTTTTTATTTCTGTATGAAAGGGGGTAGAAGGAAAGGGACCCATTTACAAAATATTTTATTAAAGAAAAAATTGTAATGGAGGCGAGAAAAACTCTTATATTTGTGTGTTCTCTCTTTTTTGAAATAAATAATTGAAGCAATAAATTTGATGAGTTCAATTTTTATTCCTTATGTACGACGTCCGCGGAAAAATATGCATGGGACAGATAGATGGATAAGTCAACAGGTGGGAGAGGTGCAAGGTTACGGTCAGTATACCTGCCAGGTACCTATATAAAAAGATATATTTACAGGGGGCCGCATTTTGTGCGTGCTATAGTTAGTTATTAGACAAAGACAAAAAAGTGGTAAAATGTTTAACATAAAGATTCTGGTGAGTAAACAATATTTTTTTAAACGAATCGTTTATAAAGTCATTCAAATTGTAATTTTATAAAAATTACTGAAAGATTATTTTTAATTATCCGCAATTATTTTATAACAATTTCATAATTTTGGAGAAGTTAGCTGCACACTTTACTATTTAGTCTACTCATTTATTAAATAATATTAAGTAATAATAGTTCGGAATGATAATTAATTTTTTTCGTGGACAAAAATTAAACAGTAGTAAACCGACTGTGCTATAATTTATTCGTTTTTAACTAATTAAAACTAGAAAAAATGGCATTTTTTGGAGTTTTCACTTTTAACCTAACAAATTGCGTTACATCCAATGTAGAAATATAAAAAAAAATTCTTAAAAATCAGATATGACGATTTTCCATCGAAAAAAATGAGAAAACACTAAACAAAGGTTTAAAAAAAATTATACACTTCAGCTAATGTACAACATTACAAAAAAAAAACAAGCAAATAAAGGGTAAAAACCGACGTTTCGCGTTTATCGTAAGCCAACTTCAGGAAAAGTTTCTTTAATGAATAATGCAGCGGTTGTGTTGAATAATATAAACGTAATGCAAAAAAAAAACGTTAATTTTAATTTTGTGATTGTTTATTTATTGTTATTTATACTGTGATAAGCCTTTTGCATTAAATTTATAGATACTATTTAACACAGCCGTTCCATTTGTACTCAACTTGAAACCCTACGCTGAAGAAGCCTTTCACCGAAGATGAGTAGTAGATACTTTCTTCGTGGCTCGTTCAAAAATAACTATACCCACTTCAATCGTTGTAATTAACTCCAATATCTTCCCATAATATTTTAAATTATCCTAGATATGAATTTACAAAAAGGAGAACTTTGTTTAGCATTTTTCCGAACTTTCACGGTGAAAATCTTTCAATGTACCTAACTAAAAAATTGTACGAGATAACGAAATCTTAAATAAAATAACTTCATTTTAATCATTGCCAGGAATTCGGAAGTATCCAGGTCTTGAAAGTAGCATCCATCAAAATTTTCAAAACACTAAATATTCTTCCGCAGTTTCCTTTATTGTTTTTAATAATTTTTTTTTGGTCTAGTAACAAATTCTTTTCATCTCTACTTTTTAAACAATTTGGAAAAATTGATGGAATAGAACCTTGATTAATCTTAGGATATTTCAATTTTATCTGTAATTACCTTTCACAATAAAATCGAATTGTGCCAAATTGCCCTAAGCCACTTTTTACGAAGATCACCATTTTTTGGGAAATAAAACACATGTACACTTGTTCAGCATAACGTACAATTGCATACGTTATATCTTATTACACCTAATAGGCTAATTATGTACATCAACTTATCCCGTTCTGACTTTCTTGAAAAAAGAAGTATATTGTAGAGTTCGTCATATTGATCAAGAATATTTATATACGTATGTTGGACGCGGAAACCACCCCTTCATGGTTTTTTTGAGCTTCTTCATTTCGTGTATTTGTCTTCCATGTCTATTATAAAACGCGATTAGTAGTAGTGGTTTGTTGACTTATTCGAATATTGAGGTCATGTACTGTTTATTGTTGTAGATTAGATACGGAATAATTTATAATATTTATCTATAGGTGATACATGATACTGCTTGTTTGTTTAAACTTTGAAAGCGGTTATTCTTAGTCTTTTACGAACACAAATGTTGGGAAAGGCTGAGGGGTATGTAAATGTAAAGACGCCCATCCTGAACCGTAACCTATTTCAATACACACGGAAGTACTAGGACAGTTTTTTGTATTTTATGACATCTTCATACTGGTTTTGAGCTTCAAAAAAATTCAAAAAACTGTTATAATACTTCTGTGTGTATTGTAATTGGTTACGGTTCAGGATGGGTATCTTTACATTTACATACCCCTCACCCTTTCCCAAAATTTGTATTCGTAACACACTAAGAATAACCGCTTTCAAAGTTTAAACAAACGAGCAGTATCATGTATCACCTATAGATAAAGACTATAAATAATTCCGTATCTAATCTGCAACAATCAACACTACACGATCTCAATATTCGAAAAAATCAACCAACCACTACTACTAATCGCGTTTTACAATAGACATCATGAAGGGGTGGTTTCCGCGCCCAACATATACATATCTATATATTCTTGATCAGTATGACGAACTCTACAACATAATTTTTTTCAAGAAAACCGGAAGGGGATAAGCTAATGTACATAATTACCCCTAATAGTTTTAATTAATCACTTTTATGTATAATCAACGACAAATCCCTTTTTGGCTAGCAGATTAAAATAGTTCCCTGCGAAGACCCCCTTACATTACGTCACGCGTTAGTACTTAGGCCTTAATTACGATGTGTAAAGGCATAACTAACATACGTTCCAATAATATTGATCCGAATGGTGTACAGTGTGATACAATGAAAGAGGCTATATAACGTATGACAATATCTAATTCGTCCACATGCAATTTTATAAAAATTCTACTTTATGCCTATAAAAAACATACAATACAAAACATAAAATTTTCTTGTCATGCCTTATGCTGACATACGCAGTAAATATTGTTACTAATAATTATTAGTGTGACTAATGAAAATTGAAGTTGATGCATCATTCTTGTTTATGTAAAAAATATCACATATTACATGGTCTAATTTTGCAGAAGAAATTACCTATAATTTAAAATATTTCCGAGTACAAGTTGAAATAACTACTTCTATTTTTAAAATGTAAATAAAATCTCAAGGTGTTCACACGATACACAATATTATACTACCTTATTTTCTTTTGCATTAATTAAGTGGCTGCATCATAAACGATTTTTCTCACGAAGGAATATATTTATAGCAACTAGAGTCCATTCAGTTCATGACAAAACTTCAATAAGCAATAAATATTTGTCAGGTTCAAAAAGCGATTTTCTATTTATGTACCTATAATATTTGTTGATTATAAGATCAATAAAATCTAATCTTGCCAATAACCAACGACTTTTAATTAATAATTAGGCCTAATTATTATTAATAAAAAGTCGTTGATTTTTTTGATCTTACTGTAGGTATTCTATTCATACCAACAAGATTAAATTCTTTATTGGTATTTTTTTAATTATTTAATCAAAATAATTGAAGTATGTATACAATTTTTTTTAGTTTGACTAAAATTTATCATTTTAAGACCATGGACTACTTATATCTAACTTTTTCTGTAATGAATGGGTAAATAACTATTTTCTGTTCTTTTTCAAAGTTTTAGCAAAGTTTTGGGCTCTGTACCATCAAAATGTGACCTCCACATTCAAAATTCATTTATTTACGTCTCATGTCTATTTTTGAGTCACAAAAATCCATATTTGTATACCAAATTTCAATTTAATTAGACCTTTAATTTTCGAAAGACCTTTTTGGATTTCCACACATTGACCTCCCACGTGAAGGGTCTCCTTTTACGTTTTTAAATCACAAATTAGTAAAAATTTAGCATGATCTTCTCGTAAATTGGATAATAAACAACAAAAACTTAAATGAAATTCTTATAAGGAACTGAAGAATAATTTATAATGGATGTCATTCAATTATATCGATCACCCTGTACATTTTGATACGCACTCACTGCTTTCCATTGTTTTCATTAACAAAATAAATTTAATTTTCTTTAAACAATGTTTTCCTTTAACTTCCGACATAATTGTTCTAAAGTTTATTAAATGGTTTATAATAATTAAAGCGACTTTGGTTTCTGCTATCGCTTTAATACTTCTCTTCCGATTCAATTAGTAAACCGATTAATTGAAGGTGCCTCGTCATTAGTACGATTTCTCGATTTTGTGACATCCTG
Source organism: Agrilus cyanescens (assembly GCA_947389935.1). Classification (NCBI taxonomy): domain Eukaryota; kingdom Metazoa; phylum Arthropoda; class Insecta; order Coleoptera; family Buprestidae; genus Agrilus; species Agrilus cyanescens. The sequence continues at coordinate 14,712,514 of OX376713.1, read as the reverse complement.
TTGTCAGTGAGTAAAGTACAGCAGCTCTTTTTGTAAACAAATTAAAAAAAAAGAAAAGTTGCAAAACAATTGCCTCACTCTTTGACGCCGTCTCGTCAAAATATGTAGTAGTTGTTTTAGGTCAAGGTAGGACATGAAAAAAAGCACAAAAAGGTTCTTTTAGGCTTTGTTATTTTAAATGCCCTAATGGAAATGTTGCATAACTAAAATATTCTGTAAACTAAAAACGGATACGACCGTTACCATCGTTAAAGAAGGCCAGAGCGCTAACGCGCAACATCATATAAGGGAGTCCGGATTATTCGAAAGATTGTTTACATTTTCGGCGAACGGCCACTTGCTTTCTTAGAAGGCAGGGACGGAACACACGTACACAAATATAACGCACACTGTCGACACCGGACGCCACATTGTGTAATGACTAAAATTACAAAAACCTAAGCCTAGATGATGGGGTATCAAAATGAAGGCGTTTAAGAAACGGTTTCAAAAATTTGTCATACAAACAAACGTAGCAGTTTTCTCATAATTCTCTTACATTTGGATTTCTGTTTCATAAGATTGTCATAATAATTTAAATTTTAACTACACATAAAAATAGTTACTAACAACTTTCTTGTTAAGAGTTTTTAAGCATTTAGTGTACTTTTTATTGTGGTGGTATACCTGTAAATAATCATCTAGCCCCTTATAAGTACCAATAATGACAAAGCCAAGTTCAACCTGTTGTTATAATATTACCGCCATTATTATTCACGCTCGGCTTGTAGCAAGGCTACAATTTAATCTTTATATCACGTATAACACTCGCTGCATGTGTCATTTTATGAGCTACACTTTTGAAATATATAATATTAAAAAATATGTTACGGAAATTTTGACCCCATTAGTACGCATTAGATGTAGCCAACGACGACCTTGCTTTTGATCACAATTTACGTCGAAAAATTATAAAATTTTAATGACATAATCATTGTGTATTTATTGTCGAAAAACAAAAAACAAATCCGATTTTTAAATATAAAAACGAAATACAATAATGTGCTCAATAGATTTTAATATTCATCAATAAATCTTTTGCAGATTCTGTTTGGTACATTGGTGCCTTCATTAACTTTAGCTGGTCCAGCTCCAGTCCCCGCTGCATCACCAACCCCCGTTGCTGCCCCTGCCCCCTCACCCAAACCTTTTGGCTTTTTCGGAGACCTTTTAGGAAGTTCGATACCTGACTACACTTCCACTTATGGCTACCTCTATGGAAGACCTGCCACCAGCTACAACTATTACGACTCAGGGTACTCAGGTTACCCAAGTTATTCAACGTACCGTGGGGGTGGTTATAGAACAACCAGGCCTTACTATGGTTCCGGTTACGAAGGAAGGGGGTATGTAAGTCAACAAGGGTTAGGTGACTATGGCTCATACAATACCCCTACATATACCACTGGAGGAATAGGAACTGAGTATGGAGCACGTTATCCTGGAGGCGTTTTTAGGGGTTCCTCCGCTGGTGGTTATGGTGGTAGAGGATACGATGGGGGATACGGAAACAGTGGTGGATACGGATACGGAAATGGTTATGGATATGGAGCCGGAGTGGGAGTGGGAGTGGGATATCGGGGTACTTCAGGATACTCGAGGGGTGGATATGGTGGATATGCGGGCACGTCTTACTCAAATGGACCAACTTACAGTACTAAATATACCCCATAATAATTACTCTTATAAGAATTAATTAATTATAGTGGGTGATTCCCTAATAAGTACCTACCTACGTAAATATTTTTATCTTCGATAATGTTGTGTGTGGCATTAAATAACACTGAAAGTGAAATCAAAATTTTGTGTGTACATAATGTAATAAAGAGGCTAAACTCCAAATATAAATTGAATTTATATTTACTATGAGCGTATTTTTTAGCATATAAATATTCTTGGATTACGAGATTTAATTGCAATAAAAATGCATTATTTTTGTGTTAAAAAAATCGTGTAGGTATTCAAAAGTACTGTAGGAAACTTAACTAGGTACTTTTTCGGTCACATGTCTTTTGGGCACTAACCTAACGTATCCTAACCAATGTTAACTGTTTGGCCAAAACGTTGTCTGAGCAAGTTCTGCCTATTGATAAGTATCCCCCCCTTGAATTAAGTAGATTCACAATTTGTTTCGAAGATTTTGAATATTGAATTAAAAAAAAAAAAATCTGCCTAAACATCCCACTATTTGAAACTTCAGGCTGAACACTGGGACTTTGTAAACAAAACTTACTATCTTTGGAAGAACTTAACCTAACCTACCCCTGCATCGAAGTGGTCACATAGCCGAGGTGGCGTTTGCCATTTAGGTCCTAACCTACACGCCCCGCTCCCCTATCCTAAAAACCCTAAGGCTTGCGACCTTCACTTCGCCGAATTGAGTCACTTCTCACTGAGATTACCACTTCTGAGGAAGCGAAACACAAGTACACCATTCTTGATTTTATAAGTTTAACAGTCAGGCCTTGATAACGTATGGGCGAAAGAGCTTTTTGGTCCAAAATAAAAGCTACTAACATCATAAATTTTTTGATAATTATGTACAATAGCTTAGTCCCTTCCGTTTTTTTTGAAAAAAAGTATGTTGTAGAGTTCGTCATGCTGATCACGAATATGTATACATGTTGGGCGCGGAAACCACCTCTTCATGGTGTTTTTGAGCTTCTTCATTTCGTGTATTTGTCTTCCATGTCTATTGTAAAACGCGATTAGTACTAGTGAGTGGTTTGTTGATTTATTCGAATATTGAGATCGTGTAGTGTTTATTGTTGTAGATTAGATACGGAATCATTTATAGTCTTTATTTATAGGTGATACATGAGACTGCTTGTTTGTTTAAACTTTGAAAACGGTTATTCTTAGTCTTTTACGAACACAAATGTTGAAAAGGGGTGAGGGATATCTAAACCGTAACCTATTGCAATACAGACGGAAGTATTACGACTGTTTCTTGTATTTAATGATATGTTCATACTGGTTTTAAGCTTCAAAAAATGGGTTACGGTTCAGGATGGGTGTCTTTACATTTACATACCCCTCACCCCCTCCCAACATTTGTATTCGAAACACACTAGCGATAAGAATAACCGCTTTCAAGGTTTAAATAAACAAGCAGTATCATATATCACATATATGTAAATAAATACTATAAATTATTCCATATCTAATCTGCAACAATAAACACTACACTATCTCAATATTCGAATAAATCAATAAACTACTGCTAATAATCGCATTTTACAATAGACATGGAAGACAAATACACGAAATGAAGAATTTTAAAATACACCATGAAAGGGTGGTTTCCGCGCCCAACATTTATACATATTCTTGATCAGCATGACGAACTCTACAACATACTTTTTTTTTTCAAGAAAATCAAAAGGGACTAAGCTGTTGTATATTATTACCAATTTTTTTTCCTGACCACTACATGTTGATATTAATCTTTTCCTAAAGGAAACCTCATTTTAGCTTCGGATTTTAAGGGTTCTGACACCAAATTGTCGGAGGTTAGAGTTTTCCGAAGTCAATGAGCTCAAAAAATAAAAATGGTCCTTTTTGCTGCTTTTGGACAACAACATTTAACGAACAATTAACTGAATTGTGGCAGTCAATGCCGTTTGTTAATACAGGAAATAGTTTTCCATCAAAAATATTGCTCCATCAAGAAATTGGATTTTATTATAATAGGAGGGCCTTAAAACCATAATGCCATCCGCAACTTTAGTATGATGACTGCTTAGTCCCATTGTCCCTTTCTAGAGAGTGGTCACATTGGGAAGGCTAATGCTCAGTTATTCATTCTATGGAGTCTAGGTCTATGGATTTTACAAAATATCGAAGCAAACAATTAGCGGAGTCTGGGCAAATTTTGATTATATATTTTTTTTTTAAGTCTGTGTACTCAATGCCTCTTACAAAAATATAGTAGCTGACTTGAATACCTATGGAACAAACAGTGTATAAATAGTAATTCTGCCTCTTTTTGCTTCAAAAATTTCATTTATATACAAAACTGCCCGTAAAACAATCTTTTTCAGTTTTCCAAGCATGTTATTTATGTAATCAATTTGTTAAAATACCATTATTACCTTTACTAGTTTCAAAAATACTTGTGTTCATTCTTCAATGATAGAAACAAAACAGTCTCACACATTTCACTGAATACAGTCCTGCAAAGTCCACTGTAATACAAACGTATATCTACTTATTGTTTTAGTAAATTAAGGTGGTTCAGTCTGTTCTAATTATCATAAACAAAGTAGTCGTTTTCGTTTTCACAATTATAATAAAACGTGAAAAATCACACGAACCGCGAACCGACCCGCATCCGATTACATCATCGAAACAACTAACAAATTCTATTTTATATTTCGTAGATTTTAAAGCAGATTCTTTCGTTTTCGTCCTAATGACAAGATAAGTTTTTGCTCCTCAAAACCAAAAATGTGGTTCGCTACGTAAACTATATCGCACTTTATCTTTTAACATGAAGGTCATTGTGGTACAAGAAGGATAGAGAACACGATGTTTGTTAGAAAGGACGTGTACTTTTGTGAGCGTTAAACAGGACGATTTTTTTGTTTGATTGGGTAATTTAATAAACTGTGGACTAATGTGGCATATGGGCCTCAACCAAGAGAATTAAAGTAAAACTATACAGGGTGTCCAAAAAGTACCGAGGTGGCCGAATAATAAAACAAAAGTCTTGTAGGTTTTTGATCAGAGAATTTTATGGTGACCTCCTTTATGACTCCAAAGTCCGTTTGGACGGTTACATGACAGACAAGTTTTATTTTTCTAATGGAAACCCCCTTTTTTTGTAACGGCATTCGGAAGAGCATAAGTCGGATGGGGTGCGGGATAAAAATGACCCCAGACGGTCACGTGACGGTCAAATTACTTTATCTTTGACTTTTCTGACTTTTGAAAATGGAACGTAGGGATGACTTGCTTTATGGCAAATGTTACCCTTGATGGGACATGAAAAAACCCTAAATGGTGTTTGGTGAAAATGCACCGGTAATTATTTATGGGGGTATAAGTGGTCAAACTTCCGTATCGTGATCTCCACGAAAAATAGGTCTTTTTTTTTTAAATGGGCTTCAAATGGATTCAGCATCATTCAATTATTTGTCTGTCTGTGTCTGTCACAGTCAATTTGTACTGTACCAATTAAACTAAAAGGTACAGGTACATACCAACTTCTGTGACCAAAGCAAGTGATAACGCCAATACAAAGGCAATGACGTGAACAAATGAATTTTGAAAATGGAGATCACTCTTGTGGGACAAATTATTAAACTATTAAACTATTAATTATTTTTACGATAAAATCTCTTGGCTATTAAATTAAAACAGTTCCCTACGAGGACCACTGCAAATCAGCATTCTGGCCTTCTATAACGATGGTAGCGGTTCAACTCGCACTTGTTACATTTCTAATATATGACCACTCAAACACATTATTGGACGTAATATAACAATTAGAAATTTTGTAGAAAATAGTTCGAGGCTCATTACACTAACTTGTATAATATGCAAGCGTACGAAGAAAGTTTTTCATTCGTTTCATAACAACATTTATTGTGTTATTATCAACTGACTTTTGTTGCTGTCACGTTGTACAAAAGACATTTCCTCCTCAATTTAAATAATCAAATCTTGCACATTATGAAAGTAAATTGTTATTAACTATTAAGTAAAAGTTTATACATACAGATATACAATAATAATGTTAATAATATTTCTACTTTTACTACAAAGAAAAAAGAGAATTAGAGACCACTCATTAGATAGAAATTAATTGCAAACTTGGCCAACTTTGTTTCGGTGTTTGAATTTAGCCCTCAATAGTAGGCCACGATATGTTTCGCTGGATGGTCACATATGGAAATGTGAATCCAAACACAACCAGTGGCGACTCCTTCAATTAAATCCAATAGAACCCACTTGGTTCAATTGGATATTCAAAAAATCGAAAACCCAATACATTGATTTTCAAAGACCAGAAAATAAAGCGAAATAAAGTTGGCAGTTACTTTAAATTTTTGAATAACTTTAAATGCCTTTTGATCTAAGAGAAAGCTTTGGAAGTCTATTTTTGATGATTAAAGCATTAAATATATTTTGATGTGGTAGCACGCCACTGGTTCTGATTTTTCTTAATAAACGAAAAACTTAAATGAAAACGCGTGAAGTCATTAAAGAAATGCTGTGTTATAATGTCCAGTCTGGCTGCCTTCGTTCTTAATTCCTCAAATTACGTAACTCACTTGCCCACGCTCACTCTCACTTCTCTCCAACTGTAAGTATGTACACAAAGAACTTTCGCAAACGCCTGGAAATCCCGGCATTTCTTCATCTCACCTCCCAAAAAATGCTTAATAATAGAGTCAGTTTTATAACGCATAAGGCATAAATCGCTTATAGAACATCGCGACTGTTTAATGACTTTAGTTATTCCTAATTTGTCCACGACTGAGGTTTAAAACACTTATCTAGGTTTGTTGTGATATAATTTTATAATAAGTGCTTTTGTTTATTAAAATGCAGGTGAGTTATTTGAATATATTTCAATAATTTATTAAAACATTAATTAACAGTATCCAAAGTTTTATAAATATTAGTCAAAATAAGTGGGCAGTTCGGGGCAAACTGATCAGGGAATAATTTGATTGCATAAATAAATAAATAAATAAAGTTTGCTTTTACTTTAATTAAATCGATATTTTATAAAAGTACCAGTTGAAATATTTTTATTGACCATTTTCAGTGCAAGTTTGGAATAATTTTACTTCTTGGAATATTATTCACCTCCCAGATCTTCTGTGAAGAGGAAGATTTGGGCCCTGAAGAAAGAAAGTTCCACAAAAAGAAGAAACCACATTTACAATCACCTTGTCATAGATCTAATGATCCGAATGGAAGATTTTTCGACAATTCATACCAAGTCAACTACTACGGAAATCCAAATCCATGTGGAGGGCCATTACTCGGCCATAATAAGCCTCACAAACCTTTTGGGGGACACGGGCATGGACACCATGGGGGACATGGCGGTCATGGAGGTGGATTATTTGGAGGGCATGGTGGTGGATTTGGAGGGCATGGTGGTGGATTTGGAGGGCATGGTGGTGGATTTGGAGGGTATGGTGGTGGATTTGGAGGATACAAACCAGGTGGTAAATATCATAATTAATTAATTAATTAATTAGCTAAAAAATGTTTTTTTTAAATATTATATGGAAGACCCAGCGTGTCTCATTCCAAATCATTTTCGAAAAATCTGGAACATTCTGGATTATTTTGCGTGTTTTCTTTTTGTAGAATATTATCGATTTTTATTATTGGAACGAAAATATTTATCGTTATTACAACTTTTATTTTTTCAGGTGGTTACTTTGATGCTCTTGGTGGTAACTTTAAGCCGAATAAAATCATTAAGGACGTAAACAAATACATATTCAGACCCTTATCTCATCTTTTATAATTATATAGTTTTGTACAATTTTTTTTTATAAAAAATAAAACAATAAACCGTTAAGTATCAATTTATTTTGTAATACAAAGTTAAAAACTGGAGAAAAGTGTATAAAAGTAAAAAGGAATTGTTTTTTACGTTTTTTTAAAATGTAATTATAAATATGAAATACAATAAATACTATATTAAGTAATTGATCATCGAATTTTTCTGTCGTATATTATTAAAAAAAGTAGACTAGAAAATCTCAATATTTAATAATAATTTTTCTTTGTTAAGAAGAAATCGAAGCAATTTCATAAATTTTTGGTAATGTTTTTCTTCGTCCATCATTTGCGACAAAGTAGTACCCAAATTTATCCAGAATTTTCTTAGTTTCTTCAGGTGATTTATTGGTGCCAAAAGGTTTCAACAGAAATTTCTTGTTCTTCATTTCAAGTTCAATGTCGTTCGAGTTTTGTCTGCTTTTTTGATCCGCTGGTTCTTTAAATGGGTCTCTGTGGTGATCTTTGATATCTTGCAAGGGTTCATTAAAGTATTCCTCGAATAAATTCGGATTTATGGCACCCACAATATGTTCACCATTATGCTCAGATTTCCTTTTAATCCGAGAATTAAATTGTTGGTTTATTTGGCGTTTTGAGCTAATTGGTTTTCTTTCATTATCTTTATCCTTAGGGTTCAACATTTTGTGTAAATCTTCAAGAGTTATTCTCCCCATAAAGGGCTTCAACAAATCCTTATTTGTAAGAAATGCAGATTCCACAATTGGATCTTTTGCAGCCTCGTCTGCGTTTTGGTAAATTCTGTTATCCGATACTTCAGTAGCTTTGCCTCTCCCTTTAGAACAAGCGCAGGATTTAGAAGAAGGATCTGTACCAATAACATTTTCTTCGCCCACCATATGAGGCCTTTCAAGTTCATTTTTCAATTTAATTATGAAATCATGCAGATTAGTAGCATCAACAGTTTCCTCAGCTTCGTTCAAGACCTCTAATGCACCATCAACGTGACTTCCTTTGTTATTCGCTAAGAGTAAATGTTTTTTTCGTAGTTTCGATGGGGATCTCTGTAATAAATATTCGTTGTCTTCTTCGGTAGGATATGTCAGACCAATTGAATTAAATAAATTGCTTGTGCTGACAAATTCTCCGTTTTGTCTATTATAGGGACTTCCTACCATTTCATCCACTCCAGTGCCCTTGGGGGCTACAAGAAGAACACGATCAGATTCTGGAAGGGTCTTGGGTTTGCTCCCAGGCTCCTCAAGTGCAGGTACTTTAGTTAATGGTAACAGCAAGCGTGGAGCTGCACCCTTGCTGATATGAGCCAATTTTCTTCCACTAGAAATAGCATCATTTATGTGACTTAAAGTTTGTTGGCTTGACACAACAGTATTTCTGATCATGTCTCCAATCTTCTGATAGGTTTTGGAAAAAGAAGTGGAGTCTGAATTTGACAATTTTTCTGAATCGTTTGAAAAAAGTGTCTTTGATTTTTTGGGTGCCGATACCTTATGGTTTCCTCCTGCTGCGGTGCCAGGTTTTGATTGCGAAACAGCTGGTTGTTGATAAACAGCCGGGTTGATTCCACTAACAATGTTATCATCACAATCCTTGTTCTCGGAACTTCTTGCAAGGGGTATCTTCACAATATCGTGTTGATGTTTATCGATTATTTTATATCTCGCAGGAATAATTACATCGCTGGGAATAATTCTGGTGGAAGAAATAAACGTATCTCTCAAGGATCCAGTAATATCCTTCAAGTGACTAACAGGCGACTTTTCATCTTCAATAGAACTTTTTATTAATTTTCCTATATTGTCAGATGTTTGAAATACGTCGAGTTTTGCATTTGGGTCGACTGCTAATTTTACCAAAGGCAAAGAACGTTTTGGTCTATCGTTGATTTTGACATTATCATCAGCAACTGTTCTCAATATCTTTGAGACCAATTCAGTTGGAAAAATTGAGCGTTTCTTCCGTTGAAATAATCTTTGATTGTGCCCTTCTTTACTGCTACTTCGATCAAAGTTAACCCTTCGACTGTTTAATGGAAATTGGAAAATATATGGGCTTCCCAAAACACTTTCATCAGAGCGTCCTTCCTCTTCCGCTTCACGAAAACTTGTTTGAGCCACCGCATTGTTTGCACCCGACACTTGTGCAATTTGGACATTACCGTTTGTTGTTCCGAAACCACCAAGACCTCCATGACCAATATTAACAGCTGCTTGATGAGAACTAAACCCTCCCAACCCATGACTTAATCCGCTATTAAAACCACCATTAAGATTGGAAGTGAAACCTGTTGTATGTTGCTGAGGGATATTAATATTAGTAATGTGAGTTTGGGGAACTGTAGAAGAGATTGGAACATTGGTAACGAGTCCGGAATTGTGTACGAAACCTGTGCCACCGTGGAGTTGTGTCTGGGGAACTGTAGAAGAGATTGGAACATTGGTAACGAGTCCGGAATTGTGTACGAAACCAGCACCACCATGGAGTTGTGTCTGGGGCCCTAAAACATTGAGTCCATGGGAATGGACGTGTTGATGGAAATGAGAGTGACCATGAGAATGAAGGGTTGGATCCCTTGGTTCGCTACTCCGATAGCTTTCTGATTTAGATTGAACATACTGTGGTTCGCTTTTCCAATGTTGTAAATTCTCTTTTACGTTTCCAAATGTACCGTAGGATTCATGCGATTTGTAACTACATGGAACGAAGTATTTTTTTGTACCATAAGTTTCGTAAGGTGAAGAATAATCGTCCATATTTAAAATTATTGTAGGTATTACGTCAAAACTGTGCTCACCATATTCTTCCTTGTAACCATTTGCTTGCGAATATCGTGGCGTATTTTGAATAAAGTCCATGTTTTCATCACCTGGATACAAATTAACATGTTCAGCCTGACAAAATATACTCCAATTTTTTAAAATCTCATTTTAGGGAAAAATATATGCAATTATATTTACCACCATTCTCATCTTCAATAGATCGTTTTACTAAACCATGAGGTCCCCAATAAAACTGACTATTTGGAATATCGATTCTTCCCTGTATTAAAGAAGCCCTTTTCCACTCGTTGAGGGCATGAAGGACAATTGGTCTTACGCCCCTAATGGACAGCCCTTCTTCTTTCTCATTCCATCTACGAAATATTCCCAAATTTGGTTTGTCTTCGTTTAGGGTTACGTAATGATGAAAATTAAAAGAGCTTGGTGTAAGCTCATTACCATTTACCACTTTTATTTTAGTAACGTCCGGGTAAATGGTGAAGAAGGCAAAAAAAGTAAACAACAGGTTCTTAAAAAAAAAAGAGAAATAATATCAAGAAATGTTACCCAAAAAATCTCAGGAAAACCGAAATTATGTAAAGAATCAATAAATAAAGAATTGAACTCTTAAAAGTAGAAATTTCGCATAGTTATGAATTTCTGTGATCCAAACATTGACGTGTAATGTAAAAAAATGAAATTTTAAAATGGAGGTCAATGCTGGGGTACAAATTAGAACATTAAAAAAAGAAAGGAAACTGTACCGTGTTACATATCAAATGAAAGGGTATGTTGTGAGGGTTACAAATATATTATTTTTATAATTTCAAAATACGTGGTTCTAAAATTATTTAAGAAAATAAATTAAAAATTAAATCATCCTACTGAATCCTCTCCACGTGAATTCAACTCGTATCTGATAAGTTTATTTATTCGTAATTCTGGTAATTAAATGCCATAATATACTAAGTACTACGACTATAAGACCAATGGGACTAAAAAGCTTCCTATGTGAGCCTGAAACCTCTAAGGGTAAGAGGTGTCACAAAAATAAAAATAGCAAAATACATGTAATATTAAAAAGATAATTCTAAATATAATATTGACAGATATAAATTGCACAATTTTTTTATTATTTATATTTAAATGGGGGAAAACATTTATTGCTCTAGAAAAAGAAGGTACCAAGGCTTTTATTGGTCCTCCCTCTATTTTTAAGAAAATTTGCTGAGACTCGATGATTTGATACTCGTCAAAAAAGAAAAGCATTAGATGAATTATTAATATTATCTTTTTGTAATTGGAGTACATTTATATAACTAATTTTTTGGTATTATGAAGGAAGTGTGTGATTTCATGATGTTGTTAATCAACCAAATTATTAAACAATATAACTTTTTTTATAAAAATTACGATTTCTTCGGAGTTATATTTTGATTAAAAAGAAAATACATTCGTCGAAAAAAATTAAAGACAATAATAATAACGATAATAAGAATTATCACTTGCACATCTTACCATCTTTTGAAATAAGCGTCAACAGAACAGCTCAGAGTAACATTACACGCGAAACTGCAACCTTTGTATCAATAACCTGCCTATATGCATGTTGCAAACGTATTTTGTTTATAAAACGCTTACATTGTAATTTATTAACAAATTAAACATTTCCTAGTCTCGTTTCGTTGGCACATACTTTCTGGTTCCTGTATTTGTTTTATCGTTAGATGCTCCGAAATATGTTTTTATTTTCATTTCAATTCTATTTTCGTGACATCGAAAAATTTACTTACTAAATCATACAGAGGTCATACAGAAATTATGTACAATAGCTTACCCCCTGTCATGCTGATGCAAGAATGTATATATATATATATATATATGTTGGATGCGGAAACCATCCCTTCATTGTGTTTCTGAGCTTCTTGATTTCGTGTATTTGTCTTCCATATCTATTGTAAAACGCTATTAGTTGTAGCGGTTTCTTGATTTATTCGAATTTGGAGATCGTGTAGTGTTTATTATTGTAGATTAGACACGGAATTATTTATAGTCTTTATCTGTAGGTGATACATGATACTGCTTGTTTGTTTAAACTTTGAAGGCGGTTATTCTTAGTGTGCTACGAATACAAATGTTGGGAAAGGGTGAGGGATATGTAAATGTAAAGACGCCCATCCTGAACCGTAACCTATTGCAATACACACCGAATTATTACGACAGTTTTTTGTTACTCAAAACCAGTATGAATGTATCATAGAATAAAAAAAAAATTGTCGTCAAAAGTCAACAAACTAAAAATTTTAAATGCATACCTTTTATTTAAACGTAGTTGTACTACAAAGTAGTCGATTTAAATACGATAAAACAAGTGCATAATTAACAAAACGAAATTAACAATTAAAAAAACAGAAGAATAAGAAGGTGCACACACGCAAGTCACAGCATAATAACAGTGTAAAATGAAGTTAGGAATAATTGCATAGAGCGGATACATAAGATTTAACCCCGGGTTAGAACAGTCCCACGATTTGTTTGTTTGTTAATTTTTTTTTGTGCTCTCAGTTATAAAAATTTTACAACCTAGTACATAATATACATTTGTTTATATATGAATTTATAAGCAAACGTATAAGAAGAGAAAAAGGAAAATAAAAAACCAAGTCAAACAACATCAGGACTTAATCGATTCCCATAAAAAAAAACTTCTACACAGAAAAATATTAATTAACATTAATTAATGACATAATCGTAAATTTATAATGCAATAAATATCAATGTAATAGCAATCGAAGCAAAAAAATTATTGTTATTTTTTATGCAGATTACATCTACAACATTTATCAAATGGGTAATGGGTTGTCCATTTTTGTTTGTTTATTTATTTACAAAAAGATGTAACAATTAATTAAGTAATTAATAATTATGTTAATTACTTATTATTATTTTTATAAAATATCCACATTGGCAGGGATGACCTCTTCCCTAAAATCTCTTCCATGGTTTTCTTCTGTGTTTCGATCTGTAGATCAATCAATAAGTGCCAGTTTTACAAATCAGACTGACCAGGACCTAGAATATAACACAAAAAACAATTAATATCCTGAAATTAAAAAAAAAAAAATTGAACAGAGTAGGTACTTATCTGCATTTGATATCGTCAAATTTCTTTTTTTGCTTATAACACTGTATCATATTAAAATGCAGTTTTCAAATGCACAAAACACAAAACAGCATAAAAAATGTAAACAGAAAAAGGAACACTATCCAAATACTACTTTGCATACACATGAAGCGTTACATGTAGCTATTATATAAACATATGTACATATGTATAAATCAACTGTTAGGATATTTAAAAACATACAAATAAAAAACATGCACATTTTTTGCGACAGGGTAATAACAGGATGAAAGTGATGTTTTTATTTGTGAATAAGCAGGAATTAGCTGTATGACTTTATTTTTATTATTATTTATTTCATTCTTGAAGCAAACTACACCTTTTAATCGTTTAGATTTAGATAATTGAAATTACTTGAAATTGGAATGCCAATTATTACAGACACCTGTTCCAGTGGAAAAATTAAAAAGCTCATGCTTTTGTGAGGACAAAACGTAATTATGTTTATTGTTAAACAAGATTGTGTTAAATCTATTATTATTATTATTTAGCCCAATCGACAAGAGAAAAATCATTTTTTGTAAAAAATACTATTAGAAATCCGACTGTGCTATCAATTTTAGATTCTGGCGAAGGTTTTTATATTCAAAAAAAGATCTAAAATAGGGGCTTTTTAGTTTTTCGTTTAAAATTTAAAAACTTATTACGTAATCTCTGAATTGGATTCTGGATCGCCTCAACAGAGTGAAGAGAAAAACGGAAAAACTTTTCCAAAATATTGGCAATTTATATATACTTTATTTGGCCGTAAAACAGACAGGTTAAAAAGTTTTCATATAATTGCAATTTAAAGTTTTCAGTGAGTCTCAAAGATCGCCAAATTTCAATTTTCAAAAAAAAAAAAAGAAACTCGAAAGCTCATTTTATAAATCGTAATTTATTCTTCATATTAAAAAGTTTTTATGACATGTGCAGAAAGCTTACAAACATGGTCAGATGCACAGACGTGTGAAAATAGCCGGGAAATGAGGAGAACAGCAGCCGATGGGAAATTACTTCACTTGTACGTATACAGGGGTTTTAAAGTTCATGCGCTATTATTGGGCTAATCTTGTCCACTTAGGGTGTTGAAATTGTTACTGGTGATAGTTGAATCTCAAAGATAATGCCTTCACAAAATTAAACTGAATAATTTATACAGGGCATTAGGAAAAAATTATAAATTTTAAAAACGTCAAATACGAATCATATTTTATTTTTTTATTCGACTTCTTTCTTTTTATCCTTTCTCAATTTATATGGATACTTCTTGTAGTTTTGTTTGAATAATTTTGAGTATTCTGAATTTTTACTTAAAATAGCTTATCAACAAAACTGGAGAGACCTTGGCAATGTTATAGAACGTACTAAATATCTCAAACCCTAAGTACAAATTCAAAATTAAGTAGGGAATTATCCATATGGATCGAAGGAGAATTAATAAAGCAATCGTATGAAAAAATAAAATATGGTATGTGCTATTCGAAAAAACAAAGTTATTCGAGTTTGAATTTATTAAACTTTAGATTCTTTTCCTGAACGCCCTGTATAAATTATTAAGTCCAATTTTGTCAAGGCGTTAGCTTTAAGATTCACCTATCACCAGTAAAAATTTCAACACCCTAAGTCGTATATTGTGGAAGTTATGAGTCTTTATAATTTTTTTTATTCGAATTCGGCATAAAAAATGTACCATTCCATTTAAAATATCAAAGTTGGTGTCGATTTCCGGTGTAACCGGATGTAAATTGAACTTGAAAATATTTTTAAAGATGCCGCATTAACAATGACAAGATGAGCCCAAGTTTCAGAATTGAATTCATTCTACCAATTCATATACTTCTAATAGCCCATCAACTTGAAAAACCCTGTACATGAGATTCTCCTCATCCAGGGACTTCCCCACTATACAGTTGTTTTCATGTACTTGGCCATTTCTTGTTGCGTTTGTTAGAATATTTTACATGTTTCAATGAATATACGACTTTCAAAAATTTTTTGTTAGAGATTTGAAAAACTTTAAATCGCAATTGCACAAAAACTAATTAACCTACAATTAATGGTCTGCAGCAGCGAGTGAATGTTTTAAAATTGATGCCACAGTTTGATTCCTGACAGTATTTTTCACCAAAATATTTCTATTGATTGGGCTATTATTGTTATTTTTATTATTATGTACCAAAGCTAGGTCGAAAAATAATAACCACGATTTGTTAATAAATAAAGAGTAATAATAACTAAAAATCAATAACAATAATAAATAATAATTGGAAAGACAGCATTCCCAAGTAAAATATTTATAGGATATAAATAAGCTATGAAAATGTTACAGATATCAAATGCATATAAATACTCCTCAGTTTTACAGAGCTTTAATAAATCAATTATGTACGTCATCGTTATTTAGGTGGAGTTTACTCCAAGATGAAAATAAAATATTTTAATGCTGGTCCCGCAATTTCCCGAATACATTAATTTTCAGGAAACGAGAAACCAACCGTTTATTTAAATACGCCTACCAAAAATGCTACAGCTCAAAAAATACTACTTCACATCGACGATAATAAAAAAAAAAACCAATTTGCACAAAAATATATATTTATATTTGAATTTGATACCTCTTGTGATACGCAGGTCCCGGCAAAATTTCGAATTGATTGTAATTTAACAATCCCACTCCTCAATTGCCTCAAGAGGCACTGGCAGCCTCATTTTGCTGTGGGGGATTTTGGGGAACAGTACTGGGATCGTTCAGGATATTTTTCGAACTTAAAACTCTAGGACATTTGATAGTAAAACCCGTAATTGAACCAGTCTTGTTTGTGGCAGTGTGGTCTTGTATGAATTTGAACGCTTTCGATGGCAGAATATCATAGGAGAAATCACAGGAATGATTTAGGTCTGCCCAAGAATTATAATACTGCATGTACTCAGCTGCATTCGAATAAAATTCATGGGGAGTGTGTATGGCAGTTGAGTCAGCAGTGCAATTGGTTACAGGTGACAGAAAATTAACGACTTCGTCTGGAGATTGTTGAAAAACGTCTACATCCTCCTTGAGGATTTTCACCGCAGCAGCTTGAAGTTTCTCCATCGGCATTTTCTTGAAAATCTTTGCTTGTTTTTTCATTAACAGGCTTTGAACTAACTCGTTAACTAAACCCTCGTTTATAACCGGTGAAGCAGGTGAGTTTATTCCACTTTCCGAATCTAAAGCATTTGCCTTTAATGGTAAATCTAGATGGTCTCTATTGATGTATAAATTATCAGAGTTGTTGGTTTCAGCAGCTAATCTTTCTGCCTCATCTTCAGCTTCAATCTCGTCTTGAAGTAGCTTAAACAATCTTGAGTGAGTTGAAGCACGTTGATATTTATTCATTTTTCTTAAGTTTGGAAAATCTTGATCACCTTCAGGTTCTGAAATATGTTTACTTATATCTGATGTAACTCCCGAATCTATTTCCTCATCTTCAACTTCGCTGCATTCCTCAAACGATTTTACACTATTCTTTCCAGAAACAGAGCTGCGCTTACTCGAAAAGTTTTCTACGCTGAGAAGAAAGTTATTTTCTTCAAACGCAGACACCTTGTCTTTAACGGAAATTTTAATTTCCTGTTCTTCTGCTTTCTGTCTACTGCTCGCTTTGCGTGCATTTTCAAGAGCTTTTATCCTTTCCTTTATAGATAACGGTACGACTTCTTGTTCTTCTTCGGTCACTGCTTCGGTAGCTTCAAGATTTTCCTTATTTCTACCGTCACTAATTTGGGTAACACTACTTGTTATTATGTACATGGAGCCATCCAGTTTATCTTCTTCGATTTTACTTTCTTCTTCACATTCCGAAATGTTTTGGATTTGTGTTACAAAAGTAGAAGAAGATTCTGAAAAAGAATCACAGTTGACTTCGGGCAAATCTTTTGGAGATTCAGTTTCTTGGGAGCTACAACTATCTGTTGTGGTCATATTTTCATTGTTTCTTTCAACACTACCGTTATAACTACTATAAGAACTAGAGTTAACAGAGTGTTCTAGAACAGCTTCACTTTGAGATTGTAAATCATTCTCGTCCCTTTCAGGAGAGCCTGATTTCGAATTATCTAAATTAGAAATGTTGTTTCTCCGATTGGAAACGTTATCATCATTACAACCTATTATTTCAGCCCAAAAATCAACTTCTTCTGCTTCAGCTTTTGTTTCTTTCTCTAGATCTTGTAAGTTAGTGACGGTTAATGTATCAACTTTCTTTGCTTCTTCTTCTTCTTCTTCTTGTTCTTTCTCATCTTGTAATACAGTTGCTTTCACAGACTCTGAAGATTTCTTCCCATCTATGTCCTCTATCTCATCTTTTAATGCAGTTCCTTCCACTTTCTTGCCACCAGTGTCTACTGAAATTTTACTCCACCAATCGATTTCCTCTTCCGATTCAGCTACTGAATCAGACACTGCCTTCTCTTGTTTCAATTCGTCGTAGTTACTAGTGGGACTTATGGTCAGTTTTTCTGTTACAGTTCTAGTCTCTATACTAACAACTTTGACAACTGCATCTGTATCTGTTGTTTCGTTTTCAGATGATACGACACTGTCTTGTTTAACAAATGCTCGACGTACTTTTGAATCGTCTTCGTCGGGATTTGTTTCTGATAGTTTTTGGCCATCTGATATTTTTGGGGGGGATCTTTCTCTGGATGGACTTCTTAAAGTAAATGTTGTGAATAATTCACTTGTATGTTCTATTTGGCTGCTGAATTCTTCTTTAGTTTCTGTATCTCCAACAGTAGTTACCAAATATTCATTTCTATTATTGGAAACGGTCTGTTTCACCTTCAAAGGAATATTAACCGTCACTAGTACTTCAGTATCTTCTCCTTCTTCTTCCTTTTCTTCTTCATTAACACTCCCGTCTGAATGTACAGCCGTTATCTCATCATCACTGGCGTATGCTTGATCTTTAATTATTTTGCAATCAGTTATGTCTGTTCTTTCACTCAATTCGTCTATGGTACTTAAAAGATTAGCTTCACCATTGCAATATATTGAAGAACGATCGTCTTCATTTGCGGATTCGACATCTTCTTCGTTATCGGATTGTTCTTCGACATTGTAAACTTGTACGTTTGCAACAGATGGAATAGCTGATAAAGGATTTATCCGGTAATTTTGTTCTTCGTCAGAATCACAACTAGTGCCCAAGTCATCTGAATCATCATCAGACATACTAGAATTCAGTGTTTCTTGGCTATCTTTTCTCATGTTTTTTGAAACACCGTTTTCATTATTAATTGTAGGACTTTTACTAACACTTAAATCCCTCTTCTGATTATTATTATTAGATATCACATCGTTTATTTGGGAGTTACTTATAGAATCCTGATGATTAGGGTTGGGGGTTTCAGTTCGCCCTCTCATAACTGAAGGTGGTCTAACAGAAGATTGTTTGGAGTTAAAGGTAACAGTTTCGTCTGCCGAAGAATATCCAGAAATATCTTCGTTATCCCCCATGGTTGGTGGTGGAAACATGTAGGGAGAAAACGCAGGGAATTTTCCCCGTAGAGGGGGTGGATAGGGTCCGTAATAATAAGCGTAATAAGCATAGGGATCCCATACAGGCGGGTAAGGAGTGCTGTATTGATATGGTTTGTGATGGGGGTCATCATTGTCGTCATAACCATATTCTGGATTAAAAGGAGGTGGAGGATAGAATGGCCAGAAAGGAACGGGTGTAGCACGAGGAAGAGAACTGCGTTCCCTAAAGTCTTGTTCGTAATCACGCATGGGGGTGGAACCCCTAAACACTGACGAGTTAGTATCACTTTCATATTCAGAAGCGTAATCATTTTCCATGGACGGGGAGTAAGGAAAAGACTTTCGTCTGTTTGAAGTTTTTGAAATTCTCTTCTTCCTCCTCAATTCAACCGTAGGAGTTGCACAATTCCTGCGGCCGTAACGTACATCGGGACCGTAAGGGTAGTAGTAGGGGAAAGGATTATTGCGAGTGGAACCCCACTGTTCGTATGAGGAGGGGTCGTTCGTATAATTTTCGATTTCCGGTTCAGGGTCCGCTACAACAAACGAAAATACTGCTTCTAAGAAATTGATGTTGATGATGAGTCAGTTGTTCCATATTCATCAAATATTACAATATATAAAGCATTTAAACCTTATACATAACTGCTATCATAAACAGAACTAGTCATAGGAATATTCATTCAGATATATCCATCCTGTTGATAGACACAATGTATCCATAGAGAAGAATAATCAAAAACTGATTGAACAAATCGTTCAAAAAAAAGAAACGGTAGGCTTTTAAAAAATATCCTTATTTATCCCTTCCTCTTTTTTAGATTTATGTAGCATGGATGACCAAGAATTATTCAAATTGAAATAATGTATGACTGATAATAATTAGTTAGTTACACCCGGATTCTGTCACGAAAAAATAATAAGTGATAACAACAAGATTAAATGAGTTTTCGATTTATCTATTTATTAGTCTTGATAATAAATGTGTCGGGGACAAAAAAATGACAGAACATGGGTTTCAACATATAAATGATGTGCTTGAAAGCAATAACACTTTCTTTTATGTGTTTTGAATATAAAAGTAGTTACAATTTTAATGGGGTTCTTTTTATTACGAAAAAAAAAAGAGGGAAACGAACATAACTTACCACAATTTTCGGGTGCAGTCATTGCTTGCAAAATCTTAAATGATCGGCTTGGAATCGCACTGCCGGTATACTTCTTCGGTTCCGGTACTTTTTGCTCACTTGGAGGCACGTACTTTTTGGGACCATTATTCCCTTTAACAAAACATAAACATTTTTCTCCACCTTTTTCTATGACTCATTGATCTCATTTACCTTCTATCTGAATTGGAATTGTTCTTTCTCTTAATTGAGATTGATTCTGATTCTGATTTTGATACTTGGGTTGATGTTGAGCCTGAGGCGTTTGATGAATACGATTGATGGGCTGCGTGTAGGGAACTGAACAAACAATCTCAAGTTAGAATCAATTTTAAAAAGTAATTGGAACAAAATCCCCAAACCAATCGTAATCCAAAGATGCACCTTTATATTTTAAGTAAAAGATTATAAAAACAAATCTGTAGCCAAGCAAACTACCCACGTTTACTTTATTTCTGTTACCAATTCAAAACATTTAACGCCAAAATAAGTACGTACATACAAATAATAAATTTGATGGATGAGTTGCTTAACAACTTGGCAAGCACTTTTGAAACTACTAACTATATTTCTTGTGTTTATTTTCAAACTGATCGTGAGAAATAATTGCTTTCAAAACAAACATGTTAACCAACTTTTTGGCAATACTTATACATGAATCAGAAAACGGTGTTAATTAAGTATAAGGGTTCCAATTACACTGTTATAACTCAAAAGCAAAACAAAAGCATCAACCCTAAAACCCAGGCGTACCCGAGGAAGGAACAGCATGTCCGTCACTACCGTCTGTCATATTTTGTAGAAGTTTGAAAGCTTTAGATGGTATAGCTGCACCTCTGTATCGAGGATCAACTTCGTTATGCAGGGAGGCATTTTGATCGTCACCTAGAGTTTGTAAGATTGGCACTAGTTACAATAAGCATAAGATACTGATAATTAGTAGTAGTGATGTAAGCTCTTATGGTCGGATTCAATTTGGAGATTTGAGGTTTCCGGGTTTAATGGCCGTGGTCTAGTTTAGTGATAGATCTACTAGACGTTTCTCACAGCTGCGGATAACATCTTCAGTGGTTTTCTGTTGGTTGCGTGGTCGAAGTAGTCTCCTCGGCGTTCCTTTGACATGTGAGACTCGCATGTTTTTTTTTTTTTTTTTGGTGCATCGCAATTATATGATGTTTCAAGTGCTGAGCACTTATGACTGATCTAACATCTTATTTTTATGTTTTCGCTTTACGGGAGAATACGTCTAAAGCTAATACCCATACCCGGCTTCGAACCGACAACGACCTGCGCGGTAATCCGCTGTTCAATTCGCTCGGTTAATCATCATTGCCTCGCGGCCACCTGGCCGCCCAAGACTCGCATGCGTGTAGCGGTGTTATTTAAATCCACAACTAGTCGAACAGAGCGACCAATCAGGAACCGCGGTCAACCTGGCGGATATAAATAACACCGCTTCAGGCATGCGAGTCTCACTTGCCAACGAAACGTCGAGGAGAGTACTTCTACCACGCAACCAACAGCAAACCACTGAAGATGTCATCCGCAGCTGATGACGAAACTTCGGTAGATCTTTCCAACGAGCTAGACCACGGCCATAAAACCCGGAAACCTCAAACCTTCAGATTAGTTTCGGTAACAAATTACATCTATTGATATAAATTCCCGTGTTGTTTACTATCAGCAACAAAGCATATTAGTTGTGTCCTTATCCCTTCAACCTATTCCCTCAAAAAAAGTAAATTGTATACTCATTTCGTCTAACATCCAAAAAAATCTGGAAGGTATATTCCCACCCCTATATCTTAAATCCTCGTCATCAAACAAGAAATAATCTATAAAGAAATGCAACATTTACTTAGGTAAGCATATTAAACTGCGTACAACAACGACAGCTGACGATCAAACTAATTATTTAGACATTTTATTATTACCTTGTTTGAACTTGTTCACAAATTCTTGATCACCATCGTTAAGTTTCATCTGTCTCAATTGGTCAGCAGGGACGTGTCGCTGCTGCTGAAATTGTTGAGCTGCTCTGGGTGAGCAGTCTATGGCAGGCTCGTTATCTACGTCAACGTCAGTGTTGGTCATCTTCTGAAGGACCCTGAACGAGTTCGATTGACTTTGCTGTCTATTGTAAGCGGGGCGACTGAAAGGAACAATATTTTGATTAAGATTCCATTCTCTCGATGATTTTCTTTTTCTAGAACCATATTGACTTACTTCTCAATTGGAGGTGGAGCTCCAGAAATCTTTTGTACATATGGCCTTTGCTGTTTTTGCACACTGGGAGAATTAGATGCACCTTCTATTTGAATGGGTATAATTCTAGCACCCGACGAATCAGCTTTAGGCGATTGTTGTTGCTGTGTGCGTCCAGGCTGATAAACAACCCTCTGATCACGCCCTGGACCCTGAAACACGGTGGGAGGCTCGTTTACAACGACAACATTATTGTATTGTGGAGACCCCAAGTCCTGATTAGGACGATTAGAACCGTTAGCGTTGTGGTTCGAAACAAATTTCTGCTGTACCTCCGGTTGTTGTTGTATTGGATGATTTGGTATTATCCTAGCACCCCCCGGTAATTGTGAGGATGGTTGTTGAGTCGGTACAATCCTGGCGCCTCCTGGAAGTACTGGAGATTGTTGTTGCATGGGAATTATCCTTGCGCCACCTGGCAATTGTGTCGATGGTTGCTGTGTGGGACCAGTGTACTCCACTTCATTGTATTGTTCGTGTACTGCCCAAGGTGGCACATCTTTCTGTTGATTCTTTTGGCTAAGCCAAGGAGTCGGTGCCTTATTGAGGTTAATCTTAGGCGAGCCTGGACTTTCTGGAGTTGTAGGTTGCCTTTGAAGTGGAGGCGGTGACTTTACTTTGGTTGGAATATCAGGAGATTGCTGATTTTGAGTTCTTTGTCTTTGAACTACAAATGGAGGAGGGCTTGGTTGATTCGGCGGTGTTTGTACCCTATTTTCAAATGATTGAGGTTGTCTTCTTAGAGTGGCAGGTGGAGATATGACGTTGTTCTGTGGTTGTGCAATAGGAGGACTGTACGCTGTACCAATCTGTGGTCTGGGCTTCACAATCTCCGGGGATTGAGGTTGTTGATTTGAGAGATGTTCCTGGGGAGCCTGGTTTCCCAAAGGATTTAATCCAGAATTGACATAGTTATCTCTGTTTAATATTGGATCTTGTTTGACAACTGGCCCAGGTGATTTTCGAAGAAGAGCCATCGGATTCTCCGGAATTATCTTAGTCATGTCAGGCCTTTCGTAGTTTTGGGGAATTGGAGAAACAGCCGATTTCCTATTGGCTTGTTTATTCGCTTGCATTGGAGGAGGTGGAGGAGGACCAGCATTATTCAGTGGAGGAGGTGGTGGTGGTGCACCCCCTATAATAGATTAAAATAATATTCATAAAAGTTTAAATGATTTTTCTACTTCATACCTTTGCCGAGTTGTGGGATTTGGCCATTGGGAAAGACTTGTATGGGCATTGCTGGTTGCATTGCTGCTAATGCAGACGGAGGCAAAGGACCCGTTGGTTGATTTTGTGTCGCATGTGGGTTTAGTTGAACCCCTTCGGAGGCGGCATTCTTTTCTAAACGTCGAGCCATTCTAGGAGACCTAATCTCTGTTAAATCTATCCCACCTGGAGTATATGTGAAGGGTTTTTTATCTTTTGTCATCATTGCGTTCTGAACAACCAATGGCGGCTCTGAGCCTCTGGGTCCGATCTGAAAAATTAAATTCATATCTATTTCCTACTATTTTAAAAATGGAAACACATCGAAAGAAGAGACATTAAGGACTATTTTACGCTAAGTTTATTTTTAGTAGTCACATACAAATGTAGCAACGAACGTGTTTAAACAGATAGTTCGAATATGGGAACCGTTTATTATTTGCAGTTATCACGGCATTGTTAGAGTATAATAGAATGGATTCGTTGAAATGTACAATCATTAATTATAGTAGTTGAGTACATTTTCAGTTGCAAAAGTGTTCTCATAAATTTATTGGTATGAAGTGATGAGTGACAATAAAAGTAGATTTCAATGGAATTTTAAATTATTTTGATAAGATATTAGTGAGGGAGATGGAAATTCAAGATTTTCTAACAACTCAGATAGTGATGATAATAATAATGATTATGAATCCCAGAGAGTGCATGATGAATGATTGTGAAGTGTCCATATCTCAATTAAGAGGAAGTGTGCCCCTTTATCTAAAGGAAGCTCCAAGTAATGGTAGCACTTGGATTTATGAACCAAAAGATGGATTTATAGTTCTAAGAAAAGATGAACAGATTAAACTAATATGTCCAACGCCCAACAAAGATATCAATTCCAATTTTGCTCGAACAAAATGTCAAGAGAATAATGTCTTCAGTTACGACGGAAAAAAATTCCACTTGAGGGATGTCACCTGTCCTCATGGATTCCCAAAACCCATTGCCAAAATAACTGGTCGATGTTTCGGAAATGGATTGAAAATTGATATTGGGTTTCAACTTGAAGATAATTTTCTTTTAAAACAAATGACCGTTTGTTACAACAACGAAACAAAAGTACCCTATTATGCCCAGTTTAGTTTGAAAAATTCTATTTGCTGTTGTGCGACAGGAACATTGAGATGGATTGACAAAGGTACGTTCAGTAATGCACAAATTCCTCTATCCAGCGTTTACGAAATTGGATCCCAAAAAAGGACACTGAACAGAATGTTTGGAATTGAATCGCGAAGCAACAAATTCATTAGCAGCCCATCCAGGTATTTCACCAAAGGACGTCTCGTCGATAAGTGTGATTTTTCTTTTCCTGCCCAGCAAAGAATGACCAACAATTATTACAACACTGTTCCACAATGGCAACCATTCAGTAATGGAAACTGGAAGATATTAGAGGAGAACATTAGAAATTTTATTATAAGAGCTAAAAGCAAGTACAAAGAACTGCACGTATATACTGGGACTCACGGAGTTGCTAAATATGAAGCTGCATGGAGAACTTCAGCAGATTTGGCTCTGCTTATGAACAATTCTGGAAGAAAAGCGGTACTGATACCAGAATATATTTGGAAAATTGTCCATGATCCGATGTCCAATCGAGGTGTGGCATTTGTCATGTTTAACAATCCGTATGTTGAAGAAACAATAAAATTGTGTACAAATATTTGTGGAAAATTAAGTTGGGTAACATGGGATCCAAACAGAAAAGACAAAGGTTATGGATACTGCTGTTTGGTTGACGATTTAAAGAAGCGCGTTCGAAGTATACCACCAATTTCCATTTCAGGACTTTTGCAATAACCATAATTACTAATTATTTGTATCGAATTTGAATAATCATTTCAATTAAATTATTCCATTCGTGGAATTTAATGCAATTGTTTTTTGTAATCTTGAAGCGAATATGATCGTAGACCGTGTAATGTTCACAATTTATTAATAGACACTTTCTGTCTTTCTCCCGAAAGTTATATAATCGGTAAGTATGGGAACATATCAAATTTCGGTTTCAGTTGAGTGAATGTTCACCTGAGAAATAAGACCATTAGGTAGAACGCAATATTGAAATTTCTTAAGTAAATCCAGTGTGGGTTACAACACTCGGTGGTTGTCGCGAGTAAATAAAAAACGCGACGGTACATATGCTAATCATTACCGCGTTTGCAGAAAATACACCGAGACTCACCTACACGCTCTCGACAGTGTTAATGATTCATTGTAATTCGCTACAGGTGCCAAGATTTTATTTTTCTTGCTACGCCGTTTTCCATACTGTCACCTTGTACCAGGTGACGAATCATAACAGTGATGAAAGGTCAAAAACTTTTTGAAAACTTTGGACACAATTTGCATAGCGGTTTAATGCAAACCAAACTCCCCATGAGGAGGAGGCCCAAGGGTTTCGCAAGAGACGGATAAAAATACAATTTTAAAAAATTCCCGGCGTAGGAAATATAACAACAGTTTTCTCTACAATTTTTTTAACTTTCTAAAGACTATAGGGCGAGAGAGCCTTAAGATTTTGCTTTACGGCACTGAATGGGGTGTTGTACAAAATAAAAATTAATTTTATCCCTTAATACGTAAGTAGGTATTTGTCATTTACCTCAGATTGAAGTCTTGTCGAAGGCAAGGCCCCAACTGGTCCAGGAGGTGGGGGAGGAGCTGACGATCTATAAAAAATATATAAATCAATTTATAATTTGCAAATTCTTGTAATTTTAGTTTTAGTTAGTAGATAAAGACTATTTTAGATCTGATTATAAGACCAAGTCATTTTTTTAAATCCAACAACTCTATTTATAAATGGCATTTATGATTTGACAATTTTAACCCAAAAAAAGGTAATAAGGGTTAATAAAATACTTTCTTGAAAGATTTGGGTCTAAATCAGAGATCAGACAAATCAAAATTCGATATTTATTCACAATTAATATAACTTTGGCACACATCTTTGGAATTATTCCGAAAATTCTGGATCCACCCTTGATCCAGCTACTACACATTAGAAATACCAATTTCTTCCTTGCATCTTCTAAGAAATTCGACTGTATCTTACTAAATAACTACGTATCAAAAAAAATTATTTGCATTACTGCTTCCAAGTAAACTCTATCAATTAATAATACAAGTACTATACTATCGGCATAAAAATAAAGTGAAAAGAAAGTTAAAGGCACGAAACTTTCGAATTAATCTATTTGTCGTATTGTACAAACGCCGCCTCAGGGGGTTGTTTTGATGTATAATTATGGTGTAATTATTTGAAGTGCAAATCATTTCTGAAGGCAAAAATGTGAAGTCCAATAATAATTAGAAGTGAAAATTCCAGTTCTTGAGAAACACTTAATCCTGAATTATCACTTCTTCAAGTAATCTGACTATTAGAAAGCTTATTTATTGCTGCAATTGTCCTGCTTATACTGCAAATAATTGTCTATAACAACATCTAATGGAAATAAAAATTTATTTATGGCACAGCATTTTTTTGTTAATGCACAAAGTAAAAATAGATTCCTAAAGTTCTATGTCACAGTTTGTCATTTAAAAGGAAACGTGATGTAGTTTTCAATCAATACATATATATTTATATATATAATAAGAAGACATTATATTATTAAATGTTAGTCTGAAGATGACCGCAAATGACGATAGAAACGCACCAACATAATTGACCAGATAGTTCCAGTTCAATCTTAATTTTTCTAAAGTGGTTTGTAATATTTGAGATTAATTTAGAATGTTCTAAAACATTCCAGGATGGTCTGTTGACAAATGGTCTGGATTTCTATAATATTCCAGACTTTTTCAGAATGATTTGGAATGCTCAGGAATGATCTAGAAACTTCCGGATTTTTCAAGAATGACTTGGAAAGTACGACCGTGATCTAGAAAGTTCCAGAACTTTCAAATGGATCAGATTTTCTCGAATGGTTTTAAAAATTTATATAGAACATTCCAAAATGTTCAATTTTTTTCGAGGTTGATTTAGAAAATTCAGGAACATATGACTCGATTCAAACATTTACAAAATGTTCCACCATATTCCAGGATAATCAGGACTGGTTGAAATTGCTAAATACCCAAGATTAATTCCTGTTTCCATCTCACGTGTGGTATACCTGTTTCTACAAAATGTGTGTATTCTAGTTTTGTTTCGTGTAAAACCATCATTAAATCCTTATTAATGTTTACAAAAAAAAAAAATACAAATCTGTTTACATTATCAAAACACTTTTCTGGTCAAAATACCTATCAGTGTTTTTGACGAAGTACATAATAATAATTCAATTCGTTTTCACCGAAATTCTCGAATCGAACCACATTGATATTCCTCTCGTTGTTTTCTCTTTCAGGGGTCAAGGTAGTCGAAGCATCATTAGCGGTACCGACTTAACAGTAATGGGTATCAAAAAAAAAATGGTATCGTTATGTAAATGTACTAAGTTGACGGTAGGATTTATTGCTGGACATTAATTTTATTTACAGTTGTAAAGAAGTATTGTAACTGGCTTGTACAGAGTGTTTAACAGAAAAAAAAACTTTATAATAGAAACAAACTGCAATATATCTTCACATTAATTGTTAGTATTATTAGTTATCTTATTTATCTGCAAGATGAAACACTGAGAATGTAGGAGTTATCAAAATGATATAATTAAACTTTAGAAGGAAGTAAATTAATATGTAAAATAAATTAAAACACAATTCCTTTTATTCAATTTTGTAAATGAAATACGTAGTATTGGCGTTCCTCAAAGATCATGTAAGAACGTTTACAATATGTAACTATTAATATAAAATTAATTGCGAGTCTTGTATCTAAGGCAGCTAACCTTCGGAATACATCGTGAAGTTTGAAAAGCCCCTATAATGATTCATAAAGGCGGAGTATATCAACCTACCGCTAGTAATCCTCAACCCCCGATTGACGGAGTCACACGTTAAGCAGTAAATGAGCGCTAGTAAGTTTTGAGTTTCCATACATCCCATTGTGTGTTACGTGCAACTTCTTTCTGACCATACAAAAAGGAAAATTACCCCCAATCCCAAAAAATTTCTACGGCAACCTTTTCAGAAAAGATATGGACAAGAACAAAACAGAAATCCCCTAACACGAGTGGCGAGCTTCTTCAGAGGTCCTTCCAGCTTCGATACTGGATGTAGAATGGCGATTTTTCCTGCGCAAGTTATATTTATGCTGGTGAGTAAGTGGTGGGAGTTGTTCCGCTTCAGTTAATCGTGTTATAGTTTTGGTATTCTCGAGGATCCGGTTCTAGATCTGGTTAGGTCTAATAGTTTCCTCCTTCCTGTCAAAGTTCTCCGAATGTTTTGATATCTCGATGACCTCTTTGACAATCTTGCTGCGATAACCGTTGACTGATGCTAGCAGTCTGCAGTTATCAAAGAATACTTTTCAGAGTCACCTAGCCGGCAGCACGCTTTGTATTCCTTGAGTCTCGTTTCTACCGATCCTTTGGTGATTCCTATGTAGATCTTTCTGCAAAAACAGGGTATGCAGTAGACCCCTGGGGCTAAAAGAGGCTCTCCTTTACCGATCTAATGGTAGTACGCCGTTCGACGATAACGTACCCTTAATCGGTTAAATCTCATTGATCTCTCGATCTCCCTCCTTTTGTAGCCATTCGCCTCGAAGGCGGTCTTCAGGTGATCGGGTTCCGCCCGGAGTTTCTCCGATTCACACATCCTTCTGGCTCGTTCAGTCAGGGTTCTAATAATGGCATACTCCTGACTCAGGTGTTGCTTGGATAAGGCGTGCAGGATTTCCTGCATACCGGTTAGCCCAATTTGTTGCCCTGTTTCCTCAGTAGCACGTCCAAGAACGTTAACTGTTGGTTATTCTCGGTCTCCATAGTGAACTGCATGCAAGAGTGCTGTTATCTCAGGTGTTGGAGGAAGTGGTTTAGATTTTCCATTTCATGTCCCCAAATCACGAAGGTATCATCCACGCATTGGAGCCAAGCAGCGGGCTTGTACTCCGAGCTTTCTTCGCAAAGTGTTCCATAAAGGGGGTGGCTATGATCGGACGTAGTGGGCTTCTCATTGCCACACTTGCTCGTAGAAGTCCCCTGTCTACACGAAATATGATCCAGTGAGTCAAATTTCAAAGAGCATAACAGAATTCGGCAGGGATGACCCTCGTCACAAATGTCAAAGGCATTTTGGTGAACAGCGGACGACATCGAAGGTATGATGATTTCTCGGATCTTCTGCACGAAGTTGGCGGAGTCCTTAATGTAGCTGCCATTTTTCTCATATAGCCTCGATGGAACAGCTTCCGTCCTCAAAATACGCTTCTGGATGTGTTTTAGCAGGGAAGATGACTTGATAATTGATACGCATGATGCACGGTGAGATAGAATGAAAGAGACTACGTGACGTATGTCAGCCTCGAATTTGTTCACATGCAATGTTACAATAATGATACCTTATGTGTCAGAATTTTTATATTCTTATTTTTAACATTAAGTAAACAAAAATAGATGTGCTCATACTCACAGAACCTTACATACCGAACACCACTGATAAATTTCGTTTTTCTTTTTAGTTATTAAATAGTTCTCGTAATGGAAGTGTTGGTTTATACGTGGAGCAGTTTAAAGTTTATTTTGCAGGCATTAAATTGTCGTTGGAAGCTAGGACAGGATAGGACGGTTGCATTATGGACATCTTGTTCTTCAGCGAACTACTAAACGAGACAGTATGTAACTAGGTACCTGCTGTTTCAACGTAAATTTATTTTAATTTCAACGTAAAGTTTTATGGCAACGTAAGCGTTTGCTCATAGAATGCCTGCACCATAAACGACTCCCCAGTTTTAAGAAACGGTCATTTTTACAGACTTGCCCATTAAAAATGGTCCTATTTATAGTTCAATCATAATATAAATTCTAATTTAAAAGCCTAGTTCGACGTTTAGTACGCAAACCGGCCTTGGAGAACGTTACCTACCATCTAATCACTTTCCAGCTATGTTTACAAAAAAACCCAAAGTGCACACAACTAAAACAGTTCGCGCAATGCATTGCACAAATACATATATAGAAATGTAGGTATGTGTCTATGGGCACACGAAAAAATTGCCCGTCAATCGTCTTTGTAGCAACGTTTGATTTTAAAGTGACGAAAATAAACACGTTTCGACGTTGGAATGATGCCAAAATTACATCAACAATCCACTATCGTGTGCTCAATATCGTCTGATTGAGAAGCAAATAGACAAAATGTCATTTCTATACTTTTTCAAACGTCTACATATTCATTAGGTACTAATGTAAACTGGACTATTTCTTGAAAGACATTTCCTATATCTTCACATAACCGTCAACTATAAAGAAGAAATTACCACACAAGTATTTTCAGGAATTGAATTCCGAAAAGCACCAACACTTCGTGGGACTGCTAGAAAATCTCTCTCAACTCTGTGACGTATGGTCAGGTTGGTAGACGGCGATTTTAATTTAATGTCCTTGCGGGATCAAATATATCACATTTATTTTTATTATTTAAATTTCTAGGGTAATTATATAGATACGCTTCCCCCCAATTTTTTTTCCTGAAAATTGAATAAGTTGTAGAGTTCGTCACGCTTTGTTTAAACTTTGATAGCGGTTATTCTTAGTGTGTTACGAATACAAATTTTGAGAAAAGGTGAGGGGTACGTAAATGTAAACACACCCATCCTGAACCGCAACCTATTGCAATACACACGGAAGTATTACGACAGTTTTTTGTATTTTTGAAGCTCAAAACCAGTATGAAGATGTCTTCATACACACACACACACACAGTAAAACGATTACCTCAAATATTTTAGATCTTACAAACTCAAAAACACCATGAAGGGGTGGTTTTCGCGCTCAACATATATATCTATTCTTGAACAGCATGACGAACTATACAACTTATTCAATTTTCAGAAAAAATCAATTGGGGGAGGCGTATCTATACAATTACCAATTCTAGTTTCCATTTTAAAAATATCCATAAGTTGGCCATCAAATGAGATGTGCCTACAATTGGTGAAATGTTTTACTGACATCTGAAGATGTCCATTTTGGTGGTACAATATATCACAAAACTTTACATGTTTTTTCAAATTTTCTTAAACAGTTGTGTACCCAACAATAAAACCCCTACGATTTGTCAGGTACAAGTTTTCTCTCGTCTACCATCACGATTAAAAACACTTAAAGTTCCTAGACGTTCTAAATGTAATCTTGTATTTCAGTAAATGACCTGAAGAGTATCATTTTTTTTTTTTTATATATCTTGATACTTGGCCTGTTCATACAAGTTGTTTTTCCCCTGAATATTAATCGCATGTCACTTTCATACAAGATAAGAAAATTTATTCATTAACGAAATGGATTTTTGCCCACGAGGCTTTGGTTGACGACCTCCTCATACTACATTTGATTACGTACAATAAGCAGAAATAATAATTAAATTTTTAATTCATTTTATCAATGAATCTGGTTAAAGACACCCACTTGCACTGTCTTGCGGATAAAAGAACTGGCTCTAGGTCAAGCACCTTCTTCCAAATTACAATAAACCGTTCCGATGGCAGGTCCTTACTTCATTTTGTTCTTTTTTCAATTCGTGTAGTGAAAGTCGAAGACGAAGACTTTCAAAGCGTATGACTCCAGAATATTTAAAAACAATTTCAAACACGTAACTGAAGTCTATATGAAGATGAACTGAATTTATGTCTTATGCACTACCTTCCATTCTAATTAAAAATTTAAAAAAATTGACAAGTGAGAGTTTACCGTCTTGTCTTTTAAATCTGACCAAAATATATTTGTACAAGAGGGAAATTGCTGAATATGTTGAAGTTTCATAATTTTAGAATCGGTGATTTTGGAGATAAGTGTAGGGAGTGGTCAATTTTCTTTAAATTCTTAATTATAAACTTATATGATGTTTTTTCTCTATGGCCACTGAAGAAGCCTTTAAAACCCATGGCGAAACGTTTGGTTAATTTTTAAATATTTTATCAGAATAATTCCAATTTTTCAATTATTTTGATATTTTAAATATTTTTTACAGTTTGCAAAACTTTCAATTTTCTAATTTCTCTTTGTTCAAAATTCCTTATTTGCCTCACCAGTCCATGTTTGGATCTCCAAAAACAAAAAAAAATGTTCTTTAAAATTAGATAAACGATTTCATAAATTAGTTTTAAAAATTGATGTTGACTTACATTTAATAAATTAATTAAATTGACTCCATTATGTGAACTTTGAAACTTGTACGATTTCAAAAGGTGTCATCCTATAAATTATCACGCTTACACGCACCTTTCTTCAGGATTCCTGAAGGAATACCAGATTATGAAATTTTAATA
Organism: Agrilus cyanescens; assembly: GCA_947389935.1. Taxonomy (NCBI): domain Eukaryota; kingdom Metazoa; phylum Arthropoda; class Insecta; order Coleoptera; family Buprestidae; genus Agrilus; species Agrilus cyanescens. The sequence continues at coordinate 14,679,459 of OX376713.1, read as the reverse complement.
CGATGAGAAGTTGATGATGCTCAGTTGATAAAGTAAAACATTTTTTTATAACCTTCAGAGCTATTAAAATTATTTGAATCACAGTTTTGCTTACATCAGTAATTACAATTGCCTCTATGTATGGATAGTTTGACAAGTAGACTGCACAAAGATTATTTTTAAACGAAGTTGTGACGTCAAGAAAATTTTTAATGGGTAATTTTCCTTCTAAGGATTCGTGTTATGATAGACTTAGCTTTTTATGGAAAATTTTCGATTCAAAATGGTTAGTTAACGAGTTAATATGTAACCAAAACAAAATGGATGGAAATGGAAATTCTTCTTCTGTGCTGCATTTATGTAAGAAAATTTCAGGAGGAAGAAATAGATGAGATTTTTAATTTCTTCGTATCTGAAATTTGAGTTCATGAGTAGACAATATAAAGAAGGAAAAATTAAGCGTGAAAATCTGATAAGAAAAGGACTAAAATCCAACAACATTCGAGAGATCCAATAAAGAAAAAATCATTACGGTACTGAAATATCAGAAACAACCAATTCTAGTTTTATTATCAACAATTTTTTTTAAATCATTTACCTTAGTTTATATTTTCATAAAAGTTGCTTAATTTTAATCCATTTTTCTACTTTTTGGCCTAAATCTTTTTTTCCCCTTACCTCACTCTCTGTGAAGGTTACACTTGAAGGTTCATTATTTGTTATTGAAAATAATTATGATAAATTGTATCTTTGAAAGGTGTAAGAAAATTAGAGCGCCTCGTTTAGCTCCCATAGTTCACACATGCCACATTCCTGACCTCAGCAGCAGTCTTCGAATGTATTACGAAATTTCATCAGCAGAAATTATTTGATCGATAGTTACAATAACTTAATAACTTTTAACCTATTAACATGGACATAAATTTCTAATTTTAATTTAGAAAATTTTTTATTTAAAGACTAACATAACGTAAAGCGCTCGTAATCAAATGTTCGATAAATGAAAAACTTATATGTTGAATTGTATTATAGTCAAGGCAAAGTATATGTAGATTTTTTCGTGCACTAAAATTTAAATATTTTATAGAAAATTCCACTTGGGCAATTTTTTTCTGAGCAAAGATGATAAATATCTGAAAAAATTTTGCAAATTATACTGTGCAGCATAACAAATTAAGGAGTTTGGTATGAATCTATCATTTTTGGATATTTTTTCTAAATAAGTCTACCATATTGAAATTGGTACCATTGATACCATATAAACAACAATGATTTTTCAGAACTATTGTTGAAGAGTAGGTACCTATAAACAGGTCCGAAAATTTTCTGATTAAACGTGTAATATCACTTGTACGTTTACAAGTCTTCTGGTATATTTTAGAACACAGGAACGTATCGAGGAATTTTTTAGAAAACGTACTCCATGAAGTGGTGTTGTGACACCAAAAAAAAAACATTATGTCACTTCTAATCCACTTGGTCACACCGAATTCGAATGCGGAACTAATTTATTGGAAATTTGTCGCATTATATTTTGTTTGCAAATGTCAAAGTACATTTACCAATGTAGGTCACCCATGTATAAACAAAGAAACCGAAAAATTATTCTTATGCGACACGCCTACCGACTTGCAGCTTTCCTTCGCACATTTTATTGCTCCTTGCACATGAACGTATTTATGTACAGAAGTATAAGAGCATTTGTATGTACACTGCAATATTACGTTACACATTATTGTGTGTATGTATCGTAACGCGAAAATAAATCACGACCACCCTGCACATATTTATTCAAATTTGCGTCCGATTTGCATTCGAGAAATTTGTAGGCATTTCGCAAGAATTCGCAAAAAAATGTCTGCTTCACCACCCACCATACAATTTAAATTCAAAACCAATGAATTTTATGGAACTAGGAGTTGATAGACCACATTTCGGTTATTTTTGAAAGTGAAATAATAAGAAATTAACTAAAATCTGACTGAGAACTTTGTAGGAGAAGGTAATTATGTACATTAGCTCACTCCCTTCCGATTTTCTTGAAAAAAAGTCTCTATTGTAATAGGTTACGGTTCAGGATGAGTGTCTTTACATATACATACCCTCATCCATTCCCAACATTTTTATTCGTAACACACTAAGAATAACCGCTTTCAAAGTTTAAACAAACAAGCAGTATCATGTATCACCTATAGATAAAGACTATAAATAATTCCGTATCTAATCTACAACAATAAGCACTACACGATCTCAATATTCGAATAAATCAACAAACCACTGATACTAATCGCGTTTTACAATAGACATGGAAGACAAATACACGAAATGAAGAAGCTCAAAAACACCATGAAGGGGTGGTTTCCGCGCCCAACTCTACGACATACGTTTTTTTTTTTCAAGAAAATCGGAAGGGGGTGAGCTAATGTACATAATTACCTACCTAGGATTCTATCAAAAAAAAATCTTTTATGGAATACAATAATGAGGTTATTAAAAATATTAATGGCATTGTTTCCATTTCCCTATGCGTTCAGTATACGATCTGTGGGGAAAGAAAATGGAAGTAACAGCGTTACTTCCGTTACTTTTACTTCCGTTACGTTCACTCGATTCTACTCCCTATATTTTTCAAACCCCAGCCCTTATATTGATTCTTAAGCAGTAAACTCCAATAAATTTTAAATTGCTGATATCATCTAATATATAGAAATTTTTGAACTTCATCGACAAGCTCCTTTTAATTTTTTCAATAAGAAAATAATTGGTAAAGAAGTCAAAGGGATAATTTTCCATCCATTGTTCGATTCAATCGGACGTTACCTTAGTCCTTGAATACGGCAGTTGTTTTGAAAATAAAAATTTTCTTATGTAAATTGCAGTGCTTCGTTTGTTAGAGGTTATTAAAAGCCATATATTTGCCGACCCTGATTCTGCAGCACAATGAAAACCGATAAAAATCGACAGAAATAAAACAGTTTAATGTCTGCTTCATAAACGATCCTAAGACAAACAAAAGACCATAATTTTTTGTATCTACAAAGTTACCACATTTAAGAACGCACAGTACAGTTCACGTAATATTTTTTGGTGAGCTTTGCTAACCACGGTTAGCCTAAGTCGACCAGTTCTAATTTTGCACAATATTGCTAGAATATTAACAATTTTTCAATTCTTTCTTTATTTTTAAAATGTTTCACATTGGTAGCATCCAAAAAATTGAAAAGAGTCCCTAGGATATGGAAGAAAGAGGAAAGAGAGTCAAGGAGAGACGAGCTGAATGAGAACAGTGGAGATTTGGCTTCGAGATTTTGTCCACAAATTTTCTGAAATTAGTTCTAGTTTCGCAGAGACAACACGTGTATAGATAATGTGGATGGCCGAAATTTTGTCCACCACGTAGAGGGAGTCCTGTATTTTTTTTAAATTTCTAATAAAGAAGGAGTTCATTTACCCAAATATTTGTTGCTATTGGAAATTGTCAAAGTAAGACTGCATTATTCACCAACGTCTGTTCTGCATCTTGTGTAGTTCTTCGTTTAAGAATAGAGTTTATTTGTTGATTTTAACCCGAGTAATCACATTTTCATTCTGAGAACAGCTGCGTGTAAACACGTGCGTATCTATTTAGAACGGCGAACGAGTTAGTTCCTTGTGAATTTTTTTCCATTTTGCAAACGAAAATAGGAAAACAGTAAACGACTTAAAAGGGTAAATAAACAAAAATAATAGGGACTGCAATACAGCACCGTATTTTAAGCCAATTTAAATGCGTCTTAATGTTAGTGATAGTAGTTTACGTTTTCAAAAAAGCTTCCTGTATTCACAGACAAGGGAAGCCATCTTACGACCTGAACATCGTGTCCATCAGTGATTGTGACCATGAATATTAATTTTGAAGAGTTTCCCTATGTTTTCATTGCATGCATTAACACAAATTTCGCGATGTGAATATTTTTCGTCGACCACTATGTTGAAACGTTTTCGTTTCTCGATCATAACCTTACTTCTGTGAGCCACACGCCTTCTGGCAATCGCAACAGGTCCAGAACGCATTCTGGTTTACATAAGACGACCAGAAAGTGACATTTGGAACATTGGCAACATACTGATAGCTAAAACGCGTTTTGGCGTCATTTTTCTATCATTGGTTATGTCTTGGGATGATTGAAAATTAGCTATTCAAAAATGGGACAGGAGGAGTCTGCTTCCTATACGACATGTCAAAAAAGACCTTTTTTGTTGTACATATTAAAAACATAGCAATTGGTTTTGTTGTCACCAAAACATGTGGGCGATACAATCCGACTGACTGCACGACAAATATCGTACCTAAAGTGTGCTCAAAGTAAGTAAACGTATGGAAATTGCGCGGAAGATAATATTTGACAACGTGTTTGCTTTAAAAAACGGTATTTACAAAGTGTTCGTAATGTATTTGCAACCATGAACAATTGGTACGACCCATACGCACAGACCAGGCAGTATAAAACAAAAAAATAAACTATTGCAACAAAGGAAACTGATTTTAAACGTGCTGTCACTCTAAAGTAGGGCGAAAATAACGAAACAATAATTGCAGTAGGTATATGACTAACAATGACCAACAAAAACATTACGATGCATTTGAAAGTCATAGAGCGTGGGCTGATAACTATGGTTTTAAGTTGACACAATACAGAGTTTATTAATTGTTCTTGAAATACCGCAACCGCAATGTTATTAAGGGAACTATTTCCGGTACAGAACTCTTCCAATGACTTATGAGAACAATGATCAAACACATCAATCTTCTTGTGTACACGTATGCACGTCTTCTGGTAAAGACAGGTAATAATGCCCACATACATTTTTTTATAATGAAGTCAAAATGGCCATAATACCAAAACATTTAATTAATTGAAATATGAAAGAAGCTGCAAATGAGGAGCTACCCCATTGAGGGACATCAATAGACGCACAGAATGCTCTAGGAAGGAGTAAAGAAAAACAGAGATCGAATGGTAGACGGTAGGATACTTTCTTAAACATTAAAGCCATGGTTGAGACATATAATATGAGAGGCAGAAACAGTAGTAGAGAAGGGCAGAAGAAGACCTACATTGGATTATTGTTCTCTTATTAAAAAAAAAAATGGAAGTACTGACTAAACTTCGCAAGACAACCATGTAATGATGACGGAATGTTAGTGACGCAAATTTCTATCAGCGATTCACACGATAGTTACTTGTCTTCACCATACCAATTCTGAACTCCAAGAGCACTAGTATTGAGAACTGCGAATTCTAGAATCCACAGCGAAACAAACTGTGAATGAGGAAGTATCGGAAAGTATCATTGTATGGCGCTCTAGAAGTGAGTAAGAAAATGGAGAGGTAGAATGAGAGATAAATATGAGATGAGGAGACTATAGTAGAGGCACATGAGGGAGAGACGTAGATTATTGTTCTCAAGATAAAAAACAATAAGTACCAACGAGTCTTAAGAAGACGATTACGTTGTGATGATGGAATGTAGATGACGTAAACCGTCAACAATTTATAAGATTAATCCTCTTCACTTACTTCCCTTGAGTATCCAAATAGTCAATTACGAGAGACTTTTGTTGAGAACTGTGAATTCTAGAATCTATGATTAAAGATTCATAATATTATCACTCTACTCTTAAAGGAAATTTATCCGGCCGTGAAAGCCTACATTCGACTATTACTCTACTGTTATTTAACCGTATCGATGCTAACACCAAGAGGACTAATGTTGAGGATTGCGAATTCTAGGATTTACAGCAGAAGGAATTATAAATGAGGAGGTGTTAGAAAAAGTTGCAAAACAATGGGCACAAAGGATGAAGCTAGTAAGGAAAAGCAGAAAAAGTGGTAGTACCAACGAGTCTTTAGAAGACGACTATGTGGTAATGATGAAACTTGTATGAAAAAACAAACAAACTACTGTGGACAGTTCACGAAATTATTGCTCTACTGTTACTTCCCTTGAGCATCCTAATTTTAATTTCTGAGAACACTAATACTAATTGCTGCTAGTTCAAGGATCTATAGCGGATCAAGTTGTAGATGAAGAGGTAGAAAAAGAATGTTTGCCCAAGATGCTGTAGTACGGAATAACAGAGATAGGATAATTTATGCCAACGAGTCTTCAGAAGACAATTATGTGATGGTGATGGAACGCAAATTAACTACTGTCATAGATTTACAAAAATTTTACTCTACACCTTCTTCCTTTGACTATCCTAATTCTGAACCCCATCAACACTAACACTGTTGAGAACCGGAAATTCTAGGATCTACAGCAACTGCAACAATTGCAATAGATCGTAGGCCACAGAGTATTTAACACCAAAAGGAAAAGACACGACAAACAACACCACATCCCAAATTCGAGGTATACTTTATTTACTTTCTATAGAGACATACTCCCTCCAACGTACTAGATGCGCAACGACAAAAGTCTAGGAAGGGATACGGAGCTCATTATTCATTCCGCTCTTGTCTGTTTAACATAGTTGTCAATACAGTACCTGCCAAAAGTTTAGTTTCATCATGAATAATACAGAGAGTCGAAAACAAACGTTAAATATCCAGTGCAAAGATTCAAAGTTATTATATTACTGTAACAATTATAAATAAATTTATTTCCCATTAAAATCCAATGAATGCAAATAATAAATGCACGTGTGAGGTTCTGGTGATGCAGATATGCAACATTCCTTAATTTGTGCACAATACCGGTGGGAATACTAATACATTCATGCAATGCAATGTTAACAAATAAAGTGGTCAAAATTTCCGCACAGTACTTTACAAATTATACACTTGTTGCCGACAGCGACTGTCGCTTCAAGTTGTCTCCTTCCTTTTCTGGCCTAGTGTCGTTCTTTTTTACTTTGCGCCGGTCATACTAAAGGTCACATCTCTAGAGGAAGTAAATGAAGTATACTTAGGTACCTATAGAACTTATAATCGTTCCATAATTTTGTAAACTATTATCTTATTCCATTTAATGAAGTTAATGTTTTATTTGAAAAGTTTGTCCAATTTTTATGTTCAACTTAAAGGTATGACGTACATAGGTACATACTCGTCGTGTTGATACGTCGTTAGAAGTAATAAATTTACATTGAATTTCGCTTCCGCTACACCTGCTTACCCACTTCCTTTTGTTCTCGTTTTTAATTGTCGACAGCACATGAAATTGCTTTTATTTTGCACATTACAGAACTTCCTGCGTGAGCCTAACTAATAAAACGAGAACTGTAGAAGAACGTATGACGAAACTGTTCCCACAGAACATCATTAATAATGCAAAATTTAATATTTGATTCATCAGTACGTTCTATTTACAAATATAATTAAATTTTTTATTACTCATTAAATTATTGATATTATAATTATTGTCATAAATAAATTTACAGTCAGTTAGGAACTAAAAAGGGACCAAAAAATGGCGCAGCTGTAAGTCGTGCAGGCAAAACGTAAAAAATTAATTAATAAATAAAATACCTGTTAGGTAGTTTCCCTTTCGATCTTGAATATTGGTTCTTTTGTACAAATAAAAAACGGATTTCCGTTTTCTACACTCACTGCAGTTAACTACATACGTGTTAATATGACGATATCCTATTTAAAACTATGCATAGCTAAGCCTTATCGTGGTAGATACGAGAAGAACTGAGAAGTTACAAAGAAAAAGACACGTCTCAAATGAATAACTTTGGTATACCTTCTATATTAGACATCAACAAAATTGAGACATGATACGTGATAATCATATAAAACTGAAGCAGGTATTTTTATACAGTTAGTCAACCAATTAGTTGTTATAAGAAAATTTAGAACTAAATCAAACCCATAAAGGCAAAATTGTGTTTATATATTTATTTATTGTAACCCTGGTTGTTTCTTAACTCATGCCTTGTGGGGCAATTTTTTGGCTCTATGAAAATTCACCAAACAAGCATAACATAAATTAACTTAACCTGACAAAAGTTACATGAGAGCTGTTGAACTTCAATTAATCTTTACCAATTTTATAAATGCGATTATAGTGAAATTTGGTACGGAGATGCAGTAACACTTTTCTTAAAATTTCCCTACAAATTTCCCTGGAATTTTCTTCCAAATTTCCCAAAAATTTCCCAATTGTAAATCTATTACTGTAGGAAACGATTGTGCGAAATTTTTGCAATAGTCCACTGTTTTCTTTTGGTTCATGAAAAATTATACAAAAGCTTCTCAGCTGTCCTAAAAATTTTTATTACACAAAAATGGAAATCAAAACATTTCCTTTAAACGTTGAAATAATGGTTTACAAAAGAAGACTAAAGTTTATTCATTCTAATTCCATAAATACTTTCGCAAATCCATTAAGACCAGTGCTACTAAGTATGTATTAACTGGGACCATTAGTTCTTGTCACGTTTGAAATAAACACAAATCAACGTTTAAAAAAATGGCTCTACAATTTAACGTTCGTCCGTATGTACCTACCAAACCCTAGCATGCCAAATTGTAATGTTCCTTTTTTTATATTCGCCATATCTGATGGTCAAATAACAGTAAATTTACATCAATCAACAAAAAACTACATAATGGTTTCCAGGCAATAATTTTTTTATTTTGCATCATTGCAAGTGTTCAGGCTCGTTACATGTATCTTTATTTTAAAAATTTTACTTTTAAAATAACTTCAAGAGTAGGCCTAACTACTTCTGACATCCACTGGTTACGATAGCCAATTTATAGGACACAACTGCTATTTTGGCAACGGACAGTCTATGTATTATTTTTGAGGCAATCATTACAACAACGATTAACGAGGTCGTCCTGTTCAGTATCACGTAGAAACGTTAAAAACACTTTCACTAAATTAAACAAAAATTAAAATAGTCAAAGCAAAAGTTATCGTTTGTTTAATTATTAATTTGTCATCCTTTTTCTATTTCTGCATTTACCATTACGAAAACAGATTTGTCATGGCCATAATTCTTATATATAAATGATACTTAGATAGCAGAAATTTAAGTTTACAAAACGTTAAAAAATCTTTATTCGGTAGTTTATTATATTACATAAGATTAGCAAGAGCTGCCATCTAACGTCTGGTAGTTAAAGCTTCACACGCTGTTGTTACGACCACGTACCGGTCATAAACAACGCAATTTTTATGGGAATTACATTTAATTCAGCCTTTATCTTCCCGCTATCTTCTAATCTACGACATATTACTTTACATACTTTCTTTTAAGTCAACCATAAAAATATGTTCCATTAAATTACTCACCAATAAAATCTAATGCATGCTTTTCACACCTGTGATGTGATTTAAATCAATAAAATTGGGAAACACTAAATTAATGTTACACAAGGTATCAATAAATACCTGAATCTAAATTAGGCAATTAGATTTTGAAGACAGTGATACGTTCTTTTAAATATGAATCTATTTTAGATATGTATCTTTTTACTTTTTACTGTACCATAAAACAATGAACAACCACAATGTTACTTTTCATAAATTAGAGCCTACATTTACGACATTTGACCCAAATTTTAAAAATAAATTAACTTTCTGTCGCCAAGATTTCTAAATGAGAATTCAATATTGGGGTGAACTTTTTTTTCTTTCTAGATTTCTAGAATTAATAAAAAAACAAAACAAAATTTGAAATAAATTCCAAATGTTTTGAAATTATTATCAATGTTTTCGAGTATGATTTCCAACATATTGCTAAAGTTGTTACCAATGGCTTCCAGTTTCATCTCTGCCTTACCTGAAACAAAAAAGAGAAAAATTAATTATGTACCTAACTGTCAACATATTCTTATTTTTATTAGCACATGTAAGTGTAACATGTGCTCTCAATTTTATAGTCGGACTAAAAAGGGAACTGTAAAAATATGATAAAATCAGCGATAAAAATAAAATCTAATTGTGACGACCTATATTATGAACTCATCCATTAAAACCAACTCATTATTCAGGCAATTAAAATATATTAAGTGCTCTATATAAAGTTGATGACCTGTTTTTTCAAACCAGAACAAAATTAAAGCGATCATTTGGTCATATTTCATGATATACCTCACAAAAAGTCCTTGATGGTCAACATTTTTTCCCCATCGTAAGAGTAAAGTACTGGAAACGTAACTAGCAATGTATGTGGCCAAAACTTGACCATTCAATACACTTTTAAATACAATATCTCTATGGAAATTCCAAATTTTAATATTCCTGATGATGCATCCCCCCAGTCAGGCCACTTTTTAAGGTTTAAATCCCTCAAATGATTTTTTTGTTCAAATGCACGATATATGTATAATATGAACTTAAAAATTTTAACGGTTTTTGGCCATTTAATTACAGAACTAAAAGAAAGAATCTTATGGCGTATCTACACCAAAAATTCTTGTGGGTATTTATGTTCCCCCAAGGCAAATAAGTGCCCAAATATTCATCCAACATCGGGGATGATTACTTGATTAATAAGCAAAGCACTCATTGTCTTTCAATTCAACCCATTAGCGTTCTTCGATGAAGTATAATAAAAATATTTTTTCTGTTTCGTTGTACACAAAAAAGTTCTAAATCTTGGCAGTATTCATCATCCCTGTGGTCAGTACATGAAGTGGTTGGACACATGTACTAGAATGTTCATCAACATCCTTAACTATTTACAAACAATAACCTAACCTAACATTCTCTCTCTACCCCTGTATGCATCTCCAGTTCCCCTTTATCTCTTAAAAGGTGTTTTACCGTCCCATCTCTTCTTTTCCTTGTTGACGTCCTTTATTCTCCTACTCTAAATCATAATAAACAAATAAAAACTGACTTCATTTTTCTTTTATCAATACCAAAAACAATTCATTCTTTCCAAAAATAATTTATCATTCCTTGGAAAATAACGAAACGAATCAAAGGTCGATCAGAAGAAATATATTGCCTAAAAATTGACAATCATAGAAAAGATATAAGTACACTACTAGATTTTCCTTCGAAAGGTGCATTAATGTGTTCGTAAAAATTAAAAAGTTGGGTGCAACTTTCAAAATGTTTTTGAGTAACGTCTGTAGTGCCAGTCTCCATCTCAATACTCATCAAAACTATTGATCACCAACACATAAATATTATTTTTCTAAAATCCAATTCCCATAAGTACTTTGAGGACCTCCTCAGTTATTGAGGGATTAAGTATGTCCGCTTTATTGATGATATTTGAAAAAGTTTACGAGAAAACAAGACATCAAAATTGATGCATGGAACTTTCCATTCTAATAAGTGATTACGTATGCTTAACATGCAATTCAAACTGATTTAAATTGTCAGACGTGAGCGAAATACGGTACAAGGCAATATTCATAAACTGTAGAATTTGCATACCAAGAATTTTCTGAAGATTTTTTCCTCTTCTAAGAATCGCATTTAAAGCATTTAGCGCAGAAACATTAAAAGAGTGGCAGAAAGTTTATTGCGTCTCCTGTACATATGCACTGAATGGTTAATGAACTCAATTTAGTCGAAGCCAGAAATAGCACAGACGTAAAATTAGGCGAAAGACATGTCAATAATATCACAGACTGAACCATTTCACCGTGACTGTGTAACTTACTAACAGATGTAAATGGAGAGTGAGGAAAACCTTCCGTACAGCAGCCACTCCATAGATACCTACTTGCTGTAATAAAAAAATACCGGAAATCGTAATTTTCCTTACAACTCAAAGGAGATACAACACTATGCATACTTGTACACATTTTGCTCTATCTACAAGGAAGACGATAATTACACAAACTCGAAGAAGTTCCTTTTCGAAATACTTTGCTCACTACAAAGCTTATTCCTGGACACCTTTATAGACTGAGCCCAAAAGGCTTCGGTTTTTCTATTATCCAGAAGAAAATAGAGGTCATGGTGTTGATTAGGAAATACAAGTGGAATAAAATCTGATCTCTTCAAGTTAATGGACAGCTATAAAACTCAGGCGAAGTATTCTAGTGTAATTCTGGATAGTGCCTTAGAAGACCAACTAAACTTGTCAGAGGAGAAAACTAATAAGCTGCATATAACAAACAAGAAAGGTCCTTGCGAAGGAATGAGATCCTAAACCAGATGAGGATGGACCTTCGTATTAAATTAGCGTCGGACTGGAGCAACAGAGCTGTATTCCTCACTTCTCATATGAAGACAGAATCAAATAAAATCACAAATCACAGAATTGTCTATGGGCCAAATGATGTGATGTTGGGCTCGTAGATAAATTAAGAAGCATGCTACTAAGGAGCCTCTCCAGGGTGAGTAACTCAACTCCTCCTGTGGCTCTTAGGATGCACTTTGGGATTGGACTCTTTAGTGTGACCCTTGATGTGGCTGCAACTAAGGCCCCTTATACAATCAAAAACACACTTAGAGAAGAAGCTTTCCAAGGACTCGATCATACCCTGTTAGTCCTTGATAATAACTATACGACTTGTCCTCAAGGGTATGATTTACTGGATTATGAATCCAAGATGAAGAAGAAGGTGGAATCGAAGGAGGAATAGGCCTATTGCTGCCATTGGGCCAACTTGCTACTTCTTTTTAGGCACAAATAATTGCTAATATTGAATGTGCCCACAGCCAGCTTTTAATACAAAAACTGGCTGGAACACATTTATCTACATTGACAGTAAAATTGTTCATGATGCCCTTAAAGGGTATTCAGTAGTGTTCAGACTGTCACATAACCCTTAACAATCTGTGCACTATAAACCAGTATAATGTTGCTTTGAATCTCGTAAAGAGAAAGAAAATTGTAGGCGACCTTGCCAAAATTTTCCCTATTGGACTAGAACCCCTTGAAGGCATCTGTGGCAGCATCGCTTAGCAATAGGTTACTATATGGGTTGAAATAGAAGTACGCAGACAGTGGGGAAAACAACAAGAATGAAGAAAATCTTCATCTCTTCCTCAGTCTGGAAGGTCGAGCCTCAACAGGAACAGATGCGAAACCCTGCTGGGTTTCTTATGGGCCATGGGGAGCCACATTACTCAGAAATAAACTTGGGCTAGAAGTTAGTCCTCTCTGTTCTTTCTGTGGAATTGTCCCACGCTAAACGAACATGATCTCCAATTTCTCGAATTCTAATTCACAGAAGTGGAAGGCTTTCCGTTTGGGAACAAGAGATTTAACGAATTAACAGGAAGATTCCAGCGGAGTCCCCATGGATCAAGGATCTGAATAATCCTTATCTTCTAACTCTTAAAAATCGCTAATATGTAATGCAAAAACTGGACGTATCCGAATGCCTATCAGTAAAATTGATAAGAGGCAGTTGAAACTCTATGAATATAATTTACAGTTACGTCACACTGCTAAATTATTGAAAATCTACATCAAAAATGTATTTCTAATAATACCACTTCACTTATTTTTTATACTACCCACAGATATAAGATATAAATACATAATCTCTCAAAATAATCTGCATTATGCAGATGTATATTCTGAATTCTCTGGGTTACGTTTTGGAGATGAGAATAGAATCTAATAATAACGAGTCTGCGGAAGAACACCTAAATATAATATTAGCGTACGTTGGACGACTTTCTGCCGTCTGCAACCTGGTCCTCTACTACAAACCATCTGTCATCGTCCAACAAGAACAAAACTGAAAATAGTTCTGACACTTCCGAGAATCTACCCTAAGGTCGTCACTTTGTTCGCTTCTCTGGAAACACTACCGACCACTGACCTACTCCAAAATTTACATTAAGTAGATTCTTATTTTAAAATCAGGAAATTAAAAAAAATCGACTGCATTAAAAAATATTTTAAACAAAAGAACCACAATTTTATTTTAAGTAATAATCTTTAGAAACGATTACAATTTCTATTTTTTGTATTTCGTTAGAAGTAAGAAAAGAATGATCATATTTTGAGTCTTCATAGTTCAATAGTTGTTTTAAAAGTCTGGTAATTGATCCAGTGATAAAAATAATTATATTTTCATTTTTAATTATCTCTAAAAAATTTTCTCCTATAGATTTGGAGATTCAGGAATATTCCAAGACGTTTCCTTCTACGTAAAACTTTTACCATCATAAGTTCAATATGGGTTTTAATTCCCCTGCATCTTTCTGAAGAATTTGAACACTTTCTTTAAAGATTTATTTGTTTATTAGCTTATGCAAAAAAGCTTTTTAAATTTCGACAATGGTAAATATCTGTATGTCAACAAAACACGTTCAAAGTCAATATTTTATTTTTATTGTTACCAAATAAATCAGAAAGCCGCTTTCTATTTACTTATCCGAAGTAAAATTCGGTTAATTTATCGTACCTTTCTATATAGGGCGTAATATCTGCGATTCACTCGACCTCACCATTTATGACGACTGTACAATACATACATCAATAAAACGCACAATCCTCAATCCTGATAATAATCCACAACACGAAATAGCCTTCTTCGATACACGAGTTTTATAAACAACCAACAAAAGAAAACCGATTTACCTGAAGTGAGTCGATTTTAAATTTTGCAACACAATTGTTGTTGTCGTAACAACACTGCGAACTGAAATTTCTGTACTCGATTTAGGTACCTCTCCATCTTCTAGAGAAGGCTTTCGTGAAACGTATAAGGAAAATTCAATGTCATACAACATCTGTTCTTATTTTCACCTACGACAAACTTGTTGACAAATGAAGTACGCATTTATACGTTTTTCAATGTTATTCTCTATCTTATAAGCAGCGACCTGAAATTAATTAAAAACAGAAGGTCTATATGTATACCAACCTTTAGTGAAAGAACACACTCACAACAAACGAAGAATAAGGGAATAAATGACAAAAAATATTACAATCGCGTTTAAGACAATAAAAAACAAATAAAAATGTAATGGTTACAGTTTCCTCTAACGCAGTCGTAACATCCACACCCCTCAGTTCGTCTATTGAACACTAGATGGCCGCACAACTGAACGATAATTAATCAAATCATCATGTTTTGGTGTCGTTATTGTACTTCCGGTGTGGACACGTGCTCGGAAGAACAAGACCAAGATCACAAATCAATCAATTAGGTCAATAAAATCGGTTTCTTCAAATATAAATTAACCTAAAACACCTTTTTATGTTTTCAATGTCTAATAAGAATATATAAACTAAGCTATAAAATCATGTAATGTTAGAAATATCTTAACTTAAGTTTTACATTTGTCACAAAAAATCAATTTTTGGTTCAGCTTTCTAACGGTTTCAGTGATATTTATAAAAAGAAGAAGAATCCTACGTATAACGCGATAATTTATAAAAAGATAAATCCCACGAGTCCATATGCATACTAGTTCATTCATAAACTTTCTACGCATATACCTATAGATGTTATCGATGTTTCGAATCTTGGAAATGTTATGTAAATTAGTTGAATTTTACACCACTAACATATTTCCGAGTGGGCAAGCAACACGTACTCAATTTTAAATAATGGCCCCGTCTGCCATGTTTAGAGGAATAAAATAACTTTTTTTTTTTAAATTTAAACTGACTACCTCTTGCATCATACTCATAAATTACTGATGCAAACATGATTAAAACATATTTAGAACACAATCGAGAATAATAACAATAAATATAAGAACATCCAGTCAATTTTTTGTTCTTGTGAAATTTTTGTAAGTAGGACGCAAAATAATTTTAATACATAATTCTTCGGTAAATATGCACATGTAATATGGTATCTATAAATATTTTCACATATTTATCGCCAACAGATGTAGACGTACTTGAAAACACTAGCAAAAGTTTTAAATTTTAAGTAGAAGTCCTCCACATAAGTCAGGAAACACTTTACCGACTCATAAAAATGGCACCAAAACGTTACCATCATTAAATAAGGCCAGAGTGCTGGTTTGTGACGTAATATCCTCGTAGGGAACTATTTTAACTTAATAGTCAACAGATTTTATCGTAAAAAAATTTTTGGTCGCGGATTCTTGTAGAGGAAGGTCAAAAGAACATTTGTTGAAATTGTTAAGTTGGCAAATAATTGTTGCTACTTTTTATTTAGCGTTAAGTTTTGCAAAACGTGTATTTCTATCTTTCGACGCTTACGTAACTCAAACCGTGATAGATACGAAAAAAGAATAAAGACCTTTTTGTAGATAATTGAATTTTGTATAAACAAAGTCCGGGACAGAATCCCACTATCTTTTACAGGTAAAAAAGGCACTAAAAGAGCGCTTAAGAGGTACATTACACGTTGAAGTGCGTCTTTGAAACGCTGTATTTTTTTACCTGTAAAAGGTAGATAGGTGCTGCCTGGAACTTTTTTGTAGAAAATTTAATTATCTACAAAAAAGCTCTATATACTTTTTTCATATCTATCGCGATTTTGGCTACGTAAGCGTCGAAAGGTCAAACAGCACGTTCTGCAAAACTTAACGTTAAATAAAAAATAATAACAATTATTTGCGAATGCTAAAAATTTGCACAAATGCGCTTCTGATCTTCCTCTACATGAATCCGCGATCGAAAAAAATTTTGCACAATAAATACCTCGGCTATAAGATTAAAAACAGTTCCCTGTGAGGACCTCCTCACATGACTAGTCGATGACGTTACGCGTTAGCGCTCTGGCCTTCAATAACGATGCTAACGACCAAACTCCTTGGCCCAATCGCAATCGTTGTGACGTTCAAATTGTTCTCTTAAGAAAAACTAATTGACCATAAAGCTCAAAGAGTCAAATAAGAGCATTAAACTCTTAAATATGTACTAAAATGGACTCAAGAATCATATAAATTAATTGTTACGTCAAATTTATATCTGTCTTTATGTACATTGGACATTGGTAAAGGGCGACTCTTGAATCATAAACTGAAGAAGAATTTTTTAAGAAATGAACTACTCAAATTTCCACGTAGGTAAATGAGTCAATATGATTAGTCAACAGGAAAGAGGAATTCCGAGATCTTTCGCATTTTATTAGTTTCGCCCTGAAATTTCTTGTGAGTTTGTTAGTGAAAACTATTAGATAGTAATCTCACAGGATTCAACATGAGAATTATGTCAAGGGTCCTTTTCCGGGCTTTCCAGAAGATCGACTTAGTGGCGCCTTCAAGTGGAATACTTAGAAGTCGTAATCGTCTCCAGCAATAAATTCGGGCGTAACAGTTTCAAACGAATCTCTACCAAAAATAATCCAAAAAACCACGATCCGGAAAAAGATTCCCTACACTTAGACTCCGGCCGTGAAGGCCTGAAGTGTTACATAAAATAGAAATTGTTTGAATATTTTCTTATGAAGAAATCGGCAACAGTGACACCTTTCAGGAATGATATTCGATGATTTCAACATTTATTAGTGAAAATTGTAATCACAAAAGGGAAAAGCTGCTCGGTATGTCACAAATATTCCATAATCAATTTGATAACAATGGAGAAAGGAATCTAGTCGAAATTAATACATGGTGTAAGTATATTGTTGTTTGCAAATAATACTTACAGTCTATCAAGTCCATATAATGTGACAATGCGTAATTTGATTTGAATAAATATTGACTGATATGTTTTGTAACATTTTATCAGATCTACAATGGCATTTGCACACAGGGGTCCGGATAAATAAAAAGAAACTGGAGTTACATAAACCAGACATTATAATCCATGTATTTATGAACTTGTTCATCCACGAGTAAGAAATCAAAATCAACGTTTGTTCATTTCAATTTCATTACAATCCAAAATTTATTATTATGATTATTCCTTATTTAGACCAAATTCGACAACAAAACATCTATTTCCAGAGAAATGGTAATAAATTTGAGATGAGTCATTTGCACTAAATCCGAGTTCCGAAAATTCTCGTCGCGTCGTCCTATCTAAATTTGGAAGCGCCGCAACGCATGGATCGTCTGTTAACAACGGTGTATATGTACAAATGTGTGTGCATGTATATTTCAACGATGAGTGCAATATCAAAAATGTACTTTTCAAAACCAGCTCTGAAACGTCGAAACATTTGAGCAGCACTCCGTTTTTGGTTAAAATATCGCGTGCCAATTTCACAAACAAAACACGTTACGCAATAGAAAGAGAGAATGTGCAATCAGGAACTGAAATTAAAATTACACAATTAATTTGATAGAAATTGTTTAACAGTAATTCTTCAACATGATCGTTCATTTATCATTCAATAAATCAGTCACTCTTGATTAAATACTCTTTTTTTTTTGGTACGTATTGAATTTCTTGAACAAAACGTGCATGGTCAGTATTTTGTCCAAATCATTTGAAACGTGTTTTCTGATTTTGTGTCTAAATGCTTCTGTACAGATCTTTTCGAAACCGATTTCGAAACGTTTGACCAATAGTCTATGATCACACCTACAGAAGGAAATGGTAAATCGTTCAGTAAAAGAAATTTTTGTGACCAAATGTCTGTATATCTTCAGAAAAAAATTTCAAACTTTCGAGTTTCACCGTGCTTTAATTTTTAAGAATAAATGTTTTTGATAAAAGGAATTTTGTAGCCAAATGCCTCACTACCTTTTAAAAAGCTGCTTCCAAACTTTTGGGTGTCATTGGGACCTTTGATTTTTAAAACTAAATGTTTCGCCATTGCACTATCGGCTTAATAAAGAGAGTAGGAGATGGTAGGATGTTTGGTAAAAGAAGTTTTTGTGACTAAATATGACTCTTATCTATTCTCATACTCCTGAGTTTCATATTGTAACCACCCGCATCCGGATGTTACAATATTATAAATAATTCACTTATATTTATTTATTTAACAGGTGGTTTTTATCTGATAATAATGCTATTTAATTTAATAGCAGGAATTTTTGTCTCTTCGTCTCAATATTTCTTTTTAGTTCGTATTTCTAATTTCCATTGTTTTTCTTATTATTTGAAATGAGAATAGGATTGAATAATTTCTTTAAAATATTGTTCGTACTTAATGAGTGAGAAAAGGACGGAATACGTCTTTAAAACTGGCGTTTTGTGACAACTTTCGTACAACGGAATGCCATCTGAGGCCATGTGTTTAGCCAGAGGGTGTAGGGACGTAAAGGAGGAAAAGGGATGTTTTCGACCACTGCCAAGTGAGTGGAATATGAACATGTGAAAGTCAACTATCGGTGGTTTGAAGTAGAAATATCTGTGTCCCTAGTTTCGAACGATAGGTATCTTAGGGATGTAGAGAAGCGAGAGGAAGCTCGCGAGATACAGAATCGTGTGTTGGTGAGGGTAAAATTTTGGGATAAAACACCGCAAGTTTTAATAGGATAGGCAGTTGAATTTCGGCAGTTGAATTTCGACAGTTGAATTTGGACAGTTGATTTTAGAGAGTTGAAATCAGACGGTTAAAATTAGAGGATATAGTCAAACAGTTAAAGCAAGAGGGTGAAAGTCAAATAGTCACAGTCCAACAGTTACAGTCAGATAGCTACAGTTAGGTTACATTAAAATAGATACTGAGGTTTAAACAGAGTTACAGTTGAGTTACCGTCGCGGAGCTACAAAGTTGAAGTTAGAAATTCAGAGAAGTTTCAGAGAGTTATTGCGCCATGCGGAGAGTTGAGTAGTGTCCTAAACTGATCGGAAGTGAAGTCCTATAGGTATTTATCAAAGCGCATATTTTAAGTCGAATTGTTCGTGTTTGGTTCCCTGTTCGTAATTTGGTACCTGACCGCCGCCACCCCTGATCTAAGTCGTATTCAACCCCGCCACTAACGCCTGCTTATTAACCATTGCTCGAGAGTCGTACCGTTCGACGCCACCGCCTGACCGACCGTCGAGTACCATAAACTACCCCATTAGCGGTCGCTCGTCCGTCAACCCCGAGCCAGACGCTGCCGATGCCGATGACATACAATACAAAGGTGGGTAACTTACTGACCGATATCTTATTCGTATTTTGAGGTCGTTTAACTTTCCCAGATTTATGATTTTATTTACTGTTACTTTCGTTTTGAATTGCATTGCTACCATTGTCTTATTTTACCCTTCAGGGTTAATATATTTTATTCTGTTTGATTGCGGTTATCTGGTGTCATTAATTTTAAGATACAATTGTCTAATTCGAGTCCTTTTTGGACCATGTACAATTCTTCACTGATTCATGTACTGCTTCCTGGTACTAGGGAGGTGTACGACAAGCACTTTAATTGGTTTATTAAATCAGTATAGCCTGAGAAGTTTTGATCAGTTGTTTTAGAATGGGTTCATTCTAACTTTGGGATATTTACCTACAAAATTACGTAAACGTAGATGTTGACTAAATTGGCCTGAAGCTGTAGGCGGCAGGAGTTTAGAAGGATCTATCTACGGTTTACGCTCCTATGATTAATTCAGGTGAACGTGTAGCTACCGTAATTTGGCGGTATCTATTCTTTCAGTTGAAGGTATCCGTTTTGGTTTGCTTTGAACCACTAGCACTGTTTGAGCATCTCGAGGTTTTGTCTTGGAAACAGATGTGTTTAAAAAGATAGCAGATTTGCAATTGTCTAAATTTAGGCGAAACTCTTAATTGAAGAACTCTTGATCAGAGAGAGGGAAGTCGAGTAAGTTGACATACTCTGTTGTTCTGAACTGCCATAAAATAGAGGCGACGTCCACTAAGAGTGGCGTGTCTCGAACCACCTTAATTAGAGGCTATGTTCACCAAGGTGACGTGTCTCGCCAAACAAATATAGGGCTATGTTCACCATGTGTGACGTGTCCGACAAAATAATAAAGGTTTCGTGATTACCATGTGTGCCCGACTCCTACCAACAAACTATATACAAACTCCCGTGACATGGCATCTTCAGACAACAGGTATTCTAACATGGCCTACCAAGGTAGCCCATGGCCTTACAGCGGTTGTGGCTTTTTCGACGGTTAAAGTTCACGATCTGCACGACTTTCCTTCTCCCAGTTCAAGACGAACATGCGAGGGTTTTTCCTACACAATTCGTTGTTGCACTGTTTGACGATGTTCGAACTTTGTACCAACACATAACTTTGGCTATTAAATGTCTTTGATAGCGCATCTGTCCCAACCCTAAATTCTATGGTAAAATAAAAAGGTGCTTGTCTTTCCGAACCGATACCAAGGGCAATTGTAAATATGTATATTTGTAAATAAATCTTGTGGTTCAAATTTCTTGTGTTTTCTTTGTTAGCACATATAACTTGTACGGAACTCATAAAAGAATCTATCTTACTACATTCAATTAACACAACGTAATTAAAAGGTCCTAACACTAGACGATTCACATTCACAGCCAAATTCTTCGATTTAATTAAATAAATAAAGATTTTTGAAAAGTTAATTTTTGGTTTGTTTTTCTTTTCTCGATTTTAACTAGAAAGTGAGGGTACCCCCCCTGCTTCGAGTTACAATATTGGCCATTGGTTTTTAAGACCAAACGTTTCACCAACAGTCAATGATTACAATAGGAGATGGTGAATAGTTTGTAAAAGAAGTCTTTGTGGCCAAATGCTCATGTTCCTTTTTTCATGTCATTTTAAAACGTTTGAGTTTGATTTGGGCTTTGATTTTTAAGACCAAAGGTTTCACCAATAGTCTATGATCACACCAATGGATATGCCTACAGAAGGAAATGGTGAATCGTTTAGTAAGAAGTTTTTGTGACCAAATGCCTCTGTACCCTTTCGAAATCTATCTGCAAACTTCATATTAGCCTTTGATTTTCAAGACCAGACACTTTGCAAGTAATCTATGATCACACAAATAAATATACCCACTATGGAGAAGAAGTCTTTGTTACCGAATGCCTCTGTTTCTTTTGGAATGTTATATTTTCAAACTCCTGAGTTTCATATTAATCTTTTATTTTTAAGACCAGATGTTTCGCCAATAGTCTGTGATCACACCATTGTAATTCATCTTATATATCGTGAATCCATAAAGTCCAAACATCTCTATTATAACTAGATAAGAAGAAGAAACCAAGATGTGGATAAATGTGGTTAACCGAGCTTGAGGGCCCCTATATAGTAAAGCATCCCTCTGGTGAGAGTACTGTTAAAATTGTTTATCCACGTTTCGCCAAATACTGTGGTTGGCAACCTCAGGGAACCATTAACAATAGAAAACGGAGACTTTGGTGATGGAGACAAAACCAAAAGGACTCATCCCAAAGAAACTGTAACACTTTAATAATACGGAGACATGTTTCACTGCAACAAGAGTATTCAGCTGAAAAAGCTCAAAACATAACTGGATAAAACACGTGTCCGTGATGTTAAAGTATTGAATTTCCTCTGTGGTAATTCATTTTGGTTTGTTCCATTTACATAGCTGAACCAGTGAAGGGAAAAGCACATTTTTTTATTGAGAACGAGATAAATCAAACTCGACAATTTGTTTCCTAATGAAGAAGAAACAGTTATAGTTGGAGCGATCTTTCCAGGATTGTAGGAACTTGAACTTAGCCATTCTAAAAATATTAATGACGATCGTGGAAACAAACGCTACGGTAAACGGGAAATATCGTTTAAAATACAAATTGTTGTATGCAACGGACAAACTAATGTTTTCTATTACAAGCAACTTTTCATACCGAACAACCATTCGAATGCGCCAGAATGAAAAATGAACTCCGGCTAGAATAACGGTATGCAACTGTGTATAGTCGTACATATAACGAATATTATTACATCAATGGAGGTATTTTTTTAGTTGAGCAACTTTTTTTCGAGCCTTCTACGACTACTATAAATAATGATCAGGTGTAAAGAAACAGACACTTACAACGACTGATGAATTTTTAAATCGTAATTTGGTTTTGTGTTTACATTGGCATTAATAATAGTAATCTGGGAAGATGTGCTTCATAACAATCTTTTTATGTGTTAAAGAATAAGAAATATCAACAATTAAATCGCTAATCTACAGGGCATAATTATTCTGATACTGTAGATGTATGTAGATATTTCGGGCTTTTTGGCCGTCGTTGAAGAAGGAGTGTTTTTTTCGACGTTTCGTAAACACGCGTGGTTACCAACTTCAGGAGATTTT
This sequence comes from Agrilus cyanescens, assembly GCA_947389935.1. Lineage (NCBI taxonomy): Eukaryota > Metazoa > Arthropoda > Insecta > Coleoptera > Buprestidae > Agrilus > Agrilus cyanescens. The sequence goes on along the minus strand of OX376713.1, from coordinate 14,656,450 downwards.
CGGTGAAGTACGATTTATAGAAGACTGACCGCTCCAGAGTCTGGGTTTTGTAACCACCCGCACCCGGGTGTTACAATATTATAAATAATTCTCATATTTATTTATTTAGCAGGTGGTTTTTATCTGATAAACTTCTATCTAATTGAATTGCAGGTATTTTTGTCTCTTCGTCTCAATATCTCTTTTATTTCGTACTTTCAAATTTCGAATATTTCTCTTTTTTCCTTGAAATGAGAATTGAATAAATTCTTTAAAATATTTTTCGGACTTAATGAGTAAGAAAAGGACAAATTTCACCCTGGAAACTTACATTTTGCGTAAACAGCGTGCCTCGGAGTTTCCGGGTCACCACCATGTGGTTATTGAAGGAGAGAGAAAGTAATATAGGAGCTTCTGGTAAATAAGTGAAAGAGAAAACCTGATGGTCTGGTCGTTCGGCCGTAGGTAGTCGCTGGTATAAGGGGGTAAAGGGAACATCTTAGGGCACTTGTAAGTCGAGTTGGTAATAGGAATGAGCAAAAGGGCCGTAGAGAAGCGAAAGGGAAAGTCTGCGAATCTGATCTTTCTGTTAGAAGCTAGGCGAGGGTGTAGAGAGGAAAAGGGAATATCCTCGGACGCTGGGAATTCACATTTTAATAAGAACGAAGAAGAGAGCATTATCTAAAAGTGAAACAGAGAGGTCCGCGCTCGTCGTGTACATTGATAGGCTTGTTAGGGATGTAGGAAAGTAAGGGGAAGCTCGCGAGATGCAGGATTTGTGTGGTGGAGAGGGCAGAGTTTAGGTTAAATAGCCGCGGGTATTTACAGGATTTCATAGGGAGTTGGAATATTGTTTGCTCTCTATTTCTGAAATTTGATTCGAACTGTTGCGAGACTAGTCGGAAAACAAATTATCTCGATCTGCAGTATAAGAGGTCAAATAACCATTTTGAATGCATTACATTTGATTCGAACTGTTGCGAGGCTAGTCGGAAAACGGCTCATCTCGATCTGCAGTATAAGAGGTCAAATAACCATTTGAACCCATTACATTTGATTCGAACTGTTGCGAGGCTAGTCGGAAAACAACTTATCTCGATCTGCAGTATAAGAGGTCAAATAACCAATTTGAACGCATTACATTTGATTCGAACTGTTGCGAGGCTAGTCGGAAAACGGCTTATCTCGATCTGCAGTATAAGAGGTCAAATAACCATTTGAACCCATTACATTTGATTCGAACTGTTGCAAGGCTAGTCGGAAAACAACTTATCTCGATCTGCAGTATAAGAGGTCAAATAACCATTTGAACCCATTACATTTGATTCGAACTGTTGCGAGGCTAGTCGGAAAACGGCTTATCTCGATCTGCAGTATGAGAGGTCCTGTAACGCAATTTAAATTGTATTGAACGAGTTAAAAGGCTGTTGATTTGCTCAGCCCATCATCACCTGGGGATCGGTTCAATTCAGTCTGTCCCGTGTTCGTAACCTGGTTCATTACCGCTGCCACCCTTTATTGGAGTCGTATACAACCCCGCCACTGGCGCCTGCTTATTAACCATTGTCCGAAGAGTCTTACCGTTCGACGCCACCGCCTGACCGATCTGTCTGGTACCATAAACTACCCCATTAGCGGTCGCCCGTCCATCAACCCCGAGCCAGACCCTGCCGATTCCGATGACATACAATACAAAGGTGGGTAACTTACTGACCGATATTTTATTCGTATTTTGAGGTCTTTTAACTTTCCCAGATTTATAATTTTATTGTTACTTTTAATTTTAAATTGCATTGCTACCATTGTTTTCTTTTACCCTTCAGGTTTAATGAATTTATACTGTTTGATTGCGATTATCTGGTGTCATTAATTTTAAGATCCAATTGTCTAATTCGAGTCCTTTTTGGACCATGTATAATTCTTCACTGATTCATGTACTGCTTCCTGGTACTAGGTAGGTGTATGACAAGCACTTTAATTTGGTTTATTAAATCAGTATAGCCTGAGAAGTTTTGATCAGCTGTTTTAGAATGGGTTCATTCTAACTTGGGTATATTTACCTACAAAATTATGTAAACGTAGATGTTGACTAAACTGGCCTGAAGCTGTAGGCGGCAGGAGTTTAGAAGGATCTACCTACGGTTTACGCTCCTATGATTAATTCAGGTGAACGTGTAGCTACCGTAATTAGATCAATTTGGCGGTATCTATTCTTTCAGTTGAAGGTATCCGTTTTGGTTTGATCTTTGAACCACTAACACTGTTTGAGTATCTCAAGGTTTTGCCTTGGTGACAGGTGTGTTAAAAAAGATAGCATATTTGCATTTCTCTAAATTTAGGCGAAAAAAATTGAAATGGAACGGTTTCTTCAATTTTAGCGGATTCATTTTGGTATTAACTGGTAACCCTGCCTGGATGATTCCTAAATACTCTTCTGCCCTATTGACGTTATTACCATGTTTTTGGATTTTGATCGCTTCCCTTTAAAGCCTTGGGTTGGTTCTGTATGAGAAACGTCTATCATAACATAAATTTGAGGATTCCCAGATGCTAAGCAGTCAGTATTCAAGTCTTTACAAGGATCAGGATTCAGGAATGCCCAGTGAAGCTGACACCACAAACTCCAGAAAATGAATTTGGAAAATGCCAAAATTAGGGGCTTTTTGGAGACTAATTTGGTGCCAAGGACCCAAATATGTGGTACCAGCTTCACAGGTCCTTATAGGGTGGTTACCAAAAATATGGTAATATCCTCAATAGGATGGAAGAGTCATTATAAATCAATTGGACATGGTTAGGTTAGGTTAGGTGAGGTTAGGTTACCAGTTATTGCCAAACTGGATTCGCTGAAACTATAGTAATCGTTCAATTTCAATGATCTGCCTTTCCCAAAACCCATCAGTGTGACTAATCATAATGCCCTCAAGGAAGTCATTAGGAGCTCAAACCACGGACCGCTCAGTCTTGAATGAATTGTATTTTTCCGAAAATGTGAACCTCCCGCGTTGACGAAACGTCGACAAAGCATTCCTTTTCCAACAACGATCAAAAAGCCCCAGTTGATGTCTTGATGAAGCTCCAAAATGTAATTAAGTGATTACAAAAACACAACAGGCACGAAAATTAGTTATTTATTTCGACATTATGAATGATAATGGTTTCTAAAGTTTGCACCCATTAGGTACTCTATTGGTGTTTGGTTCGATCAGTAATGATCAAATAAAGAAATGAAAAACGCATCATGGGCGGTTTGATTTATGTGACACCGGCTGGGTAAAATTAAATGACATCGTCCGTGATGAAAATTATTATAGTCACACAAAAGAAAGTAATAAATCATTTGGAAATCTTTTCTCAAATCTCTTAATTACAATTCTTTTAGGCAACCCATCTTGCTCAATCTCTTCAAATGATTTACTGTTCACAACATTAATATTTACTGCAAATTATTCAAGCAGAAATTACGACCTTAGAGTTTAACTAGAAAATAAATGACATAATCTAAGAGCAAGTACTTGTATATTTATCAAAAACAAAAAATGTTTTTTAATGATTTCCTTTAAGAAAAGAATATCGAAATTACCTCTATGGAACTTTTTGAACTCATTGTTCGAAAAATGAACTACATATGTATATCTTTAAAATGTAAATAGTTTTTCATCAAATCATAGTTTGGTTTCTAATTGTTTGAATTCTACTTTGGTTTTTTCGATTATCTCAACTGGCCTCACATGGAGCTACTCTCCAGAATAAGTTTTAAGCTTTTCACCAATTTGGTCGTTAATTACTAATAGCTGATAAGGGTTACAAATTTACGACCGAAACGTCGCCTTTTATTTCAACACATTCAAAGATTTGATCGAAGAAAAAACCTAAAAAAACTCAAATTTGTTCTGCAGACTGGGATTCAAACATCTGTAACTTTCATCCTGAAATCCTCACGAGGGACGAGAGGTTGGGTTACGTTAGGTTAAGCCCAGAATAACGAAGAAGAACTTTCAACCTTTCTATTAAGCATTAATAAATCTAGATAATTACCAGAAAATTATATCCTACAAAAAGTCATAAAATCCCACCAAAAACTTTTCATGTTAAAGACTTTTACTTCGATAATAATTTTTAATTAAGATAACTAACTGGACTTCAAAATGACTTTTTCGTCTGGCATGACCAATTTCGATTTTTCAAAGTAACTTAAATATAATTTATTACACATAAAGTTGCATATTCCTACACATTCCTGTACCTATGACAGATTCGTTTGCTTTTTCGTTCTTTCTTTTTCTTTTTGAGATTTTGAAATATGTATAACGTGTACGATTAATAAATGCCAACAGTTTTCATGAGTCAGCGTCCTTACGTGGCAGTGTCACTAACCACGCTTTTTGTCACTAAATAACAGAAAATATTCGCAAGCCATACCTATGTACCTACGTTTACATTAAATTAATGATACAAAGGTGGTCCTTGATTGAAACACAATTTCCGTATCTAATTCTGGATCGAATTTAAAGTTGTTAAAGTTATTGGCAAATGTTTTACTCAATTTTTTTTTAACACAAACTACTGACGAATAACATCTGGATGATGAAGTTTGATGTGGTGCAAAGAACTGTTTTCATAAAAACAATTATTGCTCATTATTGTAAGGTTGGTGGTCCAAAAGTTCCCAACGATTTTGGATAACGTGAAACTGTCGTTGGCAACAGTCCTTCCCCAGAACAATTCATAAAAATATTATCCCAATCATTTTCCAAAAATCCGAAACTCTTGTAGATTCCAAATTACTCCCGAATTTGGAACATCTCAAACAATTATCAGAAAATCTAGACCAGTGATTTCCAACAGGGGCGATACCGCCTCCCCCACCCCCCCAGTGGACAATGAAAGTTTCTAGAGGGAGCGATAGTGGATCCTGAGGCAAACGGGGGGCGTTAGGTTGGGTGGCTGTATACTTTCTAATCTTTAATAGATGTTTGGAATCACCGATGCAGACCATTCTCAATCATTCCAAATTCTTCTCAAACTATCTGCAGAATTCTAGACCATTCTCATATACGTTCTAAATAATTTTCAAATCATTTGGAAGAAATTCTAGATTTTTCTGGAACATTCCACGACATAATTGTTTCTCCCTTCACCCAATGCTATCAAACTCACTTATTATCAATGGGAGAGCTAAGGGTTATCTACGGTAACAGTTGCGAGTAGGTGGTAGTAGGTGATCATAGAGAATAACGAGTACTAACAGAAAAACACTCTCTTTTTTATAGTAGATACATATATGTTGATAACCATGTCTCTAATTCCATAAACATTATCGAATATTGAATAAAATGTTCGACATTTTAATGTAATATGTACTTTGGTACATAACTGAGGTCGTAAAATTTTTGATTCAATGTTTTTTGAAAGATCAGCTAAATAAATTCAAAACGACTGAATTTCTTTTTCGACAATTTTTTGCATCTGCGCTAATGAAACTGTAACTTCTTATTGATGATAACGGCCGGAGATATTATTCGAAGTCTCGTGAATTTTAATGCGGTAACTGCAATGAACCGGGTCTGGCAACCAATTTCTTCGCATCTGAATTAAATAAGATTGAGGCTATTGAACTTTACACATGATCAAATTGACTCTTGAACAACAATAATTTCATTTTCTTTCCGATGCCAGTATTACTTACTGATATAGGTACTTGCACGTACCTAAAGGTGCTCCTCTCGTCACTCATGCTAGCTTACTAACCCGTAATAATGATACTTTAGCTCAATTTTAGAGTCATGATTCCGACGAAATGGATCCTTTGTGTTATTTAATGGATTCATTTTCTTTACTGACATGAATCACTTTTGAACTTATATGTTACCTACAGTGGCGTCAAAAAGTTTAGAAACGGTCGCAGTTGCTATGCAATCCATAAAAAAAAAATCAAAATGAAAACCACGAAGTTATTATTAATTAATTACGTTTAATGTAGATAATTGTATTTTTTGTAAAATAACATAGAGGTAATCGTAAAATCCTTTCCAGTGAGACTTTTTCTGGGCTGATGGATTTTTTATTTTTATTATTTTATTTATTTATTCCATAAATCATTTTAAATTTTATATAAAGGGCTGTCGACGTGTAGACTCAGGCCGTGAAAGCCTGGACTCTTACTTAGAATAAATATTGAGTTTTATCTTGTAAATGTAAAATGAAATAATATTTAATATTTTCTTCTCTTCTATTAATTGTCTTGTCTATTACATATTTGATTGTGCCAACTATGGAAACTTTGCGTCAATTTTTTGAAAATCTGGAACATCCTGTACAATTTTCGAAAAATCTGGATTATTGTAGATCACTTCTGAACATTCCAAATTCTTCTATAACATTTATAATCATTCTGGAAAATCGAAAACAATTCAGACCATCCTGTAAAATTGCAAATCATTTTCAAAATATCTGGATCATTCTAGATCCCTTTTGGACATTCCAAATTCTTCTCTATTACATTTATAATTATTCTGGAACATTCCAGGCCATTCTGGAAAATTTCAAGAAATTTTCGAAAAATGTGGAACATTTTCCAACATTCCACACGCCACTATCAGAAGGTTTTAAGTCACTCGACGTATTTGTAAAAATAATATAATTTTGAACGTACCCATTTAAAACATTTTGAACATTTCTGCAAATTCCAGTATAATTATTAAAACTTCGTATAGAGATGAGACAAAAAATGTTTTAATGTCGCCACTGTCAGCATCGTAGCTGGGGGTTAGCCACAGGGGTGGCTGCCAGGGGCGCAAACCTTGAGTGGGCACGCATTTTTAAATTTCTTTTTTCTTCTTAAAAAATAATTTTTAAGGGGTGGTGAAAAGGAAATACCCTTAACTTTTTTTATTTAAATGGAAGTATATTTTCATATCATTACACAACTTGGTTTTTTAAATTCGTCTAATCTGGATTTAGTACCATTGTTTCCTACAATAATAATTCCAAGACAGCAATATGGGTCTGCAAAGTTTCATCAAGATTCCTTACTTTTGCCCAACCCTGTACACTAAAATAGAACTTCCAAAAATATTTAGATTTATCTATAATTTTTAACTTTAGAACGTTGTAAACTCTAGTGCCGTACAGGCAATTGCAGAAAGGGTAGTTGGGTTTATTGGCGAACTTAAACAATTACTTATGCTAAATACCACAAACATTCTCAGCATCTTAGCAAGAGGCAAAATAATGAAAATTCTTTAGATGCTCCGTGGAATCTGCGAACCCTGAAACCTCCTCGGATACAGGTATACAAAGTATTCTTAACAGACATATTTAGCGATCACTTTGGCACTAAATAATTCTCGGCTTTCAACCCAAAATGTTAATATGTAGAAAATCTACAGAAACAGAAATATTTCTTATTTTTTTTTTAGCACATTTTAAAATCAAATAATATCGTAAATGAAAATAAAAATTGTTTACTACCTATCTCAAAAAACTATGACATTTTATTAAAAAAAAAAATGTAATTCGCCATTTTTATCATTTAATATAGGTACCTATATCTACAGTATGTCACACTCTTGAGGCATTGAAATTCCATAAGCAAAAGTGCGTCTAGAGTCTTGATAATGATCAAGATGATTAAAATGATATTTTATAACAACAGCGTCGCTATGCGAATCGATAACGGTCTTTAGGGCTTTCAACTTCAGGAATTTCAACGACGTTCTTCGACAACAAATAACAGTTCGTCTCACAAATAAAATCGCCAAGTATGATGCAGGTTCTTTATTGGTTTTCTGAAGTGGACACTAATGTGCCATTCTTTTAAATTATTCCTTATTTGAGGGTAATGTAGGTATAACTTACCAATAAAGATACGATCCCGAAAAGGAGTTGAAAGAAAAAGTACAGTGAAAGTGAAGTGTTCTCAAGAAGAAGAAAAATATGATACAAAAGTGGGTTAGTAAAGTCAGTAAAACATTGTTTAGAAATATTTATATTTTATTTTTCAAGTTTAGTATTTCATTATTTATATAACAATATAGAACTCAGTCAGTAGTTTTTTCTTATTTTTGACTTTCCAATGGATCGTGTTCGAAATGTTTGGGTACCCTGCAGATCTCGCATTTTGCCCAAGAGACAAAAAATTATATAAAACATTTTGAGTTTTATCTGCATTTGGATATTTGGATGTTACTCAACTCGTATACATACACTATCCACTCTGCAGACGCCAGTCAGTCGACTTTATTAAAATTTATCATAATTAAAATATAAATTCAAAAACATTTTACGTGTTTTTGTTTAAATTTAGTTTTTATCAATTTTTTTTATTCAAATGGCAACGATTTATTTTTTTTTATAATTAAGAGACCCCAACCACCTTAATAATAAATAAGAAAGAATTTCACATTAGAGAAATAAATTTTGTCCGCAATGAGGAATATAATAAAGGTCTCAGACATATATCTTAGGGGGCGCTGATGTATTTTTTTAGGTGAAAAATTACTGCGCTCCAAATACGCCTCGTTGCCACTTTCTGACGGAACTACTATTAAACGCGTATTTGAAGCACCATATTTTGTCAGCTGCTCAAGATAGAGAAGTGCTGTCCTGGACTTTTTTGTAGAAAATTTAATCATCTACAAAAAAGACCTGCACACATTTTTTGTATAATATCACAATTTTCGCTACGTAAGCGTCGAAAGGTCAAAAAACGCATTTTGAAAAACTTTAACATTACATAATTAATAGTAACAAGTATTTGCCAGTGTTGCAATTTTGCAAAAATGCTCTTCTCATTGACAACTACAAGAATCCACATTCAAAAATATTTTTACAAAATAAATTCCTTAGCTTCTAAAGTAAAAAGGATTCTATACAATTGACCTTCTATATTGACGTACCAGGCTTCTTACGTAGAAGCTATGTGGCCTTAATTTTTCTCAATGGTTACTCTTTAGTGCTTTTTTTAGTTGACATTTTTGACTGACTAAAAAAAGGAAGAGGTTCTCAAATGAATAGAAGTAGAACTTTAATTTTGAAATTATACCTATTATTTAATTAATAAGTCTACTTTCTTCTTATTAAAATGAAGAAAAACAAGGAGATAAAAGAATCGCATTCATAAGATTCTCGCAGATTCACCTTTTCCGCACACATTCTTAAACATTCATAGACATAGGTGAATGACTGGTATCAATGATTTAAGTACCTACATAATATACGAATTCCAATAATCTAAATCAGCACTTCCTCTATAATCCCAGTTGCCTGGGAGGTATTGTATAATCTGCATAAGTATGCATCACACTACTTAAACTTTATATTGCAACTAATCAAAGTTTAATTTCAATTTTTAATTAATCAGAATATAAGAGCCAAGCAATGTTAATGCTAATGTTTGAACCAAGTGTATCATGAAAAATTGTACAATTAAAAGTTAATAATTAAGATATTCAAATTAAAGCGGTAACATAGTAATTAAAAACTTAAGCAACATTACGAATCAGTGGAAAATATTTATCTTTCTCGTTGATATAATAAAAAACGTGCGCATATTAAAGACTTAAAAGCATTGTAAAATGAGTCACCGATATGACGTAAGTATGAATTAATTAAATTGTTGGTACTAGCAATGAAGTTCAACAAAATTACTCTGTACCATGATTCATACTTTCATTGTTAATGACCTCTTTTATAATAAATAATACAAAAATAGTGCGGAACATTTACGAAAAAATTTGGAAATTATGTACATTAGCTTACCCCCTTCCGATTTTCTTGAAAAAAAAAAATATGTCGTAGAGTTCGTCATGCTGATCAAGAATATATATGTTGGGGCGGAAACCACCCTTTCATACTGGTTTTGAGCTTCAAAAAAATACAAGAAACTGTCATAGTAATTCCGTGTGTATTGCAAAAGGTTACGGTTCAGGATGGGTGTGTTTACATTTACATAGCCCTCATCCTTTCCCAACATTTGTATTCGTAACACACTAAGAATAACCGCTTTCAAAGTTTAAACAAACAAGCAGTATCATGTATCATCTATAGATAAAGACTATAAATTATTCTGTATTTAATCTACAACAATGAACACTACACGATCTCAATATTGGAATAAATGAACAAAGCACTACTACTAATCGCGTTTTACAATAGACATGGAAGACAAAAACACGAAATGATGAAGCTCAAAAACACCACGAAGGGGTGGTTTCCGCGTCCAACATATATGTATATTCTTGATCAACATGACAAACTCTACGACATACTCTCTTTTCAAGAAAATCGTAAGGGGGGTAAGCTAATGTACATAATTACCAAAACTTTTTGAGAAAAACTTTAATGAAAATGATTTCAAATAATGGATCAATACAGTGATCTACGGCTAACGTGAACAACGTCTTCAAGAGTAATATAAAAAAGAAAAGAACTCGTGAAGATGTCGTATACACGAGTTGACGAAACGTTAAGGACCAGAGAAATGACGAAGAAAAAGACCGAGACTCACTGCTAACTTTACGTTACGAATTTCTCTTTTACTTATCGGCAGGATGAGATTGACCTACAGATCAAAAAATCGTGTCCACGATTCAGAATACAAAGCAGTGGATTCTGATTAAAATTTTACCTACGATCAAAGAGATGACAAAGTGAACGCGCCTTATAATGAAATCAAAGTCTAGGTCAACACACTGCTAAAAATGCAAATTACACTCTGTTACGGAAAGGTGTCAAGTGCACTCGGTTCACAGACGGAAAACTTTTACAATGCCGATGTCTGATGTTGAAAGTTATAAACACTCGCGCTCAAGCCACTTTAATACGAAGGACCATAACTATTGTACGTACAACAAGCAAAAAAACAATTACCTCGGGCTTTAAAAAATTAAAAACTAAGAAGGAGCGCCCACAAAATATAATTATCATTTCCTTATTGACATATACTATTTGAACATGGGTTCAGGCTTTTTCAGACCTTAAATGCAAGGGTATTCCCTTTGAATCATCCTCTTAGTAAGCCTATCCTCAACACTCCCCAAACGAGATTTCCCAAAGGGAAAGTACCTTCCGGTGGTGCTGCGCAATAATGTCTTCCGTCTGCATAAAATGGCGTCCAAGGAATCGGAGACTATGTTCATTTAGCGTGCGAGAGTGGTCAAGTACGTGGATGGTCTTTTTTCACTTCTTTTCCATAGAAGCGGCTGAAAATGCCAGCTGTAAGACCTAGCTTGTGTCAGTGATACTATAGTTGCAACACTTCCGGTTAGAGCTGAGAAGTTGGCTTTCCCAGTCTTCACAGTTCTTGGAAGAGATAAGGGTTTTTGCTTGCCTGCATCCCAGCTGGTTGTCCCAGAATGTATGTAGTTCCGATACAGCCCATTCTGCAACTTTTTGCTTAAATATGCTGCTACAGATATCTACAATGGGTTCCGGCCCTATTAGGCGCCTTTTGGCACCCATTTCTGCCTTCCCTTTACGCCACAATGACTAAGGATCCAAAACATTACGGCATTGGTTCGTAGGACTAGATTATTAAAAGTCCCTTACTATTCTGAACCTTTTTGAATACCCTCAGAGGGTCATAAGTGCTCTTGCCAGAGTTTGTGTTCAAGGCTTTCCAGGCACATTCGTCAATGGCAATTATTTCTGCCCGAAATGGAGTAGTAAGTCTACCTAAAGGTAGCGACAACTCGCTCCAACCTTGGCGGCTATAAATACTAGCTTCACTTCCCTCCGTGTCCTTGGACCTATCGGTGAGCCGTGGGTCACCGTCACACGGAAGGGAGGCTGTTTCTGTGGACCAGTCTGCTTTAGTACTATGCACTTTTTATTAAAAAGGAAGTTGATTTTATTACGATCGAGGAACATTTCAAGGATTTCTCACTTAATCGTATATTTGTGGAGCTCGATCAGTCCCCCATTACCTTCTTCATAAGTGATAATGTGTAAAGGGGCTTCGTAGTTGCAGTTTTAGTTCTCCCCAGACCGATGCTGCTTAGGTTAGCCTGGGCTTCAGTACCGCCTCAAATTTTCACTTCATGGTTTCTGGCTTGACACCCCAGTCGTTACTAACAGTTTTTCTATGTAATTTTCCATAGGCAGTCTCTTAGTTCTTTCCCCAGGTAGTCAAGCGGGCCTTCCAGGACAATTTAATCTTCATAATTACCCCCAAGTACTTCACAGATATCCCTCCTGCATTTTCTGGTGAACACTATGATCTCTGTCCAGAGTCAGTGCACCACCGTTCAACAACTTTGGGTCAAATTCATACGGATTTTGAGGAACGCGCCTCGGATAATAATCAATATTTCATCTGCATATCCTATAACCTTGTATCTCGCTTCTGGTAATCGACATAGAAGCTCCTAAACCACTGGCACCAAATAGTGGGGAAAGACAGGGTGCCTCCCTTCACTTACCAAGTTTTAAAATCCCATCGAGGAAGCCTATTACCACGTGTGAAACGTTGGTTTTTTAAATTATACTCCCTTTTAACCCAACAAGCTCTGGCTTTCTCTAATTGGAATAACTGCGAGGAAAATCATGGATTTCAATCCGGTTTTGTGTTTCCTTGTTTTTATTTAATGGAAAAGCTGTTCGTGCTTTAATTTTTTAATCTTTGTATTCTTTTCTGAACGTCTTTTGTAATTTATGATAATTTTAGGATGACGTTATCCTCTTCTATAACTGCCAAAAGTTTCAACACCCCATGTCATTTTTAATAGACGTATTGATCTTTCATAATTTAGCTTGCGATACTGAATTTTTTTCAATGCATTAAATTGAAATTATTTTATTTAAATGTAGCATTCTTCGTTACTCCTTTTACCAAATTTTCAAATTTCTAAAACCCTTAGTTTCCCGAAAAAACGTCTAAAGCAGATCACACATTATCACGGAACGGAACAGTGTGGAATAGATCGGAATTGAATGGAATCACTAGTTCTGCAGCCCCCTCCACGATTCAGTGCAATGTTTATGAAGGCACTTACTTTCGCAAATGCATTTTTTTCAGGAATTCCGCGCTCATATGCGGAGTACTTCCATTCCATTCCATTCCATTCCATTCCATTCCATTCCATTCCATTCCATTCCAATCCATTCCATTCCATTCCATTCCATTCAATTCCATTCCATTCCATTCCATTCAATTCCATTCCATTCCATTCCATTCCATTCCATTCCATTCCATTCAATTCCATTCCATTCCATTCCGATCCTATCCATTCCGTTCCGCGACAATGTGTGACCTGCTTTATGTATCATTCCCAATCAGTTTCAAGAAGAATATTTTTTATAACTGATATAACACAAATTCTATGTATAAAATTACAGATAGTGCAGCCATCTAATGCCCTCAAATAGATATTAATATTAACAAGTATATTGTTATCTCAGAAGTTGTCTCTTCTGATCATTTGTGCTATTGTGTGTGTATAAACTATGTTTACTAAATAATGTACATTTGTTTAGTGACAACTCTGAAAATTACACATACGCTAATATAAAATGCAGTATCTTACAAAACCGTGACCTACTTTTTAGCAATACATTTATCTGCAACAATCGACGTACGACTTATTACTATTTCTAATACTTAACATAATTGCAAAATATTAATGATAAACACAACATAGGGTCAAACAAAAACACATTTGATTGTAAATACGCGGTCACTTTCCTTGAAACCAAATCAGACAATATTCCATTACGTTTTGTTATAACGATATACCAAAAAAAAAAAAAATTAACATAGAGATAAGCACAATATTAATTATCTTTAGATTTAGATAACAATAAATTTCGTAATCGAAAATAATAGCTTCAGTAGATACAAACAAAGGTTTGATTCGAAAAACGACTGTTATCTTTATGGTAGAATAGAACGTTTTTCCACGCGCATATTTGCCAAATTAAAAACAAAATGTTTGAAGTTAGTAACTAGCACTATTTTTCGACAAGTAAAGAGGTGTCCTCTAGCGGACAGTAGAATAAACAACGCAAGAAGGTATTACGACAATGGTAAAGAAAACTTCTTTCTATATCTTTTGCATTAAAATTCAAATCTTCCTAATATTCAAATAAAAAAATTGCTACCAAACCTAAAGGGGATTTAATTTAATTGACGAAAAGTTAACTTATGTTCGAGTGAATACATATTAAATTTTTAGAAGTGCTTTTCATGCTTTGAAAGCCTAAGTACCATCTCCATCTACTCTCCTCTGTGCAACAATTGATCACTATATAATCGCTAATAACCGCATTTCTCATCTTGTCTTTTAATATCAGTTAGACTTAAAAGCAGTTTCAGTGTGTGTTATTAGTGATACATTGTACAAAAGCACTTGAGCCTCATAGTTTTGCGAGTGCCTAATCAGCATTATTACCGGCCTCTAAAGTACTACACACGTTTCGCGTTTAACACAAAGAATTAACTAGATACATGATTAGACGTTTATTTCCGTTGTTGGTCCATAAAAGAAATGGCCATCGTTCGTTAACGCTGATGATACGTTAGTCATTGATGTTCTCCGTCTTTTTTAACCTCTCTAATTATTACGAGAAAAGCGCTTACTTGATTACAAACTATTATAGGGTAAGGTCGGGCAAATGTAATGTTGTCGCGCGTTAACTTTGCCCAAAAGCAATTTTTTTTATTAAATATAAACCTTAAGACGACCTTCTACAAAAATTGCCTTTAACGCCATTGACCTTAGAATGGACCTTTAAGGTTTTAAATTATACACAGGGCCGTCTTTCTCATTAACCACTCAGGGCAAGTGCCTAGGGCTCCGCGATTCATGGAGCCCCTAATTTAATTACTAACTGACCAGAATGGTAGAGTCATAGTCATAGGGGCATAAGAAGAATGTAATGTTTATGTGGGTGTCTACTGCATGAAACTAATGAGAATTCTTGAAACAAATAGTAATTAACATTGAGGAATTTTATCGTCACCTGTAGGTAAAGCATAATAGCTTACTTAAGTAATGCAGTCTTAATTATGTACCTACTACATTAACTTCAATACTTTACTAAATGTATAACTTTATTTGATTTATGACATTCCTTGTAATTCATTGTCTATTAAAATCCGCACGCCACTGTTAAGCAGTTGTATTTATAGATTACTCTGACTGTCAGGTTTGGGTTCAAACTCTTCGACCATTAACCGTCCACTTTTGTGGCTTTTGTACGACAATTATAATACATATTTATAAAAAAATACAAGAAAATTTAGATACCTATATACCATAGGGCACGGGGATGTATCAATTAATAAAATTGAATACAATGTAATGAGCATTCTTGACTGTTGAAGTGAATTCCAATTTTTTGCTAACCTAAAAAGTGGATTCTTTTTTTAATTCAAATCGTTATCAATACACATAAAGATTTGTTGTAAAGGACAAGATTTTTTGACAACTTTCTTGCTAATTTATCTATTTAATTGTTAAAAAATGTGCTAATTTGTCTATTTAATTGTTAAAAAATATTTCATTAAATGCAAAATTACTTAATAATAGAAAACCGTTTTTATAAACCTCGTATAGTATTTTACAATTTAAATAGCAAGAGGAAAGTATTTAGAACAGGAAATTTTATTAACTTTGAAGGAAGAGATAACAATGAAGTATGAGAAATGTTCTGCCAAAGATAACAAACATGCAATTCAAATATTTGAAAAAGTGTCTAACGTTAACGTTAGATATGAAAATTGCAATAAATAACATGATTTGTAATATTTGGAACAATATGTCTCTGTTAAGCTTAAAATCTGAAGTGGTTAGATTGTTTCAAAATTTATGTTCCTATTTATTTTTCAATCCAAATTTTTTCGAAATAATTGCGTTTTATAAAAAATACTGTTTTTATTCTAAATTTTTCGTCTTTTTTAAGTAGGGAAGTACCTGCCTATTGCAAAAAAAATTCTTTCTAAATTTAAAAAAAAAAACATTTATTTATTTAACCAAAACGACTTAAAAGCTTTAACTTCGTCGTTATGTACACATTAATATTCTGTGCGTTTGTGAATATTCAATCAGAACGTCGTCTTTCCAAGGAAATGGCAAATAAACATTTGTTGACTCATTAGTCACCTTCTAGAACATCAAGGTCTGAATCAAATATAATAAAATTATAGTACGTGATGATCAATTTCAACGGCCACCACATTAAAAAATCTGCACACGGCAACAAATTTAATTGACGGAACTATGAAATCATAACGTTCATTAACAGCATAACTGATTAATTAATTAATAAAATATATATGTATATGCAGGGTGTAACTGAACAATCTGCAAATATCGCACGAGGCGAAAAGACATTATTTAAAAGAGCAGGCAAAATCCGGCCCGGTCCTGTCTGAAGTATTTATGCATAAACAGTTTTTAAAAGGAAAACATTAATTTTAAGAACATAAACCGCGATCCATAGGAACTATTTTGTTCAAACGTTTTATCGGCTGATATATTCAGTGCATCTGTGATGATGAGAGCGAAGATTAATACCTCGAAGCACCTCGAAGTCTCGAAGCGACTGAACGGAGAAGTGGCTATGCACTGATATATGTACCGTGTGGAGGTGGGCGCGTCATAGAAGAGACCGCCCCTTCCACAAAGCGTCAAGCACCACCCTGTATATATATATCAGTGCACAGCTAAATCTCCACTCAGTCGCTATTGAGACTTCGACGTATAATCTTCGCTCCCGTCATACAGATCCTCTGAAGATGTCAGCCGCAGTTTCCAATGAAAAGCTTGAACAAATTAGTTCCTATAGACCTCGGCCTACAAGATCGATCCTTAATTTAACTATTTAGTTACCTTTTTTGTCATTAACGGATGACGTACCTAATCTTTATCATGATATCTCATTCAAAAGGTACCTAAGCACTAAGAAAAGATTTTTTTAAAATTCTAGCCTTAATGGGGTAAGACGAGAATTTAAGTTTGATGTATTGATCACACCTCATATTCAGCGTTCAGTTTCAGTGTTTAAAAATTGATCTATTGATCAACAAGGAAACATAGTCTGCCCATTAATTTTTATTCAAACAATTCATTCGAAATAACATCAACAGTTTGACCTCCACAAACGATTGTATGGTAGGCGTGACTTTGTTTTCAGAAAGACCTTATTTTTTAATTGTTTTTTGCTTTTATGAATTCAATTACGGAGATATTCACAATGTCATTCTTGTTTACGGTGTATTACATTATCAGGTTTAAAAATACACCATACCAAGTGTGAAATTACAGCACTATCGCGAATATTCTATTTTCACGTAAAAAAAAAAACAGAAAAATATTTTCCTTAACAAAAAAAAAACTAATAAATAGGTACTAAAACGTAACAGAACCACGAAATACACAGGGTGAGCCATTAATGTAGAATCTACCTGTAATGTAACGAATCATTCAAAATAGGAAAAAATATTTCAAATAAATTTGGGCCAAATTCAGTACGCCACATTTAAAAATACTCAGGACTATACGTAATACTTACTGGAAACCCGTTCGTTCATCAAAGTCAAGTCAAAAGTTAACGAACAGATTAACATTATTGAAGATGGCCATCTGATTAAATTTAACAGTTTGCATGAACCAAATCTGACAGTGACCTTGTTACATACAACGAAAATACATATGTACATACAACTGAAATATAATAACACTTAATTACTTTCGTTTGTACAGTAACAACAATATGCGTAATTAGTAGATACGATACAGTTCGAGAATAATCCAATCTATGTATCTATCTATAGATACTATAGAAACATCGGGTCAGGTCAAACTTCGCAAATAGACCATTTAGCAGCACAATTCAACTTAATGACGATGATGATGGAATCGTTGAAAATACGTTACATTTGGGTATAAGGAAGGAGATCCAGGTAGTTTCAGAATGAGTCACTCCTGATGGCGACTTGAGATAAAAACTACTGTTTCGAAGGTTATTACACTGACCGCAAATTCCAGGCAAAATGACCAAATAACTCTGTTTACATAACCGTCTTAACGACAGACACAACAGAGTCCATTTTATGGTCATTTTACTTTCATTACGTAATGTAGAAAATGATCCCCATATTCAAGTCTTTATTATTTACGTTATAACTGCATTTTTGGGTCTCTGGAATTTATATTTGTACCGAATTACAGCTCAGTCGGTTCGGTAAGTAACTGACGGACACACGAGCTTTACATTCGGTCGTACTGAACCCAAAAAAAAAGATTCACGTGGTTCATGTCTTCTTCATTCCTTGCGCAAAATATCATTTTTTAAATATGTTCTTAGTTCTTACGAACCAAATTTGAACGCGTCAAATTTTCGAAAGTAAGCAAAAGTCAGGCTTCAGTATGTGCTTAATCGGTAAAAAATAAAGCAAAACTCAATAATTTTTAATCGTTCTTTATTTATCGTAAATGTAAAGCAATGCACATTTTTCACAGAAAAACATCCAGTCATAATAATAAAAAAAGTAGAAACAAAAATGAAAATTAAAAGTACGATAAAAAAAATATAACATCATCATTATTATGCACCTTAACGAATAAATTAACCTGGCAATGTATTAAAAAATATATCACATAGAAACGAACAAGTCAGGGCAATTTTACCATATTTCTGATGAACATTTATGCAAAGAAATACGCAGTCGTGATTATTATTATTATTATTACATACCTATGTGTCATAAAAGCATTGAATAATTGATAAAATATTTCAGAAACACCGTAAAATTGATAATGCTGTTTAACGATTTATTGTCCACTTAATCTCTATCAGGATTTGGATTCACTCGACCATTTATTTTGTCTAAACCACCTTGCAACCTAAAAACAAAGCATACATTTAACACTTTAAATATTTAAAGTCTAACGATAACTGAAAGGGCATAACTGGATGAGCAAGGAAAAACAGCCATTAACTGATATTTTCTTTATTATAAATTTGTCTTTCATTGCTAGAAATGGCTCTGAAAAGTTTTAGTACTGTAATACCCTTGGTTTCGGAGTAAATAAAACAAAAATTAAAAAAAAAAATGTCAATTTGGCTGGGCTCAATGTACCTACAAAGTGGGAACATCCACCAATTTTCTTCTAATAATAAATAATTAGTCATTTATATATTTTTATCAAAAAGTTTCGGTTGGTACAACACGACTTAATAAACTTTTTTTTTACTAACATTACAATAGTGTTACAAGGAAATTATACACACAAATTATTTTATTTTATTTTTATTAGAGGTGCTATAGGAACTGAAACTTATTAATCAAAATGTTTGTTAAAAGACACTAAATAAGTAGTAGAAAAAAATCAATGGGTGTCCCGATTTTGAAAGTGAAAAAAAAAATTTATAAATTGTGAATAAAAACAATTTTTTTGGAATTTTATTTCAATTTCTTACATAAAAACTAAGGGCATTAAAATTCTGCAAAAATATTTCTAGTACCAAAAGGCACTCGTGTGTATCTGACTACGCCCTTGACGGTCGAAACGTCGCTTAACGTGAGAATAATATTCTTTAACGAGCTGTAATTTTAATAACTCCAACAAAATTAAACTTTTATCCCAGCAAGTAAATCTTGTCATTAGTCATTCCTAAATAATTTTGAATCACTGTTTTTTATCTACTGTAAAAGTTTGTTATTAAATACTTAATACTATAATAATCTTATAAACACTGTGAGTCATCGTTAAATAAAGGTATTGAATATATAAATTATTTTTGAGAACGTGGTCATAATGCGGTTCAAAAGTTTTGTCATATCTAATCTGTTTGATAATACCAACGAAAATATTGATCAACTGCACACCTACATTCTGCCTATCAATTAATAAATTAATAACAAATTATTATTAATCACTTCTATGATATCAAAACGGAAAAATTAAAATTAATTCGTAATTTTCAATGAAAAGACGGATGCAATTTATTTAACAAATCCTGTTCACAACGTGGGATACTTTTAAAACAATAGGAGTAATGAAAACGAATGAATAGCAATTAATGCAAAGCGATTTAATTTTCCCATGATGTAAAAAAATGTTTTTACTCACGCTATGCTTTCCAATTGCTTTGCGACTCCTTGATCTTCCCTGACCATATTCCTGGGCAAAGTTGCGATGATGCCATTAGCTTTAGGATTGTAGGCTCCTAGCAAACCTCTATACGTGCTGTACACCATTTTTTTAACGTTAGGATCTGTTTTCTCGATTTTTGCATTTCTGTCAGCCACTGGGATAATCGTTTTCGCATTAGCTTCAAGTATCGAATTTTCAATCTTTGATCCGCTCATCGTTCTCCGCAACGTGCTCGAATTAACAAAAATTCTGCCATTCGACTGACCGTTATATATGGATTTCAAGGGCTGCGCATCAATTATTTTTGGAGGGGACGGTGTTCTTTCCTTGTTTTCGCGATAATTGTTATGACTACTATTGCCTCG
Source organism: Agrilus cyanescens (assembly GCA_947389935.1). Lineage (NCBI taxonomy): Eukaryota > Metazoa > Arthropoda > Insecta > Coleoptera > Buprestidae > Agrilus > Agrilus cyanescens. The sequence continues at coordinate 14,636,004 of OX376713.1, read as the reverse complement.
ATTGGTAATTTGATTCGTTGTTGTTGTTGTTGTCAGCACCGGTTGTGGTCGATCCGTCAAGGATTCCGGCGAGATCGGTTTTATTAAAGAAGTCGATGTTTTGTATACTCTATTTTTATGTAAGTTGTCATAATCTTCATGTTCTTCTTGTAATCCGTTGCCATTACATTCTAAATCGTCGCCAACCGATTTTGTTTTTCTCAGTTTTCTCGTGCCTTCTATAAGAACCTTGGCCAGGTTCATTGCGGCTTGATTAGTCTCTTTTGGCTTTGATGGTTCTGTTGAGCTTTGGGTTTGTTCGCAATCAGTCTTGACAGGGCCCCATTTTCTTGGAGAAGTTGAGGATGATATTTTAGCACCCGTTTCTAACATTGGCAGCGGTGGAGGAGGAGGTGGTGGTATCGCAAAGTCTTGTGGAGAATCCACTTTCATAGCTGGGATTTCGAATTGTTTATCTACAGTTTCATCTTGACTTAAAGATTCATTTGACGAAAAAGAACTCAAAGATCCACTGGATAGTATTCTTTTTTCTTTCTCTCCATTTTGGTGCCCATTTAGTTTGTTTATATTACCATTTAGGAGTCTCGCGTTTATTTTATTTAGTTCTTCAGAAATTTGCCATACATTTGCACTAAATTTAGTAGAACCGTTTTGCAAGGAGTTTTTCCTTTGATTTGCTTCAAATTTTTCATTAACTGCGCAGTCTATTTGGTCTTCGACTTTGGAAGTAGTTTTCGCTAGGGAAAACCCATTTTGATTGTTTAAAATTTTAGGAGATCCAAATGATTTATAATCATTTGGTAGCGTTTGCGATTTGGTTAGTACAATCTTTCCGCCATTGAGCTTTACATGTTGTTCATTTTTGTTATTTTCTTGAACAGTGAAAGGACTCGTTCTTCCATTAATAAAGGAGCTTCTTTCGGGAACGATATCAGGCTTTACTTTACTATTTTTTGTTTTTCCTAATGTACCATTTGAAAACTGATCTTTCTTGCTCAAATCATTAAATTTCTTTATAGTTTCTACAGTTCTTCCAGTACTGTATCTATTAGGTCGCTTGAATATTTCATCTGATTGAGAGTTTAATTTTTCTGCGTTAAAACCATTAGGTGGTAGTTTGTGGGTATTAAATTTATTTTGAATTTTAATACAATTTTCTTTTGGACTTACTGATCCGTTTGAATTGGAATCACTAAGTCTATCAGTTCCGTTTCCATTTTCCGTTCCAACTTCAATGTAAATTTCACTTTTAACGTTCTTTTTTTCCGGTAGAGTTGGTTTTACTGGGCTGAACTTTTTGGTGCTGTAGTTTTCCAAGAACTCCCTGTACGGTTTGACACCAGAGCTGCTGATTTCGTTTTTTCGGATCTGGGAATTGGTGCTAAGGTCAGAGCTGACGCTGCATGATGAGCTATTGGCACTTTTGCTTTCAGAAAGTTTGTACGATGAAATTCCACTGTCGACCGAAGAAACGCTTTCTTGTTCGTCTCTGGAGCTGGTTCTACTTTCGTTGAAACTCTGCAGGTAGTCCCGATAAGATCTATAGTTCGTTTTCACTGACACTGTTCCAAATTTTTCCGAATACCTTCTTGGCAAACTTTGGGTTTTGATGGGATTTTGAATCTCCCACATTTTTTTTTTTTTTTATTGTTGTAAAGATGACTGACGGTTCTTATTAAACGAAAAATTAAGTGTATTAAAAGCGCGGTTTTTATGTTACTCTTCTCGGATGAACGGACCACTTGTTCATCAAGAGCAAGTTGAAATGCAACTAAATGATTCGAGCGAATGATTCCGGGGAACAGCCGCGCATGGTGTACTCCAACCGGTATTTTCTGATGATATCACCTTACAATGTGGGAGGGGATCGTACTGGCTGAGTAATTTTAATCTTTTTATTATTATTATTATTATTACTATTTTTTCTACTATTATCATCTTCTATTATGTCTGTTGTTTGCCATTTAATAAATCCATCATTAGTATCATAAATAATTTACATAATTACCTACCAAAAGCTGTTTATTAATTCAGTCCTGCAAGAGAAACTTTCTTTCTACGTGTTTAAAATACCATCGAAAAAAAAACGTCATGGAGATCGTCCCATTAATCGCAAACGATATACCTACCTGCCCATGAGGCAAGGGATAGGGGATAGTAATTAACGGTAATCGAAATCTGTCCATTTCAAATTTTAAGATTTTGTGGTCATTTGTCGTAAAGTATTTTATATGGTCATTAGTTCATTTCTACCCTCTTAATAAAAATGAGTCACGTTGGTGTAACGTTTAACTAATATCCTGTTAGATTTAGGACATTAATAAGATTCTTGATGTCTTCGTTAAGTAATCCCAATGGATTGGATCACGTCATGGATTTACCAGAAGAAACTTTCAGTTTTTAGAAATTGATTAAATATCTTCTTAAAATTCGTCAATGTAAATGACAGCGTCATGTTACATACTACAGAATTTCGTGGGCTTTCACGGAAGTATTTTTACAATAAACTATTTAAGTTTCCTCATTGTGAGCGTTTCGTACTAGATTATACTGGACATCTTCAGAATCATTGCGAGAAAAGAAGGACCCTAATGATGACCCGGTCGAATGAGGATGAAACATTTCTGTCATTATTGAAAATACTACACTATATATTATGGATTTTATATGTTATAAATTACGGATAAATAAATCATTTTATTTAAATTTGGTTTCTAAAAAGTGGACTAGTGTAAAGTGAAGGTAAAAACTGTAAACATTTGCAATGCAACTGACTTGAGTGCATGGAACTTGTTTTCTTTTAGACAGTAAACCTGAATTATTATCATATGCACAATGCGAACAAATGTAGGCGTAATTAATGGTAAAATATACCCCATATTCCGCACATTTTTTTTAACAGAGCGCCTTTCCTTAGTGAAGGTCTTTAGTTACTTAAAAATCGTTTATCGGTTTCTAAAATAAGTGCAAACCGTGTATAAATGTACACCTACAACGATAACGTAGTACACCACTAAACTACTAACGAAGTCGTTATCGCGTTCGCAAACACACACACATTGAAGCCATTACTAAAATTTTTTGAAATTTGATAAGCTCAAAAGTACCTACCATGGACGTCTCATTTCCGTTCCCAACATAAATAGCATTTAAAAAAATTTTTCAGTCTCTTCAGAAGTTAATGACCAAGAAAAGTAAAAGTTACTTACCGTCACCCGGTGATTTTCTATTAATTAATTGTTATCTCTAAGACACACTTACCTGTAATAAAAAAAAAAGAACAAGTTAAATTATGACATTACATTAACAACCTGTTGGCTGACCACAATATACACAGATACGTAGGTATAATTCACCAATAAAGTAATGATAATAAGAAACCACAGTAAATCATGGAAATTGCTGCGGTCGCGCTCAAAAGTAACGGTATGAATTACTTAAGTGTACATGCAGTGATGTATCATCTATCGAACTATAAATTAATTTATGTACTTATGTTTTCTGTTTACTTTCTCCAAACCACGATCACAGTCCATCATATTGAAACTAGGACAAAATGCGTTGTATAATTTGTAACCATTTCACTTTAGAAAGACGTGTTATAATATGATGTAAACGCAAATGAGTTTTAATTCAAAACAACTATCCGTTTTATAATGGGACATTTATGTATCTACTAGTAAAAAAGGAAATTAAAAGGGGAGTAAGGACATCTAGTAGCTAGAAGGTGAACTAAAGGCTAAGAATGTTACGACAATATGACAGAAAATGTTAAGAGGTTAGGATTCAGAAAGAACGTTGAGAAACTAGAGAGACTAGGAGTATTACGATAATTCGACAGGAAATATTAACAGGTTAGGAGATACCTCACAATTGGGCATATAAAATTAATGAGGGAGTTTTTACAGTCTGGTCTTTCATTCATAAATAATGTTGAGTAACTGGAAATCTTAGGAATGTTACGATAATTTGACAGAGAATATTAGGAGGTTAGGAGATACCTCATAAGTAGGAATATAAAATCAATGAGGGAGTCTTTAGTATCTGGTATTTCATTAAAAAAAAAAATGCTGAGAAAACAGGAATGCTACGATAATTTGACAGAAAATATTAAGAGGTTAGGAGATACCTCACAATTAGGCATATAAAATTAATGAGGGAGTTTTTGGGGTCTGGTCTTTCATTCATAAATAATGTTGAGAAACTGGAAATCCTAGGAATGTTACGATAATTTGACAGAAAATATTAGGGGGTCAGGAGATACCTCACAATTAGGCATATAAAATTAATGAGGGAGTTTTTAGGATCTGGTCTTTCTTTTTGAGAAACTAGAGGAAGTGATACTCTTTAGGATCTTCTCATAACATCACCTGTCATTACCCTGCACAATAATTGTTTAGAGAAAGAATCTAACATATCAATGTGAAATAGGTCCTTACAAACGAGAAATAACAAGGCCAGAAAGCTTACGCGTGACGTCGTAGGAGGTAGTCGAAGTATGGAACTAGTTTGCTAGCCGAAGAATGTTATCGTACAAATTTTTTTTTATCACAGATTCTCGAAGAGGCTTTTTGTGTAATTTTTAACTCTGGCAAATATTGTTACTATTATTTATCTAGTGTTAAGTGTAGCAAATTGCTTTTTTTGAGTTTTCGGAAACTGTGACAGGTACAAAAAAGTATAAATGCCCTTTTGTAGAAAATAGAATTATTTACAAAAAAAAGTTGGAGCATCACCCCTCTATCCCTTATAGTTAAAAAAGTGCAGCGCTCCAGATACGACTCAACAGCAAATTTCTGCTGGAACGACGAAAATTGGCGACTTCAAGCGCGTATTTGGAACGCTGTAATTCTTTACTTGTATAAGATAGAGAAATTCTCTCCTGGACTTTTTTATAGAATTTTTAATTCTCCATAGAAAAGGTCGGCATACTTTTTTTGTATCTTTGTATGTAAATATCTAAAAATCTAAATTATTCGCCAGTGTTAAAAATTTGCACAAATGCTCTTCTCGTCGATCTCTACAAGAATCCATGATCGAGAAAACTTTTACCTAATAAACCCCTGAGGTAGGTACTAGACCAAAAAGGTTCCGTACAATCGACCATCATCAGTGATGATGAACGACTGTCCCAAAAACGACACCAAAAGATCTATTTCTTCACGAAGGAGGGAAAGCTCCTCCTTTAATTTTTTTTTTTTTGATACGCTAATAGTAAAATTCCTGGCATTCTTTTTTTTTTCTTACTATGATGCCTGTTACAAATTGTACGTCAATTATTCATATAGAATCCATTAAGCATCCAGTGCTGTATCGAATGATTCTTCAACTATTACTAAAAGAATGCAGTTACAGGTTTTATTGTGCTGCTTTTCACACTTAACCACCGTCGCTCTTATAATCTCCTATATATACGTACTTATGTATAGTATTTCGCGTATAAAATATTACCAGGAATTAACCACCGCTTGTTTACGACTGCAAGCGATTTAGGATATGTCGGTACCGAAAAAAAAGAGCCAATTCGGTTCATTGAACCATAGGCATACACTAGTTTCTGGTCAGAGAAGTTCCTTGACATTTCATTTCATTTGTTATTATTTCATCTTTGTCCATTACATCTGAACATCCCATCATATTCGTTTTCATTATTAATCCTAATACTAATGATCTCTAGAACACACTCAGACGCATATCTTCCTATCTAGCGCCACTTTTGTTGCTGATTGTCAAGACTTATTTCAGGATTCCAAAGGAATTATGTTTTGTGGACTTAATACAATAGACCAAAATTGGAATCATTCCAAAGTTTGGACAGTAACTAACATTTTTCCTCGGTACATTTTGTGGATATCGTAAATTTTGCACATCGCGTTTGAGGTGAATTTTAAATTACTCAAAAACGTCGTGCATAACCAGAATCCATCCAGTTTACATAAGTTTGTACTGACGATGCAAAAAAGTGATGATGTGACACCTTGCGGATTGAGGGGAATTTGCAGCAGCAGAAACCTGTCAAACATAATTCGTTTAAAATTTCTTTCAGAACAAGAAATGTTATGTATGCTTTAATTGTACTTTAAAACGGTTGAGATATTCCCAATTAAATTCCAGATACATCGCAAAAAGTGAAGACCGAAACAAATTCCATACCTAATATGAAATCCTTCCTTATAATTCGCTTACCAATTCTTTTTTCAACGAACTGGAATTGCTTAAACATCTTTTCGATTTCATACAACATTCATCATCATTAATAAACAACTCTCTACTTCGAACTAACGTATGATTAAATTTTAAAGAAATGTAGGTACGTAATAAATAATTGTGCGAACAATTAGGTATATCGTTTTGTTTGTTTCAAATGGTTTTCTATAATAATTATTAGGTAATTATGTACAATAGCTTACCCTCTTCCGATTTTCTTGAAAAAAAGGATGAGAGGTATGTAAATGTAAAGATACCCATCCTGAACCGTAACCTATTGCAACACACACGGAAATATTCCGACAGCTTTTTTTTTTTTTTTGAAGCTCAATACCAGTATGAAGATGTGTCATAAATTACAAAAGACTGTCGTAATACACCCGTGTGTATTGCAATAGGTTACGGTTCAGGATAGGTGCGTTTACATTTACATCCCCCTCACCGTTTCCCAAAATTTGTATTCGTAACTAATGTACATAATTACCAATTATTCTTTTCACAATAAAATTAAATTCTGTTTTATTAAAAATTCCGAGCTTCTTTTTGTATTAACCACGTCCAATTTTTCATTTAACAAAAGATAAAAGAAAAGTACAATTTTAGATGATGTGAATAACCTTGGCAACTTTATAATGTGGTTATTATCTTCATGATATAACAGGGAATTACGGTAGAATTATTGTCGGGTATACCAATTTCTTATTTTCTAGCCGAAGAAGTGCGTTGCTAATTGTTGCTTTATGCGGTAATTAGACAATACAACGTCCGATACCAAAAAATTACCCAAAAACGGATACCTAGAAAAACATTACCTGCCTGCCACATGTTCCCGTTAGAAACCTGTTGAAAGAATACAAATGTTCACTATTTTAACATCTTACAACAATTTCCAAATGAGTTATAAATATTTTAGAGCAGGAGTTCCCTATTCAGGGATGCGCGCACCCCAATGCCTAAATTTACCAAACTAATATCACTTATTAATCCATTAAGTCACAATTTTTTTTGCTTTTTTACAATTTTTAGCATTTCTTTTGTTTCAGGACATAAATGTGGTGAAAGTATTACCGAAAGAACATGTACAAATAAAAGCAACTAAAAAACGCTTCTAAAATGGAAGAAAATTGTGATTCAACTAACATCTGCAACAGTATATCGAAAGCTTAATCATTTGAATTCATTGTTAACCAAGTGACACACGGATTCGGTTAGCCTAAACTAAAATTTGCATGTGCTAAAGCACTCAAACGTTCTCGTTAACTATTTGTGTGTCATATTGTCACTTCTTTATTTACTTTTGCACACTTTCACGACCAAATCTTCCGGAAGCATCAAAAAAACATGAGTCTATAATGTATTCTTAATAATTCATATTCAATATACATGCCGCAACAAGGTCTTCTCAGGTTCAGAATTTAAAATACCAAATTACTGTTTTAGTTGGAAGCTTCCTTATAAGTTTCAACCTTCAAAAGAAACGACCATCTAGCGGTCAGAAGCTAAACGTATGTAAAACTTTATTACGACACCTTTTAACGGAATTGAAGATATCTGTAACTCTTAATTTCATTATAAATTCACCCCTTGTTTTCTACAGATATTTAATTTCTTGAATCAGTCGCATGATCGGTTTGTTGAAAGCTTCCACAGGAGTTTAAATCACTAAAAGATCATGTAGCGACCAGAAGCAAAATGATTATTTATTACGAGTTAGATCAATAAATATAAATAATCAATCTGTTAAACCCCTCATATTACTTTATTCAATGCTATAAGAGAGACTTCAAAATCTAATAGGTGCGGTCATCTAGCGATCAGAAGCTGAACACACGTAAAAGGTTATTACGACACATTTTAGTAGAGTTGTAGAAACCTATAACGGCTAATTTCGTTATAGATTCATCCTTTGTTATATACAGATCAATAATAATTTGTTGGATTTTTTATATAACTCCTTACAATCTGCTGAAAACCTTTCGTATAAATTTCAGTCTGTAAAGTATACGGCCATCTACCGGTCAGAAGCTGAACTAACGTAAAAGTTTATTACGACACGTTTTAGCAGATCTGTAGAAATCTATAGATTCGTCCTTTATTTTCTGTAGATCAACAACAGTCTGTTGGATTACTGATATAATTATTTATAATCATTTGAAAAATTTTAGTCACTAAAACATACGGCCATCTAGCGGTCAGAAGCTAAATATACGTAAAAGTTTATTACGACACACTCATGCACAGTTACAGAAACCTGTAACATCCAATTTCGTTGTAAGTAATACATCCCTTTTTCTATACATATTTAATTTTTTATATGCATCATCTTCAAACAGACCAGAAAGACATTCCTCAGGTCTCACTAATAATCCGTAGTATTTTTAGTAAATAAATTGATTATTTATTAAGGTAACATAAGTATAATACTTATAATTACAATATTTTTCGGTACCTACCTCATATTTCATAATCAAAATTTCTAATTTTAAAAAACCGACTTAACTATCCTTTGGACTTTTAAACTTTCGACAATAAAAGGGATTAAAAACTATACTGTGGGCACCAACTGATTGACACAAGCTCCACAAATTCTTCAACGAACAGTAAAAATAAACATCCAGATAAAGGTTTATGTAATTTACTTTTTCTAATGGCGCCCAATAGTCGAGTAGTAACTAAACAAAATTTTTAATAGTATTTTGAAAGCATTCACATCATAAATAGGGAATTTCAAACAGGTACCTATACCTTAAAGTCAACCCACTTAATCAGTAAATCGAAAGCTTTCTCCCTAAATTCTCTTGTAGAAGAATTAAGCAACATTAGACCAACTCAAACCAAGAGGACGGACTTACATGTCATTCAAAATCCAAAAATTTTGGAAAAAGGTTAGGTTAAAGAATTTTTAATTTATGATCATTATTAAATTTGCTTTCAGTAATAATGTAGTTTAACCGCACGCCCCCGATTACCTTCAGCTTGCAGTATGTTGTACAGCATTTTATGCTCAACAAAAATATGTATGCATGTTAGGTGCGGAAACCACCCCTTCACATAGTTCTTCCTTTTTCAAGATTAAAATTCGTAATATCTAAATCGAGCTTTCTGAAAATTGGGAGGTTTTAGCAGGAGTTAGAAGGTGGAGTTGGTTTTGAAAGTGGAGGCGGTAGTTAAGAGTGGAGGGGGTTAGGGGTTGGGTTAATGTAGAGGATGGGGTAAACGTTAAGGATAAAAATAGCATTGAATTCACCCTTAACGTCTATTCCACCACATTACCAATTCCCACGACCACCCTACAGCCTATACCACCTCCTAATTCAACACTACCTCCAACCCCGGAGAAACCCAATCTTTTACCCTATTCTTAACGTTTGAGGTGGTGTTATGAGTGGTGGTAGTGTAGAGGACTGGTCGGTCGGAGGTGCTGGAGGTAAGGTAAATACTATTCTTATTTTTAACGTTGTACATGTCTCCCCCTTTCTAGGGGTCCAGTCTCGTGGGCCTCCAATATGGCTAGACCCTTCCCCCCCACCCCATGAATGCCTTTTTTCTCTCTGTCTCTGATTTTCTCTTTTTCTCATTTCTCAAATACTCAAACGCCTACTTTTGGCAGCACCAAAGATTCGTTTTACTTCCTATTACTCATTTCCGTTTCATTAACAAAATTATCTCAAAACACTGGTAAAACTTTTACTTGTTATTAATTTGAATAAAATATCGAACATTTTTTGTGTACCCTTATATTATTTAAACATGTTTAGTTCGTTATAAAAGAAAATAACTTTCTAGAACGTGCATAAATTTCCGGCCTCTTAGAAGGTCTGATCCTTCTGTATGTTATTACTTTGTTATATACAGGTTCTTAACACACCTTGAAGATTAGATCGTCTGAGACCAAATCCGATCAAAAATGACCATGTAAAAACCGTTTTAACTTAGCATTTAAATTCTGTTCAACATACGTATCTCTTATCGCCGATTGTACAATACAATTACACTTATTTATGGCCTTTTTGTTTGTATAAATAACTAAAAATTATTTTGATTCCAAAACTTAACCGAAACCTCTTCAAAATTGTTAAAAATACATTTAAAGGCTCCGATAAATAGTAATACTTAATGATTAGTTATCATGTATAAATGTGTAAAGTTCTGTGAACCCAAATTATTCACCAAACTATAACAAATGTGTTTGCATTTGTTATACTCATTAGTCCTCAATCTGCAACGCAAACAAGAACATTGCATGGAAATTTTTGCTTAATAATCATCCTTAAGTACATACTTCGTTTCCCACGAGGTAATTCTTTTGTCTTTTTTGTAGGAATTATGGAGTAATCAGAAATATAGTCAATCATACAGAAGTTGCAATTTTAAAATTAAATCTATTTACAATTATCTGTCATTCTCAATAAATACAGTCTCGATTAGTAATTTATTACCAAAATAATCAACTTGATTGACTTTTTTATTTCTGTAAATTATGATGATTTTCCGAGCTTGAGGGCCGTGGTCTAAAGGCTGAATTGTTGCCTAACGTTTCGTCAGCAGCTGCCGCAGACATATTCAGAGGAGATAATTCGTACGTTGAAGAAACTTTATATCTCCTAGTCTTCTCGGTTGTCTGGTGTCGAATGTGACTGCCGTTTTTTTTTTTTTTTTTTTGTCCATATCTTTATTGTTTTGTATCAATTATTACAATTATGACAAATTTTCATCTCCAAATGGAAAGTTAGGTTTTTCAACGTGAAAAGCTTGTTACCCATACTCGGGTTCGAACCGACTACGACTTGGCGGGTAATCCGCTGATCAAGTCGCTCGGTTAATCATCATTACCTCACGGCCACCTGGCCGCTACACGATTGCCGTTTTTTTTTTTTTTGGTCCATATCTTTATTGTTTTGTATCAATTATTACAATTATGACAAATTTTCATCTCCTAAAAGCTTGTTACCCATACTCGGGTTCGAACCGACTACGACTTGGCGGTAATCCGCTGATCAAGTCGCTCGGTTAATCATCATTACCTCACGGCCACCTGGCCGCTACCGATTGCCGTTTTTTTTTTGGTCCATATCTTTATTGTTTTTGTATCAATTATTACAATTATGACAAATTTTCATCTCCTAAAAGCTTGTTACCCATACTCGGGTTCGAACCGACAACGACTTGGCGGTAATCCGCTGATCAAGTCGCTCGGTTAATCATCATTACCTCACGGCCACCTGGCCGCTACTCCGATTGCCGTTGTATCTATCTCGCTATTTATATTGCTCGCTCGAGAGGCGGGGCTAGTTGCTGTCACGTGAGACGGTGTAGCCAATAAACGTAACCGTACATTTTAAAAACACCAACAATTTCAACAGAAAAGAAGAAGGCACGAAGCTGAATAAAATTTGGACAAAACGCTCCCATTGCTTACACCGTCTCACGCGACAGCAACTAGCACCGCCCCTCGAGCGAGCAATATAAATAGCGAGATAGATGCAACGGTCGTCACATTCGACACCAGGCAGCCGAGAAGACTACGAGATATAAAGCTTCTTCAACGTCCGAACTATTTCCTCTGAAGGTGTCAGCCGCAGCTGCTGACGAAAGGTTAGGCAACAATTCAGCCTTTAGACCACGGCCCTCAAGCTCGGAAAATCATCATAATTTACATGACGCCAGCCGTGAAAGATTATATACTACAATTTTTTATTTCTATTCTAAATGTTTGAACGTTTCACTAAAAATGGTAGTTGAAAAAGATTAATTTTGTAACGTTTGGTTATACATATTGTTTTTTGTTCTTATTCAAAATGATTTAATTTTTTACTCAGTAATGGCCCTTAAAAATAATCAACTCTTTAACAATTGGTTTCAATGTTATCTTGTTTCTGGTCGAAACGTCTGAATGTTCCCCAAAAATTGTAATTAAACAAAATTAAGTCCCTAACAATTGGTTTAATTGTTTTATTTTGATTTTTGTATAAAAAGGTACCTACTTAAATATAAATTAATTCTCCCACGATTAATTCATTTGATTTGTGTTATTATTCAATGTGAATGATTTTTTTCCTCAAAAATGGCCCTTAAGGAAAATTAATTCTCCAATGATTGGTTCTATTGATTTCTTGTTTCTTTTTAAAGCGCCTAAATGTTCTTGGCACCTTCCTAAAAATAATTAAAAACAACAATTTTTAATTTCTTTACGATTCCTGAAATGATCTTTTGTGATTCTATTCAAAATGTTAGGAACTCTTTCCCAAAAATAATACCTAAAATAATCAATTCCAAAACGATTGATTGAATTTATTTTTTTATTTCTGTTCAGAACATTTTTTCTCCTGAGATAATGAAATTTCCTCATAATTGATTCAATTAACTTTTTTGCTTATACTCATTCCAAATTTGTGAATGTTTTCCCCAAAAAAAGTACCTACATAAAAACAATTAATTCCCTAACGAATATTTTAATAAATTTCAGCAATTCCATCCAATTGGTTTATTGTATACCAGGTTGAATTACTGGCATTAGTACAAAGACAGATTCGCGATTTCTAGCGGACGCCTGGGGCTAGACCTTGGTCTTTTAAAAACAAAACCGCAGCAAGTACCTGAAGAACATACCGTTGGCAACAGTGCCACGATGCCGCCGCCTTCAAAAGCAAAAGACCGAAGAAAACTAACGGACAGAATATAAACCTGTGGAAGCGAATGAAACAACTCTTTATTTTGTCACGAAGTTCACCGATTCGCTCGAAATCATCCGCTAAAAAGATAACTAGAATGCGTTTTTGTTTTTTGTTTTTTTTTGGTTCGTGGTAAATATCTATCAATTTATGTCCAAAGTAGTCACGTTTTATAGGCCCAGTGGCGGCACTTGGATAACAGCGATTTGAAAACCACATAAACATTTAACTATTATAAAAGAAAGTATTGAGAAGTTCACATCAACTCCTCTGTAGTAATTGTTACTATCATTATTTAAAAGAGATGGGTGTCAATAACCTAAGAAATTTCCCTCTATAAATCATGGAAAAATAAATAATATCACAGAACCAGATTAACATATTTTTGCAATACTGTACCATATAGGTATGTACGTTTCGTGTGCATGGGACAGTTTTTCTTTCCTCTCGTAATTTTTTTCCCTTTTTGTAGATTGAAAAAGGCGATTTTGATTTTCGTACACCCCGTATGTTAAAAAATTTTTATTTGTTTGGCTTTTATTTTAAATCTACGTGTGAGACATGATACTGCTTGTTTGTTTTAATTTTGAAAAGTTATTCTTAGTCTCTTACGAACATAAATGTTGGCAAAGGGTGAGGGGTATGCAAATGTAAACACACCCATCCTGAACCGTAACCTATTGCAATACACACACAGTTTTTTTGTATTTTATGACATCTTCATATTGGTTTTGAACTCCATTATAGCTAAAACTAAATGAACTAAAAAAGGAATTGTTTGGTAGAACTCTTTCTATTAGCGAAAGCAACAGAATGATCAACAAAAGCGTCTCAAAATCCAACATAGAGATCTGAGATCTTGGCCGAAACAGGGCCGTTTCGACCCCGGGAGTGTTAGGGGTGTGACGCACGGCTGGGCACGGGCAACAAGTCAATGGGGTGACGATATCGTTGACACCCGTTTATTAATAAATAATTTCGAATATCTGATTATTGATAATAATTATTTAAATACATATTACTAATAATAAGGTACGACGTGCTTGAGGTGGCACAGAACGGGCCTTTGTTGCTTGATAAAGTACTGGAAAAAAAAGTAAAAAAAAGAACTAATTACCGCGAATTTTCGGTCAGTTTTTCGCGACCATTCATTCGGAATGGGTGCGTGTCGCGATGCGACGCGTCACGTAGCCATGGTTAACATTTCGTATCTTTTATTGTTTTTTTTTTAACTTTTACTGTAGTGGTTTTCAAGTTCGAGGGGATTACAGCAACACCAAAGTGGTAAGTACTGTTTATTTACTTTTGTTATTTTCAATCCTATTTTCTTTTTGAAAATTATCTATTAAATAAAATAGCAATTTCATTTAGGATCAATATTTTTGATTTGGTGAAAATTTAAATATAGTTGTGGAAAATTTTTAGTAAACATTTATTTAAATCAAAATTCTTTAAAATTGTCTTAATTGTTTACTTACTTATACTTTGAAGCTCAAAACCAGTATGAAGATGTCATAAAATACAAAAAAAAAAACTGTCGTAATACTTCAGTGTACCTATATTGCAATAGGTTACGGTTCAGGATGGGCGTCTTTACATTTACATACCCCTCACCCTTTTGTCAACATTTGTATTTGTAACATACTAAGAATAACCGCTTTCAAAGTTTAAACAAACAAGCAGTATCATGTATCACCTATAGATAAGGACTATAAATTATTCCGTATCTAATCTACAACAATAAACACTACACGATCTCAATATTCGAATAAATCAACAAACCACTACTACTAATCGCGTTTTACAATAGACATGGAAGACAAATACACGAAATGAAGAAGCTCAAAAACACCATGAAGGGGTTGTTTCCGTGCCGAACATATATATATATTCTTGATCAGTATGACGAACTCTACAAAATACTTTTTTTTTTTTCAAGAAAATCGGAAGAGGATAAGCTATTGTACATAATTAGTGTGTGTGTAGTGGTTTCGAGCAACAATTTTTCCTCATTTATTGAGTTTACTTGTAATTGGCACGAATTAAATCACGTTAATGCAATTAAGTCTTAATTTTATTGCTGGAGCAGTTGTTAATTCTGATGGAACGTTTGAAGAGCAATTTTTTTGAACTTTTTATGGAAAAGTCGGAAATTAATTTACTTGTGCTAACTTTATTCTGCTGATTTTCGCTTGTTAGTCACCCATAAGGATTTATTTATTTCCTGTTGGTCGACTTGGTCCACAAGTCGTATCATCGACATGAATGACTAATACACACACTTAATATATTGGTATTGCGTCTACGCCTGTTGCATGCGCCGCGGTTTTATGTCCGATTTAAAAACCAAAGACAAACCACAAAAATTGACCATTATTGCAGTCGTTCCTTTAATGATCGTCACCATAAAAGCTAATTCTAACACCAATCACGCACCAAACGTAACATGGTATGATACAAATCGAATATACCTATCAGGCGATATATGTATAACAATGTGAACATAGGGGTATATGAAGGGGGGTTGGGTGAGCCGTGCTCACCCCAGAATGGTCTGATGACCACCTCAGGTATTCGGATTACCTACAGATTTTAAGTTGAAACACTTAAATGTATGCAGGATTTCTATTTAACTTCAACCACTGAGTGGCGGATCCGAAGGGGTTGCGATGGGGGCTAAGTCTTGTTCAAGGAACAAAATTGTTTTTTTTTGGTAATTATTTAGAAGTGGGGCTCCAGACAAAACTGGCCCCAAAAAAAATTTTCACCCCTTGGAGACCATTTTAATACATCAAAATAGTTCATTTACGGTGGGGGAAGACATTTTCAATAATTGTTTATAAACAAAAACATTGTTATAAACAATAAATTTAAAGTTTTAGAAATTACCAAATTAAGAGAAAATTAAAATAGGTGGTTATTGAGAAAATTGAGAAAATTTTAGAAGTGGGGGATATATTTTTTTTAAAAAATATTTTAAAAAACGTCGTAATAATTCCATGTGTCTTGAAATAGGTTATGGTAGAGGGTGGGTGTGTTTACATACACATACCCTACATCCCGTACCCTAACCTAACCAAATACCAAATTCATTATTAAATTAAAATTTTAGGGTGTGGGGTATGTATATATAAACACACCCACCCTCTACCATAACCTATTTCAAGACACAGGGAATTATTACGACGTTTTTTTTATAAAAAATATATTTAGTGCAATACAAGAAAGTTTTTGGAGCAATTTTCTCAATAACTACATTCTATTTTAATTTTCTCTTAATTTGGTAATTTCTAAAACTTTAAATTTATTGTTTATAACAATGTTTTTGTTTATAAACAATTATTGAAAATGTCTTCCCCCACCGTAAATGAACTACTTTGATGTATTAAAATGGTCTCCAAGGGGTGAAAATTTTTTTTGGGGCCAGTTTTGTCTGGAGCCCCACTTCTAAATAATTACCTTTTTTTTCTTTGAAAGCTATTGTCAAATATTTATTAGTTTTAACATCTGGTGAGTGACCATTCTCTCCCAAAACACAAATTGTACCGAATTCAAAATTCCGTTCGTGTCGAACTGGTACCTGCAGGAGCTTTCTGCAACCCTCTTGTTAAATGTACAACAAAAAGTTACTTTAAGTGAATGAAGATTAAACATTATTTTATAAAATAAAAGAAGAAATAACAACAAGCTAAGAAAATCGGCTCCGAATTTAGACTAGAACCTCTCATAAGACCCTTTTTAAATAAGAAAACTATTTCTATAATTCACATGATCTGTATTTTTTTGGTATGAAGAAAATAAACAACAATATTTTATTTCACCAGCAATAAATGCCTGTTTTCGAGAAAAATGGCGTTTTTTCAATAATTTTTAAATAATACACATAGAGCCCATTTTTTAGCACTTCAATTTTTTGATGTTATAATTTAGACTAGATAATTTACGAATTCAAAAAAAAACTGCAAAAAAATACGCTTTATGTGAAATGTTCAAACAAATATTTAAAAATCACTATTATTATTGCTTATCAGATACATCATTGGTGTTAAATTTATTCATAGCAATAAAATACAGATTATGTAGACCATAGAAATAATTTTCTTATTTGAAAAGGGTCTTATGTTGTTTTTGTTTTAACTTGTGGCCGATTTCCTTAGTTGATCGTTACCCTTCCATTCATTTTTAAAAAAGGGATTATTTTTTTTTTAATAAACAATAAGCATACTTATTCTGTCAAAATTCTATACCACATGTTTTTTAAAATGTCTTATTTTTTAGCATTGTTTTTATTATTTTTACCATCGCCCCCCCCTTAAAGAAGACTTCTGGATCCGTCCCTGTAACTACTTGTATAAATAATGCTAAATTAGATGGTTAGTAAATTATTAAGTAAAAAGTAGAAGTAAATGTACAATGAAGTCAACATTACCCAACGCGATGAAGACGGAAAACACCTAATATTTCCACCAGTTTTGAAAATAAGTAGGAACCCATAACCTCATATTGTTGAAAATGGCCAAATAACGTACACATAATTTTATAACTATGGTTTTGATTTTTAAAAAATAAAGTTTTATTTATATCTATCCTTTAAAATTACTGATGATACAAAAAAGCTAAGTATCCCCCATTGAATTATCCTTAAGTAAGTATCTTAAGAATGAATTTTAATGTTCTGCGAAATAAAAAAAAAAATTAATTATGAGCAATTTTGAATATGGCTGAAAAATGAAAAACAGCCCTGTACCTCGGTTGGCACTGCAGGTAACGTTAAGCAGTTTTTTCCATTAAACATTTTTTCCAAAATTGAGCCCATGGCATCTAAAAATAACTCGATTTTGTTCTACCTCTCAAGATACGCCGATGAATGCGATACGATTCTAAGATTGCGTACCAAAAAATGGCAAATGGACTTGATATTTGTCATAATCACTAACACTATTAAACTTAACACTAACAGTGTCAAACACGTTATTCATAAAATACTTTATCTTTTATAAATACGTTTTGCGTTTTTTTTTGTTTTTATATAAATAAGTAGATAATTGTCAGCTATCTATAAATAACGATAATTCACTAATATAAAGGGATTCCAAAAGAGCAAGATTGTAACATTTCTCGGGGGGCATTAGTACCTACGTCTTCTGAGCCGTTTTCTCCCCATAATTAACCGCATTCAGAACAGGTTTGAATTCGCGCGCAGACAAATACTGAAGACGGATATTAAAACGGACTCTGAAGAATGCATAAAACCATTATAATTACCTTCTGTTATAAAACAATGTGGCTGGTAGGTATATAAGGGTTCGAGCAATTGTTTAAGTTTTTGCCCATAACGTGAATGAATTCGCATTCGCGATGGGCAGAACGCGAAGATACCGGATTTTTCACGGATCAAGACAATTACGTCACAACCGACGAGATTTACAACCATTAAAATTCATTATCTGATTGATTGATGATTTTTTTAAAACAAAAAACAATTTAAAAAGAAATGCTACAGAGTGAGAGAGAGAGTGAGGGGAATAATTAGGATTTAGGAACTCTGTATATTTTTTGTTTAACATAAAAAATGTTTTGGTAACATACAAATGAAACCTAAAGACAAGTGTATACTGAAAACATACGCTGTAAACACATTTTCTTTATCTGCTTGCATAGCTAGTTCAGATTTGCGTTTGTACGTCTACACCAACACACACACACCCGCCACCCTAATCTACAACGCATACAATGTATATAAAGACATTCTATCGTTCTTAATGCAATCTAAAAATAACAAACATAACATGCTTCAAATATTAAAATAAATGGTAATTATACAGATACGCCTCCCCCCCCCCCAATCGATTTTCCTGAAAATAGAATATATTGTACAGTTCGTCACACTGATCAAGAATATATATGTATATATGTTGGGCACGGAAACCACCCCTTCATGCTGCTTTTGAGCTTCTTCATTTCGTGTATTTGTCTTCCATGTCTATTGTAAAACGCAATTATTAGTGGTGGTTTGTTGATTTATTCGAATATTGAGATCGTGTAGTGTTTATTGTTGTAGATTAGATACGGAATAATTTATAGTCTTTATCTATAGGTGATACATGATACTGCTTGTTTGTTAAAATTTTGAAAACGATTATTCTTAATGTGTTACGAATACAAATTTTGAGAAAAGGTGAGGGGTACGTAAATGTAAACACACCCATCCTGAACTGTAACCTATTGCAATACACATGGAAGTATTAAAACAGTTTTTTGTATTTTATGGCATCTCCGTACTGGTTTTCAGATTCAAAAAATACAAAAAATCTGTCGTAATACTTGCGTGTGTATTTGCAATAGGTTACGGTTCAGGATGGGTGTGCTTACATTTACATAGCCCTCATCCTTTCCCAACATTTGTATTCGTAACACACTAAGAATAACCGTTTTCAAAGTTTAAACAAACAAGCAGTATCATGTATCATCTATAGATAAATATTATAAATAATTCCGTATCTAATCTACAAGAATAAACACTACACGATCTCAATATTCGAATAAATCAACAAACCACTATTAGTAATCGCGTTTTACAATGGACATGGAAGACAAATACACGAAATGAAGAAGCTTAAAAATACCATGAAGGGGTGATTTCCGCGCCCAACAAATACATATATTCTTGATCAGCATGACGAACTCTATGACATACTTTTTTTTCATTAATATCGGAAGGGAGTAAGCTATTGTACATAATTACCAGGTTAGGTTAGGTTAGGTTAGGTGACCAACTTGCTCTAATTACATTTCCGACCACTTGATGCCTCACGTATCTTACAATGCATTGTACCTCAGCCTCATTAAATTTAATGATAATACGAAGAGGGTACGCACGCTCTCATTGTTTGCCGTTGTTATTTACCATATTTAAACTAACATTCACTTCTTGACATCTTGTAAATATTTATATTTACTGAAGTTTACCCAAGAGTTGTGTGATTTAACGGTTTATGTAAATACAGCTGTACGTACCTATCTACTGCTGCCTATTGCGTTTAGATATTTAAAATTAAAGTTACCAAGTCGAAATTCAGAATTCTCTAGAAGTATAGATAAAGCTGTACCTATTTTTTTCAGATACTAAAGGAAGAACAAATACAAACAATTTTTAAAACATAATCAAAAATGTCATCCAGTTTATACATCGCAATATTTAAATATGTAAAGCATCTCATCGTCATCAGACTCAACACGTCAATTTCTTTTCTATCCTGAGCTAATATTTGCATTCCTTGAAGATTAAAACGTCCAACATCTTTTTAACACTACTTATAATTGCGAATATAATCTAATATACAGGGTGTCCCCTCTCAATTGGAAAAAACTTCTAGGGCATATTGAGGAACCATAGACAAGCAGTTTGAGATATTAGACTGATGTCCGGAAGTGCATGGTTTTCAAAATACAGGGTGTCAAAGTTTTTTTTTAAAAAACTTTTTTTTTATCAATATCTCAAAGGCACGTTGACCGATTTTCTTGAAATTCGCTGGTGATGTAAGCTTTAATAAGACGCTCAGTTAGCACTAATTAAATGGTAATTATTACTTCCAGTGGCGCCCCGGGCGACAGTGTCACGAATAAAAATGACGAAAAAATGTACGCCACTGACTTTTTTTGAAAATTTTATATTTTTTAGAAAGCTCAGTTAAAAGCACAACTTTTTTGTCACTTGATATTTTTTCGTATCTCTCTTCGTGACACTGTCCCCCGGGGCGCCACTGGAAGTAATAATTACCATTTAATTAGTGCTAACTGAGCGTCTTATTAAAGCTTACATCACCAGCGAATTTCAAGAAAATCGGTCAACGTGCCTTTGAGATATTGATAAAAAAAAAGTTTTTTGAAAAAAACTTTGACACCCTGTATTTTGAAAACCATGCTCTTTCGGACATCAGTCTAATATCTCAAACTGCTTGTCTATGGTTCCTCAATATGCCCTAGAAGTTTTTTCCAATTGAGAGGGGACACCCTGTATTATATACATATGTCTCCCGCTGCCGCTCTTTACCCCTGTTTCTGTCACTAAACCAATACAGAAAGTGTTATATTATTTCCTTTATTTTTAAATCATCCAATCACAGCATTAATAAAATTGACAACATGGCGTCAGAAAATTCAAAATTAACCTATTGATTTATTGCAATGAATTTTTAGCGTAACAAACTTTTAGTTTTTGTAAATTTTGAAATAGATTCTTCTGTTTAAATTTTTTTCTCGTATGAAATACGAGCTCATTGATTAAACAATAATTACAAATTAGTACATAATAAAATAAAAAGATGTTTACAATAAAATAATTTGACATTTTACAACACAAGATTATAAAGCAATTAAAATTCCATTAATAAAATTCTGTCGGAAATTTCAAACTACATGTGTAGGCAAGTTAAAACTAAAAAATTAAACAAGCCATTATTTATGTAGAACATCACGGTTGTTAACAATTAATTAAAATTCTATCGTTTGTAATTTGATTGCCTACACTACATTACAACTCGTAGGAAATATCACATACTTTTGATTTGACAGCCTTTTAAGGCAATTAAGATAACTTTAAATTGCCGCAAGTCATCATAAAAACGATTATTTTCGTTTACGGAAGAAATAATATTTTTGGAAAAAGCAAAACGTACACATATTTGTATGCAAAAAAATTGATATGACAGTGAATTTAAACCCGTTTAATGAAGAAACAATTTAAAAATTGTTCGTAGATTCGTACTTTTTTCTAGTACATTGCCAAAATTGCAAATAAATATTTAAAAAAGAATTTTTGAAGTTTTGTTCACCTCCAAAAATTTTTTTTTCACAATCTTGGTTATTGATTTTTTTAAACGATACACTTCAAAATAATTTCTGAAATTCTATTTCCAAACTTTTCTTGGTAATTGTATAGATACGCGTCCTCCTAATCGATTTTTTCTGAAAATTAAATATATTGTACACCCCTTCATGGTATTTTTGATCTTCTTCATTTCGTGTATTTGTCTTCCATGTCTATTGTAAAACGCGATCAGTAGTGGTGGTTTCTTGATTTATTCGAATATTGAGATCGTGTAGTGTTTATTGTTGTAGATTAGATACGGAATCATTTATAGTCATTACCAATAGGTGATACATGATACTGCTTGTTTGTATTAACTCTGAAAGCGGTTATTCTTAGTCTTCTACGAACACAAATGTTGGGAAAGGCTGAGGGGTATGTAAATGTAAAGACACCCATCCTGAACCGTAACCTATTGCAATACACACGGAAGTGAACGACAGTTTTTTGAAGCTCAAAACCAGTATGAACAAATACACGAAATGAAGAAGCTCTAAGACAACATATCCAATTTTCAGGAAAATCGATTGGGGGAAGGCGTATCTATACAATTACTCTTGTGAAATTTAAATTGTCACAACTTAAAATTTTTAATAATCTTTTTAACGTAAATAGTTAATTATATTTAATTAATAATAAGTATTTTTTCTTTTCAAAACTTTATTTTTTAAACAAAATTTATTTAATATCTTGGAACTTATTTCATTTTCCAATTTTATTAATTTAAAATAAATTCAATTTCTTAAATAATTTCAAAATCCATAAATGATTAATAGGTACTACATATATCAAATTCATAATAATATCTAAATAATGTTGTTTATACATATATGACATTGTTTTTATTGCTCTTAATTTTTTAAAATTGTATTGTGGCTTCCTTCTATAATGACATAAATCCCGCCAAAATTTTAAAATCTTAGACAAAATTTTGGATAAAATTTTCAAATTTGAACATCTAAAATTCTTTATCATCTAAATACGTATATAATACCTATATCTTAAACTTCCTATACATTTCCTAAATCTTCTATTTTTAAATCATACTCTTTTTCTTGAAATATATAAAACTTATTGATACAGAGGATTTTGATGAACTTTTTAAAAATTTTTCGACCACGAAAACATTCTAAAAAATAATGTTTTATAGTCCATTTATCCCAAAAGATGTATTCGGGGTTTAGGAGTCAATTTTTCTTTAAATTATTGCATTTTGAGACCGAACCGGACCGGTGCCGTTTCTAAAAGACATGACAAATCACGTCACATTTCAATTCACGTTCATTTCTTTGTTATTTTAAGTCAAAAATTCCCTCAGTTACTCGATTTATTCTATTTCGTTTTTATAGGTTGCATCGTTGCATCCTTATGATCTCGTAAGAATCTCATCGTTTTGTAGCAGTTATAACAGCTCTACGTTTCGTCTCTATAGCGAACAAACATTTTCATTAAATCAAAATCCAAGCTGCAATTCTCAAATTTTAAAGTAACGTTCTGATTTAATACTACAGTTACATTAAAAAACTACAGCGGTGGAGTAGTGTTAAAGGGTGCAAATGTAACTTATTTTGAAATTCCTTTTTTACACTACTGCAATTAATAGGTATGATATCATTTATTCTACTTTCAAAATTTGAGATTAATTTTGCTTTTTCCTGAGGCTAGACGATTACATATCATTATCAAAATATAGGGAGTAAAATAGAGTGAACGTAACGGAAGTAAGCGTTACGGAACTAGCGCTGCCACTTCCATATGCTTTCCCCATACACGTAATACTGAACGTATAGGGAAGGGGAAACGGATATGTGTGTAACATCATGCGACCTCCGACGCCGTTCAGGAACGTTTTAAAAAATATTTTACATTGAGTAATATTAATTTTTTATTTTAATTAAGAATTATAATTTGACTAAGATATACTTATCATAAATAAATATTTTCTGTCAACTAAGTAAACTCCAGTCGCGTATCGGAGATGACACACACACTTTTTTTTAACGTGAAATGTGATCCTGGTTCTCGTCTATCCCTGAGACTTTTGCAGACGTAAGCACAGTAAATAACCGTTGTTTTAAATAAAAAAGAAATAAAATTTAGCAGTCTTATTCAGAAAAATTACGAATGCAATATTTGGCACCAAAAAATGACGCGAGTACAAAAAATATCACACAGGACGCGAGTTACGTGCCCCCTCTTATTTCCTAGTCTGAGGTGTTGTGACTATTGCGACTAGTGTTTAGTGTAGATGTCTAGAAAGTGGTTTATCCACCCCTGTCAAGTACAATATTATCCATGGCCATGCTCTGCATTCTCGGTACAAGAATAGGCGCTCATTTGTTCGGTAAACAAAAGTAATTTATAATTGTCCAAGAGCGTATCGATAGTGCAAATGCAAGAACCGGCGGAGAGCACAGAGCAGTCATTAACGATTTATTTATGGGAAATTGCCAAGCCGAATGAATATCGTTGCCACTTTCCGTGTGAGAAATCTGGAATTATTGTGCACCGCAACCCACTTTTAATAAATTTTAATGCAATACAAATTAACGTCCATGCGACACGTATAACTCGCATGTAGACATATTGAACTGGGGACATTTTATGGCGCCACAGTTTCGGACATAAACGGTACCTACATACAGTGGCGGTGCGTAATAGCCTCAAAATCGAATTTTTGGATCCCTTTCTTCACCACCTAATTTTTTAAGATAGACAAAAACACGTGTTCCATTTTACCAAACACCTTATGAATAAGTGAATTTTGAATACAGGGGTTAATTAAAGAGTTAAAAATAAAAAAAGGTTTTGGAAACTGTTCCATGCGACATATCAAATGAAAGGGCTTGTTGTGAGGGTCTTAAATAAATTGTTTTTATAATTTTAAAATAAATACGTTTAAAGTTATTTAAAAATATTGACAAAATTTCTCATTCCGCTCGTTATCTCCGAAATAACTGAGATTAAAAGTTTGAAAAAATAAGGAAAATAATTCTTTACTTTGGTACATTTATAAAAAGTTTATGGCTTTAAAATACCATGGTAAATCTTCTATGTTAGCATAAATTATTAGTTTCAAATTTGTATCTATTTTAGTTTTCTTTTTACTGGACGTATTTTATACATTAAAATCAAAAATATCCTACACATTTATTTTTAACCACTTCCTATTTTTATAGCTCTCTGTAATATTTTTAAATTTATCATAAACTGAAATAAATATAAATTATTGAAGAAATATTGCTATAGGACATGTAAAATTTATACTTCTATTTACGTACTAGAAATTTACACTTTCATGTAAGTAGTTCTATTGGCCATTTTAAATCCTAGATAGGGGTAGTTTTTAAAGATAGCTTAGCCACATGAATTACATAAAATAAAATAGAAGCTTTGGTGGTATCTCACCCTGTAGTATTTTAGTATTATTGTCAAATTTTTGTAGGTACATACTTTATAGAAATTATGTTTTTAAAGTTTAATTTTGAACAAAAACTTTTGTTTATTAATTTACAAATCATCCGTCTTAAAATGTTTCTCGTGCAAATAAACAATATCGTCGTAAATATTTGTTAATAACAATTAAATTGTGCAGCCCACGAACGCGTTTTAAAATATTTTCAATAAACAGACAAATGTAGCCGCCGAGTTCGCGCTTTTAAAATTTCCATGAACACAAAACTATTTTCTGACTGTGAGGCCAACATATCACGCCTAAATTTAGCCCGGCAGATTTGGCACCTCTATCAACAGATGAAATTCAATTTATCTCTAAAATATTTTAAATAAAACGTTCAAAAAACTGAAAAATATGTCAAAAAGACAAGACCATTTGGAAGTTACTTTTTGACAAATCCTTAAAAATATATTGGACATTGGATGAACACAATATTGTTTACATTGGATCGTATTTTTTCGTAACACTATTTTTAGATAAAATATTAAACATTTTATATAATCGCATTAATGAGAAATTAATTAATTGAAGGTGATATTATTATTTTTATCTATTCAAATTTTATTAATGAAATCATTAAAAGCTTGAGAGCCTTCTGGCATCTTACCTCCAAGGTGCTTCTGCCATATTGTTTTTCCTCTCGACTTTTTCTCCAAAACGAAAAGCTGTTCTTAAAAACTAAAACTTAACTAAACGTCGTTTCGTGTGGCGTCGTTAAATGTGTTATAGCTTCGCGAACGACGCTCCCGACGCGGTACGCGTGCTAAACTGGCGTCGTTCGCCTCCTTTCCATCGAACACACATTGTCTCGGTTTTCTTTAAGGCAAAATGCCAAAAAACAACCCACACTTCCTTTTTGTGCGACACTAGTTTATGCTTACTACTCAAAAATAATTGACCGCATCGTCATAGACCAAACGCTGTTGCTGGCCAGCAACCACTCTGTAGATATTTTGGCAAAATGGGCTGTAAAAGAGTAAGAGCAATGGCCCTAGATCGCGAGTTTTATTATTTTTTTTTTTTTTGAGATATCGATCATTAAAATTAATGTGTTTTTTACCTTCATCAGTGTCCATAGTCCGTCTAAAAGAATCACAATAAAAGAAAACACAAATAGAAACTGACAAGAGGACGACGTAAACACAAACAGATAAATTCTTGCTCTCATTTGGATACAAATCTTACAAACTCCCTTTTATATTTTTTATGCGAATCGCTGAAGGTTTAAAGAGACAAGACCAAAGACCAACAAATTATTCACAAACCCACGCAAATACAGAACGTCACTTCTATTAAAGACTATTTGAGAATTGCAAGTGCCATTATTGCACCTTTTGTTTCGAAAAATATTTGGCATTGAATCTCGTCAAATTGAACATTCACCATCAATTAATTAGGCTTCAATGAAACATCCTTCAAGATAAGCATTTACTAAAAAGTCAATTAAAATAGGCAAATAAATAATTGACTATTGGAATATTAAATAATCTATGTAAATAAAATTATAGCTGGGACTCTCCATTACAACATATTTTTTTTTTATCAAATTTATTCAATTACCATTTCTTCTAATACATTATTGAGGATAAATATAAATATATTTCCGTAAAAATTTAATTTGATTTCATTCATTTGAAACAAAATGTGATGAGAATGAAACGGTACCCTTTATTGGTACAATATGGCGGACAAACCGTTAAAAACTTTTTTATGAAAACCTATAAGCTCATAAAATGTGTTTATCACAGTAAATAATAATCTAAGTAAACAATAACAGAACTTTTGAATAGTATTAATCTAAAAATTAAAAGTACAAATAGTTTCAGAGACGGTTCTCTCAAGTTGCAGTCGTTGTTTATGATAGATTTTGCTATAATATGCCGTTAAAAAATATTTTAGGAAGATAAAATTACAATTTTCGTATATTCATGGTTTATTTACCCCTTAATGTTGGCAACCAACTATACTGCAGAGGATAATAAAGTGGTACGGACCAACAACGAATTAAGACAACTACAAAACGTTTGTTTTACTTTTGTAAAACAACGCATTAAAAAATACAAATCGACTTATATTTTGCTTAAACATAGAAAAAGTTTTAATTGATCTTACGATTAAACAAGAAAAGATTAATACGAGATGATCATTTTCGAATGCAACCCAAAATTTCATCAACCAATAATAATTTGACAAGTAACTGTTGTCTATTAAATTCATAGATGTTTTGTTAAGTCAAAAATTGAATCGGTATTTTTATTTTCGCGATTTGTAGCCCCTAATTGGATTTAATTTAATAGTTATAATTAAATTAGAAATATACAGTGCGCAATGGAATAAGTATCATTTATCAGTGAAATTTTATGGGCATTTTGTGTTTACTAAAGTACGTGGTATGTGGCCAAGTTGGCATGTCAGATTCATGTCTAGAATCGAGTCAAGAGTTAAAGTATTTAAAAGTCCACAGCGATAACGATGCCGCAGAAGGCAAAAGAGCCGATATTGAGCTCGAACAATCTACCTGTTTGGAAAGAAATCTCCAGAAGAAAAATAAAAGAGCAACGTTACACAAGTGGGCTTTCAAGATGCTGCACATCCTCAAGGAAATTGCAGTAATGCTTCTTGCAGTGGTAACGTATGCTGCTCTTACCAACAAGTAAGTACTTTTTTTCATTAAAAACATTTAGGCAGTTCTTCTGACTAGAACCTATAGAAAATGTGTTTTGGGGTATGTACCTATTCTTGGAGGATACGTAGTAGACTGTTATATAAATAGCAGCTACCACATTTGCCACATATTAAAAAGAATTACTTTTTAAATGTTAGTATACCTACAGATAGCTGGGGTACATATAGCATGATCTCATAATCAAGTAGATTCGGACTTTTTATTCTATGGAAAAAATCGTACATATACTGTACCAAGTATAGAATACAAGAACGAAGTTAAAACACCGCCTTTTTTAAAAAAAAATTTGTTAATCTTTTAAACTTTTGAACCTTTAAATCTGAATTTGGCGCCAAAAAATTTTGAAAAAAATGAACCCTCCAGCATTCAAATAGCCGGAAATATCAGAAAAGAAAACAACAAAACCCGTTTGTATTTTTATAGCCTAATTCAACATTTACATTGGGAAAAGTAGTCTCTATCACATCATCTCAAGTAAAGATTGAATTGGACGTTTATCTCTAGAATGTAGGGAAACACCCTCAATAGTCATTGAAGTCAGAAATGTTTCTGAACTCTTATGATAGAGAAAAACCCTTTCATATTTGTAATCCCTCCAAAAATAGTATTCATCCTTGAGTAACATACAGGTCCTAATCGGAAATCCAGCCCTCATTTATTCAGTTTTAACTTCATGACAACTGAATCTAATTTTTTATGAACCCTCTTCGTTGCTTTTCATAGTTCACCAAAGATTTCAAAGAGTCCATCTGCATTTCCTTTCTTTCCTAAGGATTCTTTTGTGATTGATTATTACAACGGACAACTGGTCTCTGCAAGGGAGAGGTCACAAAATGTTGACATTTCGTTTGTCATGTTCTATGCTCCTTGGAGTGCTGACTGCAGAGCGACACGAGATGAATTTGAAATTATAGCGAAACATTTCCATAAACAGGTAGAAATGTCTGCAGTTAACTGCTGGCAACCAGGAAGCGAATGTAGAAGACAATATGGTCGAGTTTATAATTGGCCAGTTCTCATTGCTTATCCTACGGTTGGAAAGGGTGTTCAATATAAGGGTCCAAAAACAGCACCTTATATGATGAGATTTTTAATGGATCTAATGGAGCCTTTTGTAAGGGTAACTACAACAGAAGAAATTGTGCAATTAATGGCTACACATGATGTACATTGACATCAGTGAAATAGTTAAATAAGTTGAATTAAAGGAACCGTTTTAGGCTCTTATTTTGGGTTCAGTCAATGCCTTGCCGGGTAGTCGAGATTTTGCTGTTTTGTATAGTACTGCCCTAAGGTACGTCTCACAAGACTTAACACAGAATGTGGCTTTTGCTGTTCGTACTATCCCTGCAAATGACCAAAATGGAAATCCCTACAAGCCAAGCTTATTTTTGTATTTGTGGAATGAAACTTTAGTAAGTTCATAATTTTCATAACGAAAAAAAATTTTAAAACTAAAAAATTTGTACAGAAATATCCTGAAGAAAATCCATGGACTCCTGAAGGAATTCTTAATTGGATAACAGACACTTTCCAATTGATTACAATGTGGTTGGTGCCACCAAAAACTAAAAGTAACACTTTTTCTTACAGTCTAGAGAATACTCCATCTCTTTTACTTTTTACTCCTAGAAATCCGATGAAACAATCAAATGACTTCTATAATTTGGTACTTAATTACAATATCTTCTAAAAAAAAAAAAAATTGTTACCTGGGAATGACTTAATAATGTTTTAGTTTCACGAGATAGCTCTCGAGTATAACAACTGTGAAAGTCCTCGAATGGAAATGTTAAAAGAAAATGTTGACATTGGACGATTAGGTAGATAATTAATTTTTTTCTTTTAATTTTGACGAGAAATTTTTGTTTTTCGTTCCTTACAGAAGACTACTTTTCACATAAACTTCTTCTACAGAAATGTGCAATTAAAAAAGAGGTCCAGATAACTTCGGCAATCACGTTTTTGCAAAAACCGAAATGGCTGAACAGCACCGGCATGAAAGTTTACAGAAGGGCTGAAGAATCGTGTTCTAAATGTGATATGAAAACCGATTTGTCTCTACTTTGTCAAATAATTAACGAAAACTCTTGCTCCAAAAAAACCGATAAATGCATTGAACGTGGGAATTTGGGAGTTTTTGTTAGAAAGTATGAAACTTCTATGCTAAGAGGTAAAAAGTATTGCCTACTACTATAGGATACATATTTATATATATCGTATACATATTTTTACTTTGTTGTAGACGAAAATGATCCGGTGTCTCCCCGAAATCTGCGAAAATTTTGGAATAGGGAAATGTGTAGATTGCTACGAGTAACAGAAAAAATAATTCCAAGCATCTACACCGATTATGTTAAAAATAATTTAACAGTAAACAATAAAATAGACGGACTGATGTGTAAAACTAACAGAACGTTAACATTTTACGCTTTAGACAGTTTGGAAACGTTCTACTTCGCAGAACGATTAGGCGTTAATATACTTGAAAGAAAAGACAAATCTGCAGCTGTGATTATAAACGATATCGTACGTATATTAGCTCGTTATATTTCCAAAAATAAATAGAAAGAAATAATTTTTTTTTGTAGTCTGAAACTCATTATATACTTAATGAACCAGTCAACGATGTGACGTTAAGAGATTTTATTGCAAATTATACCGATAATACTTTACCTCGCTCACGGAAGTCGATTACCTCGATTAAATCTAGTATCACACACTCTTATCAAAACAAAAAATTTTGTGATAAGCGGAAAGAGGTCTGCATTAAAGAATTAGATAGTAACTCGTTTTTACCTACAATTATGCAACGAGATAAGGTAAAATTTATTTTTCAATTTTCGAATCAATTGTTTTCAGAAATAAATAATTGATAGATTATACAATAATTTTGTAGTATTTTATAATGTAGTGTTAAAACTGTTAATCTTAGAGACATTTTTGCCATATTTACGTGGAAAGTTCACTCTTAATAGTAATAAATAAGCTAGAATGTTGCTTTACGCATGGGCATAAGTTTACTGAACATGCGCTGTTCTACGACTTGGAACAAAAACACTCGTTTTACGTAATAACTAATTTTACGACAAGAATTAGTATACCTCAGACTAAAAAGTTGTTATTTTGGATTACGTATTTGCCACGTTCACCTTAAAATACTACATTATTTCTTTCACAGGCTGTTGTTATAATGTATCATTCCAAACAATGTTCCTTTTGTAATGGAATTTCGTATATTTTTCTTATTGTGGCGAAAATTCTTGCCCAACTCGAAAGCGTGGAGTTTGCTAGGATTGATGGCGACATTAACATTCTACCATGGGAATATACCATGAACACATTTCCTACCATAATTTATTTCCCTGACAAAATGTAACGTTAACTTCAAACATTTTGTTTGTTTCCGACATACAATTAAGTAATCAAATATTTTAGGAAATCTGAAAGCAGGACGTTCCCTTGCAACGCCCTCCCCATAACAGTTCCAAACTTGTTGGCATTTCTTTTGAGCAACTTTAACCCGAGATTAAAGCTGCACACCATGTGGATACTTTGCAACCAAACTCAGGTAGGTACTTTTTATTTTAAATTTTTAGGTTTAATAATTTAAATTTAAAATTTTTCAGTTCGAAAATGAACGAAATTCATGCATATCATCCGTAAGATCAGAAAATTTGTCTTTGATAAATCACACTTTAAAAGAGTGGAGGAAAGCAGACACGAGACATAGGGCGGAGCTTATGTACAGGTTGCAGCAGATGCGAAATCTCCACCTACTGCTGGCCCATTCCCCTCGAAAGATTGAAGAAATCAAAGTCTACTTAAAACGTCTCAACTCTCAAGTATCGA
Source organism: Agrilus cyanescens (assembly GCA_947389935.1). NCBI lineage: Eukaryota > Metazoa > Arthropoda > Insecta > Coleoptera > Buprestidae > Agrilus > Agrilus cyanescens. The sequence continues at coordinate 14,604,262 of OX376713.1, read as the reverse complement.
ATGCGAAATACAATACGCTATTAGACCAAAAGGAAACAATAACAAGAGGTAAAAATTTATGTAACATTGAATAATTGTTATTTGTGATTGCTGCGTGTTTTCTTCTTTCCCGTTTCTTTTTTACGATTGTTAATTTATGTGTATTTATATATATTTTTTTCCTCTCTCTTTTTTGTTGGTTGATTTATAAGCAATTATTTAATGACTGACGATAAAACAAAATAGAATATTTTTATAATCGTAAATAAAAGTAATTTATTCTTTGATGCAATTTGATCACAAATATTGGCAACGGTCAGGATTATTAGCGCACCCTGCAGTTATTACCATTTATTTTGTTTAAAATGTTGCTTTTTATCCATCCCGTTATTTTGCATGCATGCAGTTTGTGTAGCAGAAACAGTATGGACACAAGCAAGCTCTTGATACACAGAGCAAATTGTCATAAAACGAACAGGATGCAATAATCCTGTTTCCTGCATAAGGATACTGTTTGACCTCTTCTTCCGGTATATGAGACCAATCAGCCCCATAAGCGATACTTTTATGTTCATAATAGCTTTCTACTATTTTAAAATCATCATTTATCGTATTAACCACGTGAACTCCTCCCACCATGCAGGCCACGAGCAATAGATCTTTCGTAAAAGGGTCCCATTTCACACGCCAAAGTGTCCCGGGCATCTCTACCTGCCCTTTGGGACATTTCATGTTTCGAATATCCCACAATCGAAGATAGGAATCGTAACTGTAAAAATTTTTATGACTAATTTCATGACATGTCCATTTCGAGTCACTTTCCAAAAAGAAAAACTTATTTTTCGTAAAAATCACGACACTTTAAACCCCCATACAAAAAATTAGTGGCACAAAAATCTTATTCAAAATTACATCTTTGACTACAATTACTTATTAAATAAAAGAAATTAACAAAAACTTGTAAGCATGATCAATATAATTGTTTCTTTATCGTGCTTTTTCTAGTTTTTTCATGAAAATGTTTTTTTTTTTTCAATTTATTTTTAGATTACTGATAAGAAACTGAAAATTCATGTCAGTTTGTCAGTCCACAAGTCTTAATGGCATCTTTGATAATAATCATCTTAATGGTTTAAATATTCGTACGTTTTGGTGTCCTAATAACGATAAAACACCCTCTGTATATTTTTTGTTACCATGCAAAAGATATTTTGAAAATGTGGAAAACCTTTTATTCTAATTGTTATATAAATAAATAATAATTAACGTTGTTACCTTCCTGTTGCGATTACATGCTCCTTTTCCGAATTAGAATGAATACAGGTTACCCCTGCCTCGTGTCGCTTATTTTTTGCGACCGGTGTCATCCCCACTCGTTCATCAAACATAAGAAGTAATGAATCGTCTCCACCTTAAATAAGAAATAATGTTGGGTACCTATGTCACTTTTAAATGGCAATTATTATCTTTACATACCCGTAAAGAACACGCTACTTTCCCAGTAATAAAAAGCAGCGATCCAAGCTTCAAATTGATGTGCTTTCCAAGTTCGTGCTAAAGCTAGTTGATTTTTAAATAATTTGAACCTATGGACCTGCCCTAATGAATCACTACAAATAATATGAGGATCATTTGATGTTATTTTTCCAGTGGACCAGTCTAATGACAAAAGCAATAAAGAGTCACGCTTATTTTCTGGAGAAATTACGTGGGAAAACACTAATTCCAACTGTAGATCTTCTTGTAGACTATAAATATTTAAAGCACCACCAGCTGTAGTTACCCCAAGTAATATACTATTTCCGATCTTTGTGTGACACCACTTTTGATCAAGAATACCAGCAGTATCAATCTTTTGTAAAACGGTCAACCCTTGTTCGGGGTTCATAGAGTACAATACTATCCTCCCGAGCCTTGCTGAAGGTTCTGAAATTTTTCCAATAAAAATATTGTGCAAAAAAACAATAATGGAAAAGAAATCAGAATTACACTATTGATATTTTTCTCTGTAATCTCACCAACATTTAAAGCTAAGCAAGAAAGAATGTTTAGTTACTGTTACCTTTACTACTTTCATCCTTATGTAAATAATAATTGGCACAAACAAATAAGTGCTGGTAAGGTGGATGGGGACACCATTCGACCGAGTCTGCATTATAAGTTGTATCTTCGGTAAATAGCGTGTAAATTTTGGTTGCAGGGGGAAGAGTTGTTATTAAATTAGACTCTTTTTTACTGAAAGGGGTAAGTTTTATGTTTATTTTCTCTTCATAGTTCACTGGACAAGGCAAAGCGATTTCTTCGTCAGACGGTCTGGAAACTATCGATGTTACTTCTTCTATTTCTTCAATTTGCAAACGTTTACACATTTTTTATATATGTTTTAATACTACTTTACATTTTGACTAAAATTTTAGGTTAGTTGTCAAAAAATATAGGTTATAAATTTAAAAGAATGGATGTGGTTAGATATTAGCTTAAAATTTGCCGTATAAGTTTCTAATTTTTTATTTATTTGTGCTTATACAACTTAAAATACTAACAATTTAATTTGCACTAACGTAGTAATTAACTTTTATCTTTCTTTTAGTAATATTCCTTTTTTTAAGATTTTAAAGTAATAAAAATAGAATGCGAGGTTCTAACCACATTAAATGTTCAGAGGGAATTTTGTTTTTTACTAGGAGTTGCATCCTTGATTACGTTGCCTACACTTTATTTACAAATGGTAACGTTTCTTCAAATAACTGCTCCAAATTGTTTTAAACATTTATAATTCAGACGAGTTATGTAACTTGCTAATATGCCTGAAGAAAAAGTGAATGATACAGAAGATAAACTACAGTATATAAAAAAATTGTGTTGTGGACTGCAAAGTGATAATAAACGTTCGAGGAAGCAAACTTTAATAGACCTTGAAAAGTATCTTTCCAGTGAACAGTTTTCTAATCAAGAATTACGAGATATTTTTAATGAAATTCATATTTATATCCTAAATACTTTAAGAGACAAAGCAGAGGCAGTTCGTGAACAAGGGATACAATTTATGCAATTTCTAATAGTTGATAAGCTGCCATTAAATGATTATTACATTACGTATGTAATTCCAGTGCTAGTGGAAAGATTAGGGACTGTTGAAATAGTGGAAGAGTCAGAGGAGATTAGGTTACAATTAGTTAAATTCTTACATGCCATTATTCAAAGATACTCAAATACTACACAGTTAAAACCATTTTTAAATGATGCAGTTATAATTTTAAAAGAAACTGTTAAAGACAGATTTCCAGATGTTAAAGAAATTAGCTGCAAATGTATCGTGGATCTGGCAAAAGCTTTACCAAGAGACTTTCATATGCAGGCTGAAAGTTTAGTTAAACCCATTGTGACTGCTTTTACCCACCAACGTTATAAAATTCGTGTGGAAGCAATCAAATGTGTGGGTAAGTTACAATTTATTTTTTAACAGACTTACAGAAAGTTTGTAAATAGTCACGAATTTTTGATTTCTCTAATTATATGATGAAAATTGTAGGTGAAGTCATATTACATTGTACTCATAAAGGTTTAGATGATGCCCTGACGCCAATGGCTGAAAGGTTGTTTGACTCGATTCCTTTAGTGAGACAAACTGTAGCAGACGTTGCTGGCCGTTGGCTTTTGGAATACCGAGACAGATATTCGTTCTTTGCAAAACTTTTACCACTTTTATTAACAGGGTAATATATATATACAATACTATATGTGTATTTCTTTACTCGATTTACACTTACAATAACTTAATACGTTTTTATTAAAGATTAAATGACGAAGTACCTGAAACCAGAGACAAGTCTTATTCAATTTGGGTAAAAGTTGGCCTTCAGTACATGCAAGAGAATGAAAAAGATTTGAAAGATCAAATGGACTTTCTTATAACTATTCCAGAGCATTATCCAAGTCATTGTAATTAGGAATTTTTAAGGTGTAAATAATAATAATAATTCAGTTTATTAATGTTTCAGTGACCAGACCAAATTTGGGGTGCAGAGCATTAGTTAAAAGGGAAGTTGGAAAAATATGTATGGCTTTAAGTCGAGAATTAAGCAAAAGCTGGCAGTATGACATAAAAGTCCGCTGCAGTCAGCTTTTGTGTTCCATTGCACTGCATGCTGAAGAGGGAATCACTCAACATTTACAAGATATTTTACCTGCCATGTATATCACTGCTAGAGACGAAGATGATAAAGTTGTTGTGAATGTAAATAAATTTTCGTTTTTGTTCAAAACGAATTTTATTATCTTTTATAAAATAGTTACATAATTTTCGTTTTTGTAGCTTATTAAAGCAAGTGAATTAATGGGTCTTTTTGTTCCTGTTGAAACGTGGATAGAACTCGTTCTTCCAGCCGTCGAAGATGGTTCCCATTACGGTCATTTAACAGTTCTAACAGGCTTCATTGAAGGAGCTCCTCAACAACACATGAGGCCCCATCTCAAAGAAATTTCAACACTGTTAGCAGACAGAGCTTTTTGTCAGAGTCGTAAAGTAAAGTATTATCCGAGAATAATATCAATAAATTATATTCTTTTCTTTTTTTCAGGTAAAATATCAACGAGAATTAACGAAATGTATTAAAACAATTATGAAAAAATGTAATGAAGACGATAACGAAATTGGTAAAGATGTTTTTGTTATTGCGATAACGTTGATTGCCCTCAAAGACAAAGAAAATGACACTGTAATTGACTATACTATTCTGGATGATCTTTATAAGTGTTTAGGGTTCAAGTCGTCGTATGAACTTTGGAATAAATACGCATCAGATGTACTGAATGTTATAAACAAAGATCCCAAACTATGGACTGTTTATACAGCCGAACGGTGCATGTTTGACGTTGTACTACTTAAATCAGGTAAATTTTTCAAGAGTTTTCTCAGTAAATAATAACGAATTCGAATAAAAAGTTTCTTTTTTTTTGTATTAGTAAATGTATTCGATCGTTTATTAAAAATGTCAGTCTTTTAAATTTGGTATGAAAAGCCGGAAATAAATTTGGGTGCTTTTTTCCAATAGGATTATTTCTTTTATCAATACTTACATTATAATTTTTTTTTATTTACGATTAGAAAAAGCTTTTGGAGAAAATTTGGAAATAATTTCTGACATTCTTGGAAAATGTTTGAATCCTGATGTAGATGCAGAAGCTAGATTGAAGACATTTGTTGCACTTTCTGTTGCCTTTGAAGATAAAAAGATCATCTTTGAAAACGCCATCGATCTTAACTCGTTTTTAATAAAAATAATGGATGGTATGTTTTACTTTGAATTTTTAAAAAATTCCGATTTTGATTTGGATGCAATAAATTAATTTTAGATGTACTGGTGCCTACTCTAGTTTGGCACGCGGGCAGAACAGCCGAGGCCATGCGTACGATGGCTGCCGCTTGTTTATCCAGCGCTCTTAACCCTGGCAAAGACAACTTCAGATTGTTTTCGTCTTCTGAAGTTTTCCGATCTACATTCGACAAGCTCCTACCACTTCTTTTTACCCTAATGGAGGATAATTCGTACAGAAGCAGACTGTTGGCAGTAGAAAACGTGGCCCTCCTCAAAGAAGCCGCTGTCCAATTGAGATGCTGGGAATTAAACGATTTCGTCAAGATTTATCCAGGTAAATACTTGTTTATTACACTTTTGGAAAGTACTAAGAATGCTTATTTATCTTTTTAGAAGTTTTAAAAAGATTAGACGACCCCATTGATAAAGTGCGTACATGTACTTTGAAGAATTTGCCCAAAATCTTAGCCGATGTGCCGCCAGACTTGGAAAAAGTCACTTTCAAAAGTCATTCCGAACACATAATAAACACTCTCTTAACTCACTTTGACGACAATAGTGAACATGTGGGAGAATTAATTTTTGGTAAGTTTTTATTTTTTGTACTCTAAAGGACGTTCCCGAATAAGTAGAAATAGTTGTTATTTTATTATTCACTAAATAACGATAACTTTTAGAATGTCTGAAAGTTGTGGCAGTATTTAATGGAAAATTTCTTCGCGAGAAAGTGGAAAGATTCAAGCCTTTGCTTCGTAACAAAAAAGGATGCGACGATATATTGAATTATTTATCAGAAAATGAAACTATTTACACTTAATTAAGTTATTTGTTTATTGTGTTACAAATTTTTGCACGTTTAATAATAAAACTAGTCAAACTGTTATCAACTTTATTATTTTCTTAACTAATTATCTACTTATTAATTAAAAATATACATCATCAGGTTTGATAACCACATAATTAAAATTATATTTATTTTTATCGTTTTCCCTGCACTCAACCTGAGATCAGAGTTTTATATTTATATATATGTGACTGTGAACGTGTTTTATTTTTACAGCATTACAGTTTCTTAAAACTATTCAACAAGTTTCCTGATATAAAAATATATGCGTGTAAAATATCTTATTTATTACGTCTGTTTTGGTGTTATGCATTATAAGTACTTTTATTTCTTTGATTTTAATTAATAAAAGTAAAAATAAACTACAAATCTTAAGTCAACTAGGTACTTAATTAACTATTTTCAACTGCATGTTTTTTTTTCTTTTTTAAGAAAGTATATATTTGACAAGAAAACTGTGCTGTCTATTAATTATATTGTTTACTAGACAGTAATAAGGTAAATCGAAATGATATTACGATAATATAGAATTATTTAACTATTTACATAATTCACTGAACGTTACTTTGATTTATTAAACTTGTGTGGAATAAAAAAGTAATAAAGGGTATAACTGACAAGTACATAAAACACTGGCCCAGCGCTTTATTAAAATAAATATGGCTAGTTGATTTCTAATTTAAAAAGTGTTTTTCCTAAAAATGTCTAAGTCATTAACCCAAGAATTCACAGTATAGTACAAATAAGTCCGTCTTTTTTTTTTTAACAATTTAACATTTGTTTACTCACTAAATTTTCAGAGATTTTTTGATTTAGTTGGTGGAATAGGATCAAAAAAATAACATTGATATTTTTCGAATATTAACAAGTATATTTATCGAAATTGCACCGTGAATCCTTGAGTAAACGACGTAAAATCTTCTAGCAATATAGTTTTCTTAACTAGAAATCAACCAGCTGTGTTGCTTTTAAAAAAAGGCCTAGAGACAATTTTTACATGCTTAATTGGTTATCCCCTTTCAATGTTATACGACTAGAATACTTGTTTTATTAGGTAAATTGTGTGAGAAAATTACTAGTCCAGGTAGTATAGCGAAAAAGTTATTATTTTGCACTACAATTTAACAACAAACCGTTTGTGTCATCACATGTAGGATAGTTGGTAGATAATAAAAACATAAATCATAGCAGCTGTTGAGTTTGAGTCCGGATACGTTTTTTTAACACCAAGAACTGTAAATAAATTACTTAATTTTTGTTTATTGCTTATATATAGAAAACTAGCCACCAAAGCGGGTTACATTCCTTGGACAAATTGTAGACAATTAAAAAACCTACAAAACGGTTTTTTCTAAAGTCGAATTGGATAATTCTTTAGAGAGAAAAGTCGAAGAAACGATAAGAAAATCTCTTTTAAAAAACTTTTTTAAAAATCCATATCTCGGGTGATACGGAATATTAATAAAAAATATTCCAACAAATTATAGCTAATGAGGAGCACTTTCAAACGAGTCCCAAAGGAACTCGCCAGCTTTTGTAGTTTTTGCATAATTACAACATTAGGAATTTAATGCTTTATTTTGTTTATGTCACTGTTTTAATGCAATTTTAATTTTGTAAACGGTTCCTGAAAGTAGAAATCATAGGCTACAGTTCCTCTATTTCAGTTTTCCGAGTAGAAATGTTGAAATGTGCTAAAAATACTCGCAAAAACAGCGCGAAACAGATGCGTTTTGCTCTTGTTAATTCGGAAGCATTTTTACCACATTTCAACAATTCGATTTAAATAAAACTGAAATAGAGGAATTAAAATCTCTACTTTCAGAAACCGTTTACAAAATTAAAGTTGTACTTTCTCCATTAATACGGTAGTAACATAAACAAAATAAAGCCTTAAATTCCTAAAATTGTAATAATGCAAAACGTAACTGGTAGGGGGTTCCCCTGGGTTTTAATTGTGAGTGCTCTTCATTAGCTAAAATTTGTCCAAATATTGTTTATTAATATTCCGTATCACCCGAGATATGAATTTTTAAAAAAAAATTATTTTTTGGCTAAAGATCGTCCAATTGGACTTGAGTTTCTGTTAAATTTTAATGGACGTAAAAAATCTATATTGCCTGGACTATAAAAAAGCATGAGGTATCTTAAATTGTTTAAAATAACTGGTAACTTATTAAACATTAAAAAGTGATAAACATAAAGGAATTAATCGTAATTACCATTTGGCACTTTTTTGTGGTAAATTAATGATATTAGGGTGTGATTAACTGCATAAAGAAACAAAGTACATACAAAAGTCCTTGTAACAAACATATTTAACCCTTTTATTAATGAGCAAAAATTAATCTGCATATAAATTAGAAAAATGTAAACGAGTGTTACTTATCAAGTTATTATATATTTATCTATAAAACTAATTACTGACGGGCACTTCTTTCGGTTTCAATAAGGCATTCTCTAACTAATAAACGAGCTTGTACAATACCTCTCTTTAATCTCTCTGCTGAACTCCTACTGCCTGCATATGTTGGTCTAACTTCTCTTCCTAATTCTTCTATAACTCCTAAAAGCTGTGCATACTTTGACTGACTTGGCTGTTGACTACTGGTGGTTACGACTGTAGATTGAGAGGTTGATTTTGGATTGGGACTGAAATTTGTTGGCATAGGAACAGGTGTAACAGTGACATCGCTTAGTTTTGATTCGACTGCTTTTATGTCGACTGCGTCCATTTTAAATATCCTGAAAGTCAAAATTAATATCATTGATAAGCTTTTCGACCAATGCACAGTTAAAAAATACCTCAAGTTTTAAATGTTGATTAAGGAGCCACTTGTTTCCCGAAAAAGATACTTCACGCACTAATAAACTATAAACTTCTTATATCTATTTGTAGGCAACAATTTGAAAAAAAAATTTAGAAATCAAGTTGATTATCTTCAAGCTTTTAAATATTAAAAACTCAAATTTGAAAATATATAACCTCAAAACAAAAAATAAATTTGCACAAGGACAATAACATTTTGACAGTTTATAATGCGGTGTTGCCAATGAACTGCAAGATTGTACAATATGATTCATTTTCTGTATTTAATGGTATTAATTTAAGCTTCTATTTTGAGCCTATTTCTTTTTAACTATAATTGATATATTAAGTTTACGCACTTCTGGGGCGGGGTAAAATAAAAAGTTAAATGTGGTTGCTTTAAAAATATTTTTCTTAGAATATTTCGTAATAGCTCCTGGCGTCATCTAACAGCATAAGTCGAACTTCGCTTTTGATTGCTAGAAAGGAGAATCATAGACTACATCTATGATTATAACCTATATTTATAATCGTTATAACCCAACTTTATTTCCGTATAGTAAATTATATTCTTTAAAAAATGGCAAATAGCCGTTTAGAAAAAATAGGTAATGTTTATACAAGGTAAGTCTTACACAGAATCCTTTGAATCCTTGTTATTCAGTTAATATTTTTAGAACAAAAGGTTTAATACAATCGGGTGCATTGAAATGGGAAGATCGGCCGCTATGGTATGATTTATACGAAAGCTTTCCACCCAAAGAAGAGCCACGATTCGATAGACCTGCCCCCCAGATTCCCCTAAGGCAAATATTTTATGAAGAAGACAACATTAGGGCGTAAGAGCTTGTACGATATATTTTCCTATAATTTCTATTCGTTCATTTGTTTCAGCATATTTCATAAAAGAAACAGGCAAATTGGCTTCATCAACATGTTTAATAATTCTTCACGCACCCTGACTCATAAATTTATTGACAGTTTTCAAAAAGTACAAAAAGAGTATGAACCTTCCGTTCCAGTTGAGAAAGTTTATGAAGAAGCAATTGAAATGCTACAAAGAGAGCGCCAGAAGAGATCGCAATTATTAGAAGAAGAAGGAGAAACCATTAGCTTAACGAAATCGTTTAAAGATGCAGAAGAACAACAAAATAAACAAGAACCAAGTTTAAATGTAAAAGTAAATGAGTTATTTAAGGAATAATACAGTTCTTTTTGTATTTTTCATTAGTTGTAGCATTTAATTAATAAATTATTATTGAATAGTTAATATAGTAGTTGTTATCTTAGTATTCATAAGCCTAATAGGTCTCAAAATAAAAAAATATTTCAGGTCAAATTTGCGATTTTTAAATATTTTAAAGGGTCTAATGTGGTTTTTACCTAAATTAGGGCCGATTTTGTTAGCTTATCGATAACCCACCTATTAGTATTCTTTTTTTTATATTTGGCTAAATGATTTTCTATGCATTGAAGTCTAAAAGACTTTAGTATAAGAAGAACAATGTTTGAAAAAAGTTGGGTTATATGTCGCCTAAACGATAAAATTTGGCTTTAAAATGCAAATTTTCTCTTTGTAAAACAATTATTTAAAAATTTGTGGAATGGAGTCGACCGTTCGAACATTTGTAAGTAAAACACACTTATTAGTGTTCCACTACACACATTATTTGCGTTTGTTTCGCTACAGGTCATACCTAACGAATTATGCAGGCGAGCCGGTATTGTAGCTACATGGCATTCGATAAATAATTTGGGCATATTTCCTTCTCAAGGCGTAAATCCTAGTGTACCAGACCGACCAAGTCCTTATGGACCCAGTGAAGCATCAGTGTTTAATGTTCGTCAAGATGTATTGTTATTTGATTCTATTCTAAGGAAACTTGTGAATGAATCTAATGGAATTTTCTTAAATTTACAAGCTCTTACATCTAGCAGTAATGAGGCAAATTTGAGACAGGAACTATTAAAAGTTAGCCATCAGTACAGATCAGTAATACGAGCTTGTCTAGAGAATTTACAAGATGAGGCATCTCGAGTTGATGAACATACAAGTGAAAATATAAAGAATTACATTACCATATTCTACTCTGTGGAATGTATTTGGCATCTTTGTGAAATCTTATTTATCGAAAATATACCTGGTAAGTGTAAAATCTTTTTGAGTAAAATTATATAAAAACCGATTTCTTTCTTATTTTTTAAGGTAATATAATATTGCCTCAACTTCTGGAATGGGTCAGATTTCATTTTCCTAAATATGAAAGAAAAGCTGCAATTTATTTAAACTTGGATATTGATAACATCGAATCGGATCCTGATTATTGGAAAACAGTAATAGGGTGTCTTCTTCAAGGACGAGTTGAAGTAGTTAGGGCTCTTCTGGCACTACATTCTTCAGCAAATACTACGGTATTTAAGCTGTTTGACCAAACTTTAAAGTCAATGCCCATTTATAATGTAAGCAATAAGCAATAGCATACAATTTTGTAATAAACTCCCAATAAATTACCAATGCAGGTTTACAGTGGCATTTCTGTGACAGAATTCAATCTACGATGGAAACATTGGTTGGTAGACACTCAGTCGAAGATAGATGCTAAATCGTTTGTTTCTGAAAGTCATTTGAACTTTATGATGAAGGTAAATTTTAATTCACATTTAATTTAATTAATTTCAAATACCTCCTGAAAATCTTTAACTTACATGTATTATTAAATTGTCTTACTATTATCAATTCGATCATGTTTTCTTTTTGATGCTATCAATATATTCCTTTGATATTGTTTTTAATGAACGCTTGTGTTGATCTTTATATAACAGCATGGCATTTCTTACAATTTATTTGGGTATTTCCACTTATTTTTTTGTTTGTCCTGTTCTAGTTTGTTGGCCAATATTAAATTACACTAATTATACTATTTTTTTATTATTTTAATGGCCTTAAATCTTAAAATGTCTTAATTATTTTTAATAAATTTTTTCGTACATAAGTTAGCTTATTTCGTTTTTAGGATGTTAAGAAGGAGTTTTTTATGTATTTTATGTAAACTTTAAATCAATTCTTAATTTATAGATGTTTTTTTGAAACATTTTTCTTAAATTTTTGTATATTAAAAAATTATTTGCACATTGTTTTAGCTTGCAGTTGGTGAAGAATTAGCTTGGAATCAGGTACAAGCCCAGTGTGAAGCATGGTACGAATTATTAGCTTGCTGGTTGTTTTTTACTGAACCAACTGTTAAAACTTTCGAGCTTCCTCAATTCGCGAGACTTTGCATCAATCATATGGGCTTTAGAGATCACTTGAGACATTTAGATCAAATTCTTCTGGTAGCACTAGAATCTGATATATTCCAGGTAAATTTTTTGTTTATAAATTTCATTTTCAAATACGCTTATACAATTTTGTAGGTAATAAAAGAAATTCAGCACATGTCAGAAAATGGTTGGTTTGTAAGCCACTTAACAGACTTATTATTCCATGCAGGATGCTTAGATACTCTAGATGGGGCCAATGAAGACTTGTAAGCGTAATTTAGTATTTTGTTTTAGTTAATATTTATTATTTTTAAAATATTAAGGGTGGCCAGCCGACTTCGTGAGTCTTTTTTGGTTGACTATGGAATTCTCATGACTAGTCATCGTTCCTTATGGCAATTGGGACTAAGCTATTTGGATCATTGTCCTTCAGACGGGCTGCATGTTATCGAGTTGTTGCTACAAAGATTACCTTTAGGAACTGAAGTTCGAGTGCAAAAAATTGTTCGAGAGGCACTCAAAAGAGACCTACATCATGTGGGTAAGTTAAACGACAGAGAACTAAGAACTTATTATTGCTGAAAAAGTGGGCTTTTTTAGATTTTTTTTTGTGATAAAAACTAATCACGCAATCACTGAATTGTTGAGAATGAAATTTCCGACAAGGCCAATCCCGGATTGACTCGGTTGTATCATTTGTAACGTAGAAATAACGGAAAAATTGGAAAATGAAACTGTTTTTTTTTTTTTTCAAAAATTAATTAATTCATTCAACTAATTAGTTTTGGAGTAATATCTTTTAATGCATCTCAATTTAAATTCGAATAATTAATTAAAGCCTTTGAAATATGTGATAAACGATTATAAATCTAGCCCCCTTTAGGAAACAGACAAGAAAAATAAATAAGTACGTTATTTTAATTTTTTTCTGTAGCACAAAGTATATGCAAAGTACAAGGAATTAATTGTTTACGAAGAGGTAGAATGGGGAATGCTTTGAGTTGGGCTTTAAAGTCTCAAGATGGATACTTTACCTCACATTTAGCAGATCGATTTTTACGTGAATACACCACAGAGGGTAAACTGCTGTGTCCAGATCTCTTAGAGAATTTAGGATCAGCGATGTTATCTTGTGATAGACTGACATTTTTGAGTAAGTCACAGACCTAAAGCAATGAAACTATGTAGTCGATTTATTCTTTTTTTGTAGGCAAATATTTTGAGTTTCATAAAGTCTATGCTCTCAAAGATTTCAAAGAAGCTGCAAATATTATCATATCCCTTATGTCTTCGAAACTGACCCCAAAATAGTAAGTGTAATACTTTTCTTTTCAGTAGAAACATAATGGCAAATTGTTCTGTGATTTGCAGTTTTTGGGTGACACTTTTAACAGATGCCTTGCCTTTATTGGAATCAGACGAAATCGTCTTCTCATCAAACGATACGTTTATGTTACTTCATTGTGTAGAAGAAAAATCAAAATTGCCTGAATTGGAAGATAAAATAAGTTTAATTAGGGTCGCTGCAGCCCGAAATTTGGCCAGGGCATTAACATCAGAAGCACAAGCAGCATAATAATGTTCACAAAGTTATTGTAAACTTTTTAGTGTACGTTTTTTTTTACAAAAATAAATTACATTTTTTTAAAAGATTCATTTTATTTTAATATTGAAAAATACTTTCTTTTTGCTATATTGCCTGAATTAAATATTTAAGTAAATAGACTACAACTAACTTTCTGACTTTATTTCATTAAAAAATATATAACAAACATATGCTAGAACATTATTATAAAATGAATAACTTACAAAATTAGAAGCACTTCTCAAATAATTTTGAGACATTTCTTGAGTACAAAAGAAAAGTTTATAATGCAAAAATAAATTACTTTATAAAAAAAATAACTATATAATTTCAGTTTACGTCATTTAATAAGTCCAAAAACAGTCACTTTTTAATAAGATTATCCACATCCTGTAGAGCTTTTTCTATAGCATCATATTCGTAAATTAATTGCTGTTTTAATTTTCCATGACTGTTATAAATCACATATACTGTAAAAATTTTGTCCCTGAGCATGATCGGATACCAATGTGATGAATCAGGCCACATTTTATAAAAAGGAACATCCTCAAAATGAAACCAACGAATTGGGTCCATTTCTTCGCTGACCTTTATTGTTCCTTTAGTTTCGCAAGCCGTAAATACGTGAATTAGAGATATACATTCATTATGTTCAATTTCGTAAATAATAGTACCAACATGTTTTAAATTGCCGACTTCTAAATTACTTTCTTCCTTTAATTCCCGGCGTGCTGCATCGATAATGCTTTCACCTTGTTCTACTTTTCCGCCAAAACCGTTCCATAATCCCTCACCAATACCCCTCGTTTTATAGCCCAAAAGAATGAAATTATTTCGTTTAATGAAGACTAATGTGTAAATTTTAGTATTCTTCATTTTTAAAGAAAATTAGAACAAAAATGTGACTGCTTTACGTGAAGTTTTATAGAGTGAGATTAACACGCTTTATTTTATGAAACAACTGCGAATATTGACAACTAAGTAGTGAATTATAAAAGTACAATACCTTATGGTTAGGTTTTGTCCTGATTTTGAAAGTGTTTTATTCAGCTTTAGCGTTTAAAGTTAACTTTAAAATAAGCTTAAAATATGATTAAAGTGAGGTTATGTGAACCCGTTTTCTTTTTCTTGTTCAATTTTTTCATCGGTTGTTCATTGAGCTTTGTTCATTTAGCCATGTCAAGTAAGAACTAAATCAGCTGCTCATTTAGCTAATAAATAAGACGTTTATTTGCAAATAAGATGTCTGTTGTCTATAATTTTGCATTAATACTAATAATAATTAAAATTATTAATTAACAGAGCTAACTTCAACAAAATCTACTCAAAATTTTAAATTCTTAGCGATCGTATTTTTGGACTTACTAGATATTTAGAAGCTTAATTAAATTTTATAATAACGAAATTTTTAACAAAATGTCTATATGTAAAGAATTTAATTTTGTTTTAAATTTGCTTGCAACTTTTTATTTTGTTTTTTAAACTTTTGAAAGTTAGTATACTTATGAGCCTCTAGTAAAACTTAGGATTAGTTCGCGAAGAAAAAAATGCGTCTTTTAGGAAACCTAATCAAGTTCTTTTTTATTTTAATTTACGAAAAGGTAAAGAATGTGACCTTTTCTAGGTCATTCGTGGAAAACAAAACGACTTTGGTTGTTGTTTGCGTTTATGAACAGTGTAACTATACAAACATTTATTAATATGTGTGTATTAAGCGAAATAAGAAAGCGATTCCTTAATTGAAATAATTTCGGACATTTCGGAACTTTGTGTTTTAATGTAGTTTTATCGGTGACTTTGTTTAATTATTAACTAATTATGTGTTTAGTGCAAATTGTAACATGTGCTCTAACTCTATGGATAACATACAAGAAGAATACGAAAATGTTTGTTTTGCGTTTGGTATGTCCCTATTGACTTACGTAATTTATTAAAATTTAATTTTAAGTATTTAAAAATTTGTTATCAGTTAATTTAAAGGTCCTAATGACTATTTTTTATTGCTCTAGAGTAAAATAACAATTAATTTATGGTCTACTAGATAAAACAAAAAAAAAAAATAATATTAGGAATTAATTTAAACAATTTTTTTAACTATAGTACGTCACAAAATATGTTCAAATTTGAAATTCGAAGTAAATGTGAAACACGTTTCGATACTTAAAGAATTATCGTCAGCTGTAGAGAGTCGAAAACAGCGTGTTAAAAACTTTTTAGTGGATTAGTATTTTATGAATTTTGAATCTATAAAAAATTAAAATAAATTTTAAATAAGATACATTTGACAATATTAAAAAAAGTTTGTAAAGCTATTACGTACCTACCTTTATTAAATTTTTTTTTTTTTTTATTCTACATTATATGGATTGGATGGCATTTTTTCTTAACTAATGAAACTTTTTTTAATAACAGAAAAAATGCCTTTTTGTATAATAAATAATTTTTGAATATTCTGTAAATTAAAATACTTAAGTACTTATTCAATGTTTACAAAAAAAAATTTAGCTAAATATTTTATGATAAAACTACAACAAATATTTCTCTAAATTTTGTAAGGGAGACAAATGTAGGTACATGGTACTTGGTTGAATGGAACACTTTATTTCTACCCAAAATATATAGTTAATACCTGACGTGTTATCTGTAAAACATTATTGTATAATGAGTAAATTAAATTGCCTCCCCGTTCTAATA
Source organism: Agrilus cyanescens (assembly GCA_947389935.1). Classification (NCBI taxonomy): domain Eukaryota; kingdom Metazoa; phylum Arthropoda; class Insecta; order Coleoptera; family Buprestidae; genus Agrilus; species Agrilus cyanescens. The sequence goes on along the minus strand of OX376713.1, from coordinate 14,587,772 downwards.
TCACGGTTCAGCGACTTTGTTATAGGGGTAGCCCCTTTGATCGCACATTTTTTTTATCTTAACTACACCTGGTCAGGCACCTGGCTATAAAAAACAGGTAGCTAGTTGTTTTAGTAACGGACTCTAACAATTTGTTGAGAGGGTAGTAACAATCAATTGTTTATTCTGCATTTGATGATAATAATAACAATAATAATACCTACCCCTTTTCTCAGACAAAAAAAGTTTAAAAAATATTTCATTATTTCTTTATTATTAATTTATGTAAAATTGTGACGCAGAAGATATTAACAAATATATTTGATCATTTCTTGAGTTGAAGTCAAAAAAAACTTATTTTTCTTAATTTTTGAATGGATAACTGAGTTTGTTATTTGACTGTGAATCCAAATTGACTATTTAGAATAATTTAAAAAGAAAATGATTAAATATTCTTTGTTTTATAATGATTTAGATGTTATCAGTGAGTTGTAAAGGGGGTGTGCACCAAAAATGGAAAAAAAATGGTACCCAACTGCGTCTTTTAGATTTTTTCTTTTGAATTCCTGATAAAACTGATTAAATTCTGAAAATGAAATCATCAAGAATTTCCAGAAAATTGACTTACAAACCAATCGATTTCATTGTGGTGGGGATGTTTATTAAGAATGAACAATATCATGCAGGGGTGCACGGAAAATGGAATGTTCTTTTATATGTATCTACCACCACTGTTGTTTTGTGTCATACCATCATTATTTTCCGCTGGGTTGCTTACAGACTATTACTATTGTACAAAAACGGTAACGGCGAACCGCGAGTGAATTTTTACAAAATTAAAAAAAATCCTAAAAAAAGCTTCATTTAAAGACGGGGTACAATATTACGCCAAATAATGACGTAACGTGGTGAGAATGATTTGGAATAATTGTTAAAATTTAATTTTTGTCAAAAAAAAACAAAAACGCGGTGGTAGTTGTTGTTTTAAAGTGTTTGGATTTTGTTTGGCACAAAAGTGGTAAGTAAAAATGTTATTCTTTGTTTTATAAAATTGCAGGAAAAACAATTGAAATAGTTTGAAATATTTTGAGTTTTTTAAACAGCCAGAAATATGTAAAAATAAAAAAAACAAAATTTTTCTTATGAATTAATTATTTTTACATCACATTTATTTTATAATAATCATATTTACCTAATTATTATGTAAAAAAAAATGTTTTTCTTTTGTGTTTAATGTCTCTACTGAATGGGTAAATTCAAATTTGACCTTAAATTATATTTTTCAATAAAAAGTGCGTCTAATTTTGTGTAGTTAACAAAATGTTGATTTCTTTTTGAGTATTTCTTTGCTTTTTTCAAAATTTAAACATCTAGATTATAAATTTCAATAAAACTCTTATAGTTAATTATAAACTTTATTTAATTAATAATAATGTACCTTTATCTGAATTTTACTTTTTATCTTATTTCTATTTTTGGTATTCTATTTGGTCATTGGTCATACACCAATTATAAGTACTTTCAAAAATATTCTTCTAAAATGGTGAATAATTTAATTAAAGAAAAATAATAATTTAATTCATTTTAAATAAAAAATTTTAGATTGGTTTGGGTTTGATTATGTTTACACCTTTTATATATGATAAAAAGTTCTGTTTTCTGCAACATGAAGGTTAATTTTTATTGTCCCAATTTTTTTTTTCAATTACAAGGATTCGAATTTGTTGGTAAACATATCAAATAATTACTTTATTAAAGCTAATTTTGCTAATAGCCAACAATAAACAATATAATTAGTAAAAATTACTTTATTGTGCAACGTTTCGACCGTCAATTTCGGTCACCATCATTATTTAAGCATAATGTGCGCGTTTGGCCTTTAAGTTATTTATTTTTTCCAAAAGATGCCTCGTGTTATTGAAGTTGAATATTTCCCAAATCGATACCATTTGAACGGTTCACGCGAACACTGAATTTTTTATCCGATCAGACATGTAACTAAGTATCTACTTTTAGAGGGAAAAAACAAAAAATATATAAGTAGCCATTAAGATAAATTGAAGCGTTGGCGGGTTAATTACAGGACGAACTAAAACGTATGTGACTTTACAACACACATTTTATCATTTTTGTCTACCCTTTACTCTCCCTAAAAGTAGAATGTAGATATGGAAAGAAAACACAAGAAGAAAAAAGGTTTTTATTGATGACTTATGAAAAGACTAAACTTTTTGGTCTAATAAAATAAGACGGTTTATATTTAGAATATTATTTTTGTGCAATTTAAAAAATTTTTTTTTCGGGGAACCCCCCAAAGAATTTAAGGGAAGATAGATTATCATGTTACAGTTTTTTTGTAGCTAATTAAATAATCTTTGACTTTTATTACCATATTTTTAATTCAATACTAATAATTAAAAAAAGTTATACCTGTGGAAATATTGGAAATCACTATTTGACATTTACTCGTAAAATGATTACAAAAAAGCTGTCAATATTTGTAAGGCTCGTATACGGAGAAATTTTAGATCCTTTTTTTTGAGATAGTGACCAAATGGTAAGGTTGTAATCACGAAAAGCAAAATAAAGTTAGAGCCTAAATTAATCTCTTGTTTTCCATATACTTACCTAAAGTTTTAATAGATTGATCCTAAAGTGCTTGCTTAGAATTAATAATATTGTCCCGGAAAAAAAATTAAGACTTAATTAAATATTTGCAATAAAATAAAGGTAAACTTTAACCACTTTAGAAATCAAAAAACAGTAAAATGACATCCAAATTTATTCAACATAATCTCCTTAAAGACTTACACATTTAGCACAATCTTCATAAAATAACTCTGAATCCTTGGAAAAAATTTTTTTATCTTGGTCTGCCAAGCACTCCTCAACCCTCAACCTCAACGGTACAAACGACTTTATTATTTGTCGAAAATTGTTTACCCTTAAAAAGTTTTTTGAGCTTTGGGAATAAATAGTAAGCAATAGTGAGCAACGGTTTTCGGCCTCGTTCTTCCACAATTCTTTTTCCATGTTGTTTCAAAAAATTATTGTCCCCTTACCCTTAAAATATATTTTCAGTTGGTTGACCACCCGCCCTATTCTCCTGATTTAGCACCTTCAGGCTACTCTTCATCCCTAAAGCTCAAAAAAATTTTTGAAGGGTAAAAGATTTTCGACAAATGAAGTGGTAAGTAAGCACGGTTGAGAAGTTATTAGCAGACCAAGATAAAGGATTTAAAATTACTTTTTGAACGAAATTTGTATTTGTATAACAATTATTTTCTTATTAGGATTTACTTTCGATTTGTAAGGTCGATAATGGGTTCTCCTCACATAATATTTGAAATAATTGTATAAATTCAGTGAATGTTCATTCAATTCTCGAGGCCTTCTAGCGTCCTCTATAAACTTTGTATATAAACTCAAACACGTCATCAGCCGTGGGCTTTACTAGCTATTTTTCGTTATAATTAATAAATAACTATACTTAATGTTAGGTTTCGATTGAGAAATTAGGGTACAATTTTTTGATATATTATTTTAATTAAAAATGTAAGATTTATACAAAATTACGTTCTTTTAATTACAAATAGTTAATTAAGCTACAAAATTTTCTGGAGCAGTTATTAATCCTGATGAAACATTTCAGAAGCAAGCTTTAAACTTCATATCTTCACTATGCTAAAACGTAACTGAATATTATATTATACCAGCGGCCCGTCCCGGCTTCGCACGGGTAGTAGTAAGGATCCCTAATTGATCAGTTATCGAGCGCAGGAAATAGCTAGAGTGCCTGCCCCTACCAACATTGTACCCGTCTCCCAAGGGCAGGGTTTGCTGGTGCGCACCTAAATGATTAAATTACTAAAACAACTATTAAAAAATAGGGGTTGGTGGTGGAAGGGTGAAAATTTAGGGTTGTATGTATTTTTTAATGCCACATTATAAAAAAATTAAAAAAACAATTTGTCCAAAAAATTAAAAAAAAATGTTAGGGGTGGATAACCCTTATCACTTAGGGGTATGAAAAACAGATAGTAGCCGATTCTCAGACCTACTGAATATGCATATAAAATTTCATAAAAATCGGTAAAGCCGTTTCGGAGGAGTACGGTAACTAAAACTGTGACACCCCTTAAATTTTGGCCGCATCTTTAGTGGACACCCTGTATATCAGATTAATAAAAAAAAATACCCAAAGTATTAATTCCTGTACTATTTATAGTGGTAATAGTGAACATACCAATTGTATCATGAAGCTATTTCCAAAAGCAAAGTCAACATTTCTCAGGTAAAAATTAAATTTATTGTTTTTAAGAAATTAGAGACGTTTAACCTAACGATTCCGGGCAATTTTAATTGCTAAATAAAATAATCAGTTAAGGATTTTACAATTGCAACGTTTTTTTAAGAAATAGCAAAAGTGTCATACTTAAAAAAAATCCAATTTTTATTGATTGCCACTTTCACTCTTTCTCGAGGGTCATAGGTACGATATTTATCATAGTTAATGACCACCCCACTTTATTCTAATTGGTTTTATTATATCATGCCGTCTAGCAATCAATTCCAACATCTCTCGATAGATAAAAACAAGTGAAGCAATTTGCAATGTACCTGAAGCCATCGTTTTAATGATTGGCTGAAGGGAAAGTCCCTTTATAAAAACGAACTGCCCACATCTCTGGGAAAACATCAGATGTTAAAGACATTAATTACAGAATTACGTAAACAATGTTCGGTCGTGGTAATGGCAGGTAAAAATAACAATATTTTTTACTAGTTGGGGGAATTACTTATCCGTTGGTCAGGAAGAGGAAACCTTATAATTTCCTTTTATGTTTCTCTATGTATATTTATTTCTGACAGTTTTAAAATCAAAATATTATAAAAAGTTAATTTTTCTTTTCTTTTTATTGCCCAAAAAAGAAACCAAATACCACAATATTCAATCAAATATGAGCACGTTCCCTACCTACTGAAGATTAGATATTATCGAGTTTACCCTCTTCAGTGATTGGCAGATCGTCAATGGGGGTTTAATGTATATTTCAGACAAGCAATTTCCGCAGAATCGATGAGATGTTTATTCTTCAATTTCCCAGGACTATTTCCCACGGAAAAATATTGATCGTAGATAGCTCAGGTGGTCATTGGGTGACGTCACGCCGGTCGAATCGACCCTATCTCCGGGTTTTCTCGCAACTTTGCACCCTTTCAGATCGAATAAGCGGTAGGGTGAACGTGTTGTACGAAAGTACCTGGCATGCTTGTGTATGTTTAAACAACGAGTGAATCCCCTAGACATTAAGAGCAATCGAGAGGGTTTATTGACGGTGATGGCCCCCTTGGGGTTCTCTAATAGGGCCCCAAGGGCCTCTTGATGGCCTATAAAATGGTCTGAAGTGATTAGGTGAGTGGGAAAATCATTTTACCAAACCCAATAAAGTTTTTCAACATTACTTAAATAAAAAAAGTTTTCGTAATTCGAAATTAATTTAAAAAACTACTGTTCAGTAAATTACTTGTTGATATTTTTATTTTGAATTAAATTTGAAGTGTAAGAACTTATGTAAATTTAAAAGTTTAAAATAGCGATTTATTTTGAAAATATTTACTTCTATTCTAATTAAAAACTCTTTTACATTTGTACAGAGTAGGCTTGGTTCAAAATATTTGTCAGTCAAAGTCAAAAAAAAAAATAATGTTCAAAAACGTTTAGTTATTAATTAGTAGTTGTTCAAAGTGTGTTTCCAAAATCAAAATTTTCTTTAAAAATCTCCAAGCGGTATAATTAAGGAAGAATTTACATGAATTACTAATCTTAAGGATAAATATTTAACATTTAAGTAAAAGGTACGAATTAATAGTAAATTAATCTAAGTATACGTAATTATTGTTATATTTGTTTATATACTTTCCATATTAAATTCGTAGCTATCCCTTTCAAATTAATTACATTTCATGAACCAAAAATAAAAGCATTTTCATATTTTTTTAAATTATATTTGAAATAAATTATTGGCTTGTCTATAATTTTATAAACTTTATTTTTGAAATTTTCAAATACTAAACAATTGTTTTTCTCTGCAGTTATTTGGAATATCTTTGATAAGTAAAATAAAATATATTTATTTTTTAATTTCAGGTTTAAGATAATATAATACATAATACACTTGTGAACATTTAAGCATGTGAATTTAGACAAATATTTGTCTGCTCATCTTTATGAATCCGTCCAATCAGTATAATGTTAATTAGTTGCTCAGTACCGGCTCAAGTTGTCGAATCATGAAATTCTACGACAAAAATTATATATTAGACCAGAATAGTGCAGAGAATTTATTTATTTCGAATAATTGCTCATATATTTTCGACGAAAAGATGGAAGTATCGAACTGTGACAAAAGTTTATTGGAAAAGAACATCCAAAACGATCAGATTTTGGATGACGTTGATTCAAAAGCAGGCCTGCTATGTGACGAAATTCAATCGGATCATTATTCCGCATATCCTGATAACAAAACAGAAGAAATTAAACCATCAAAAGTTCCTCTGGAACTGGGGAATGATATTGGGATCCAATTACCAGACGCTGATAACATTTTGGGTTCTCAAGACGTTGTCATTTCCACTGCCTGTGAGAACGAAATTTCATTGGCAGAAGAAGTTGTTGTACAAACTAGCGATGTTAATTCATCCAATGTCATCAACATTTCTGATAATCAAATCCTCAAAATCGAATACAAAAGTCCAAACGGTTTTGTAAACACCCAGTATATCATCCACAACGTAAATGGGAACTTTGTGGACGCAAACGGGGTTCAATTAGATAACAATATTTTTCAAATAAACAATGACCCTCCTTCGACCACTCAGTTTATGGTCATTCCCTCATCTACTGATTCGTTATCCAGTTCAAACGACGTTTATGACATAACTTCCAATTCTCTAGAAAACGGTCAAATTTTCGGATTATCCCAAAGTGAAATAGTGACGTCAGGGGACATTTTCGACGTATCCCATGAAGAGTTGATCACTTTTGATGCGACCACAAAAAAAGAAACGTTTACTATTGAATCCAAAGACACAACACCAATAAGCAATGGAAAGACAATTGGAGAAACGTGCCCAATCGAAAAAGTAGACAACTCCTTCAAATTGTCCATGCTAAGTCCTGTTAGTGAGGATGATACTAATTCCGAAACGGATTTGACCAGTCTGAATTGGTTACACAATATTACTAATATAATGGCAGTTCCTAATCTACCAACACCTCCAATTTCTCCAAAGCCGAAGAAAAAGAGCCAACCGAATTCTCAAGAGGATCTCACAATCAATATAAATTTTTATAAAAAGAACGGCGACAAGAAACCGCCATTTTCTTACGCCACCCTTATCTGCATGGCAATGGGGAAAAACGGTAACAAAATGACCCTCTCAGCCATTTACCATTGGATACGCGAGAATTTCTTGTACTACAAAAAGGCAGATCCAAACTGGCAAGTAAGTTTATAGCAAATGAATGATAATTTTTTCGAAATTGTTAGTTACTTATTTTACAGAACTCTATAAGGCACAATCTGTCTTTGAACAAATGTTTTATAAAAGTAGCGAGGTCAAAGGACGAGCCAGGCAAAGGAGGATTCTGGAAATTGGATTTGGAAAGATTGGAAGAGTCGAGAAGATCGAAACGTCGTTCTAATTTAACCGTGAGAGCACCGAGGTCAAATCGACAGCAAGAGCAGGTTTTCAAACCGGCCAGAAAAGCCAAGAGATATCGAAATTCCCAAAGGACTGGGGAAAGGAAGCACAATATCCTGTCGAACATATCAATTTATGGAGAAACGGAAATCGAAAATATCAATTGTTCTAAACCGAACAAAACGAAAAAGGAAAGCAATAAGTGTTTGGATAAGTTAATAAAATTTTGTGATATGGAAGAAAACTCTACCACTTCTACCACCACAACGACCACTACTTCTAATGGGGATAACGTTGCAAAAAATAAGGAATTATCGAATCAAAAAGTTCCCTTAACAACTCCCACTTCAATGCCTAATCAAAATGTAATTATCGAACATAATCACGTTTTACCTGAAGACGATCTAACTGGTCTATTACTTACGTCGAATGGCTGGGACGACTGTCAATTGGAAATGTTGGATTCGCTGTTGGATTCTCTTTAATTAACGAATTGACTGTAAAGATAATTTTGACGTGCAAAATTTTTCGTCAAAACAATGACGTAAAAAGGTAAAGTATTATTGGGTAGAGAAAAGGTGAAAAAAGGTGCAAAGTTAAATTTTGTACTTTAATTGAAAGAAGGTTAATTATAAGAATCCCCAATGTTTGTATAAAATTATCCAAAAGTTTTGACGTGAATGAGCTTTTTTATAAAAGCAATAATTGTTTGTAATTAGTTTTTTTACTTTCCAAATGGAAAATATTAAATGTATTGTTGAGATTTTTAATTGGAAGTATACTAAGCGCAATGTTAAATAAAGTCGTCTTATAAACGCCCTTGAAAAGTTTATAATTGTGTTAATATATTTACGACTTACTGATGTATTTTAACTAATCATAAATTTACAACTATCGAATCTAAAGTCCATAAATAAATTAATGGCAACGTCTTAGAAATTTTCAAAAGGTCATATAGCCAAATAACATCAAATAAATTTGTCGTATTTTGAAAAATTTTAAATGATCATGAAATTGTTGTTCTCATCAATCACTGTACCATTCATAAATAAGTTTATGACAATTTGAGAAACTCCAGAAATCATGAATTTAAATTTAAAGAAATTATGGGTGTAACAGGAAAATTTACTGGTTACATTTTGAAAATTGCTGATATTTTTTTTACTTTACAGAATATTAATATTTTTAAACATATTCTTGAGGTACATTGCTAAAGAAAATCCACTAGTGTACTCAATTTTTTGTTAACTAACACTAATTTTATCAGAAGTAAAGAAAATTTCATTTGGGCTCTGGTTGTTTGTAAAAAAAGGTGCCTTAAGAATGTTTTTACAGAATAATAAAAAAGCAATGGTCAATTTTTAAAGTGGCCGAAAAATACCTCTACTAAATGACTAATTATTATTAAAAAAAAGTGGTGGGTATCCCTACTTTGTTAGTGTAAAAAATCACGGTGTTATTTTTTAAATTTATCTGATTGTAAGAAGTATAAATACAGGGTGACCCAAAAACAATGGTCCATTAGATGTTTATGAAAAACTAAATGTACAAAATAGAAAATAATCGTATAGTACCTACGACTAATATATTTTTAAATATATTTAATTAGAATAAAACGTTAAATTTTAAGGTTTGATAACCAACTTGTACGCCTTGTATGAACAGTTTTTGAGATAATTTAATTTATAGAAAAAATCACAGATTTAAGGATAACGTCCTGCCAAAACTAAGCTTCATAATTTGTACAGGGCGTTCATAAAAGAAAACCAAAAAACTTTTTTTTAGAATGGCACTTATCATATTTAATTTTTTCATTCAAATTCTCTAATCTCATCGTTTGACCCATTGAGATGTTTCTTATTATTTTATTTTTGGAAAATTTTGAGTAAATTTCAATTTTTACTATAATAAATAGTTAGTTTTGGTAATTTTGGTGTGCCATGGACAAATGTCGTTTAACGCAAAATTAAGCATTTACAAAAATCACCAAAAAACGAAAACTCGAATTAGATCATTCATTACAAATACATATTTTGCTTGAACATCTTTGTAATAAATTAAAAAAAAGATTTTTATTGTGATATTGCAATGATTGTCGTTAGTTGTCAATTTGCCAAATTATTTTAAATGAAACGGTATAAAATATTTTAATGGATTGAAAGAGAAAAAAAAAACAGAGGAATGAAATATTTAAAAAAAAAGTTATTCCTGTCTGAAGTTTTTAAATTTTGCATTTTTTTTTTAATACAAATTATGAAGCTTAGATTTGGAAAGACGTTAGTCACTTTTTGGGAAAGTTATGATTTTTTATTTTTTTTGGGTTTCGGTAGTGAATTTTTTCTATAAATTAAATTATCTCAAAAACGTCTAATTGGTTATTAAACTTAAAATTTAACGTTTTATTCAAATTTGTCACAAAAAATATACCATTCCATTTAAAATAGCAAAGTTGCTATCAACTTTCGGTATAACTGGAATTTCTACAAAATAATGACAATGAGTCGTAAGTACTACACGATTTTTTTCAAATTTTTTTTATGTATTAGTTTTCCATAAGCGTCTAATAGTCCAAACCACCCTGTATAAATTATAAAAAAAAATTTAAAGCTTTTATTTTACACCGAAACCAGAGACAGACAGCACTACAATTTTGCTGAAAGACAGTATACAATAAAAAATATCAGTTTTATGTAAAAACAAAACGTTTGTTTGAGCTTATCTGGCTAAAATCTTTGGATTTTTAAAAATAAATTTCGGAAGCCTTAAAATGGTCATAATTTTATTTGTCGAATTGAATAATTGGTAGTAGTATAGGGTAGATTTAAAAGTCAATTGTGTATATTATTGCACTTACTATATTTACAATCATCAACACTGTAAAAATGTCACTGAGAGTGGTTTTTGTGCCTTTTCATGTCTAGCACTAAGTGCACTTTAACTCTGTGTATTGTTTTTTTTTATATCGAACAACAGTAATAAAAGTTGCGCCAATTTATTAATAACTTAACTGATGATAAGTAACAACTTTTGTAGCAATATTATATTAAAATGTGAAACGAGATGCTCTTAAATCTTCCGTCCAAAATATAGATTTGTATAATAATTATTATATTATAGTAACTCGAGTAATGTATGTATATGTATTCTTAGTTTATAAGTTTTATAGAATTTGTATTAATAAATAATTAATTATTATTATTATTACATACATTTATTGTGATTTAAAAAACAAAAAGGGTGATTTTGAAATCATTCCGTCCATTATTGTTGCTGTAGACATAAACCGTCAGATTGTCTTGGATTTCAGTGCCTTATTTTGTCTCTTCTGCCTTTAGAGAGTTGAAAAGTGGGTAGATGTTATAAATTATATAAATGTTTGCTAAATAAAATCCTGGATAATATGAAGCTATCGAAATAGGCAAAAAAGTGAAAATGAGGCACTAAAATGACTCAAAGGTAAATCAAGGATGTATAATATACAGGGAGTCCGAATATAAAACACAAAAAATTCAAATATGTATATTGGAAATTGAATTTCAATAAAGTTAATTTTAAGCTGATATTTGGACACTCCGTATATTCGTCTCTGAAATTGTATATTTACCCTGAAGACTACACCAATTTATGTACAAAACTTTTTAATAGAAATGCGCGTTTTTTATTGACAATTTTAGCATTAAAATTCAATTCAAAAATGTGTAGGAATCTCATTTTTTTAAATTAATTTTTTGTTACGTTTTAAATTTAATACTACTTTAAGTCAAATAACTAGACAACTACATTATAATGTGCGTTTCTATTTCAAGAATAAATATGTTGGTATAGCTTTAGATGTCGAATACACCTTTGAAACTGAATAATTCCTTTTAAAATTTGTCATAGTTTAATGAAAAAATTAAAAAAAAAAAAAAAAAACAGCATTATACATAATGCAAAAACAATGTTTTGTTATTCTTCTGTTCGTAGATTTGTCTAGATTATTGCGAGTGTAAACAACTCTAGTCGATTGCTATACCTACACGTTTTGCTCAAGGGTGTAATTAATTATTACTTATAGCAATATTAATAGAACTTTGTCAAATTTTTGAAATAAAATGACTTCAGCGTAGAACAAATTGTTTCATTCGCACTATTAATATTTCCCAGGTGATAAATCGACTCAAAATAAGACGAAAATAAAGAATATCTTTTGTTGATATTTCCCTTTGTTTTCGAGATATCCATACTTTAAGTTTTTAAAATGAGGTAGTCAAAAGATCATTGTCACTTTTTTAACCTCTAACATTAACATAGCCTAACCTCACTATATCTTAATCTAACCTAACCAAACAACTTTCAAAGTTACTCCCAAGTTACTCTCTTCTGCGAAACAGCCTCGTTTAGATAAATAACAATTCACAAGCCAGCAGAAATGTTTTATAAAAAGAAAAATTTACATTAATAAGAAGTATTTTTTTAATTTAGGTTAGCGTGACACAACCTCACCGTAACCTAACTTTCTAAATCTATCTCTTATTCAAGTACTCTTTCAGTTATAAAACACTTCTGTAGGCTTGTTAAATGTCAGAAAACATGTCTGTTTAGTCTAACTGAAGACTGACGCCGCCGCATTTGTGTACCTACGAAATATCTTTAGGCGATAACTATAGCATTGATAAATCCTCTTCATTTTCGTATTATTCTAGGCCGATTTACCAAAATTTATTTATTTTATTTAATGTCAACGGACCAATGATTATATCAAAGATCCATTTCTTTTTTTATCGTCAAAAGAAATTGCAATCCACCCTTATTTTGAGTCAATTTCCCAAATTCTATAATCAAATGACGGTGCCACAGAAATCATAAAAACGCCTTTTCTTACATTCCCTTCCTCAGACCTTTTTAATATAAAATAGACCTAAGATCCAATTTAATCCAAAAATTTTATATTCGTGTGGGATCTATCTATTAATTAAAGTCAGTAGTAAAACAATCAGAATTCCACTTTAAATAGAAGTTCAATGGAAATTCATAGAGATGTGGTGTATATCGCACAACTACCTATGGAATCGAAAATCAAACGAGAATAACTGTTACTTGTCCTGTCACTGTCAAAAAAATCGCTTTAATTTGATGTAAATGAAAATAAAATTGGTGTATTTTTCTACAAACGCAAATATATTATTAATTAAGGAATTTATTTAAACTGTAACTATATTTTAATCAGTATGGTGGGTAAACTGCAGACAAAAAGTAGTAATAAGTCGAAAGACGATACAGATTCAGTTGCTGTTGCAGGTAGGATAGCTTTAGATGTTCAATTGAAATTAAATAAATCGTTTTGTTTTACTTTCCAGAGACCAGTTATTTGAAGATCAAAAATCAGGAATTGGCTAAAGCTTTGGCACAAGCAAAAAGTGATTTCACGCAAGTGCTAGCAGAGAGAGATTATTTGCAGAGGGAATTGTTTTCCGCAAGTACTCAGATAAAAGTAAGGTTCTCTTGTAGTTTTTCAAAAAAGTGCTTTGTTTATAATCGAACGCGATTTTAGAAACTTGAAACTTATATTGACGTCATTGAGAATTCAACAAAAAATACATTCAACAAGATTGTTGGCTGTTCTAACGATGTTACAACAGCCCTTCAGACAATTCACCTTGCAAAGAGGATTACAAAAAAATTAGAAGGTGAGTTGGTAGTTCTACATTTTAGTTTCTGTTCGTATTATTCGCTTTAAATCCTAGTACCTATGTCATAAACAACAATATACTAAAATTTGAGTTAAGCATACAGTTACTAGTAAATTAAGTATAAATTTCTAATTTATTCTGGCATAAAGTACATGTACAACGTTGTTTTATCACAGATGTCAGTAATGCAAGCATTTTACAAATGTCATTGAGCTACAAGACTGACAAGGAAAACAAATCATTACTGCAAATACCGTCTACAAACTCAAACAGTCAACATGGCAAAACCCACGCCGTAAAGCCTATGGTCAGTGGGCATGTAATTTTTAGACCTACCATTAATTTAAGACGTGTAAATGAAGAAGAAATAGAGCGTTCCTTAAACGTTGGTGCTCAGCAGAACGTACAACATAACAGTCGTAATGCAGTTGCTGAAGAGACAGAGACACAGGAAACAGATGTATGTTATTTAATATTTATGTATACGTATTTAATGTAGGTCAATATGACACTTTAGCACTTAATCATTTCTTTTTAGCATCAACAGAATTCTTCTTTCCGTTGCCGAAGTACCAGTCATGCTAGGTCTCAGTTGTCTAATGGAGATTTATCAGGTAAATTTAATTAGGTACGTCATCGTTTGTTTGTGTACTTTGTGTTTATTATTCTTCAGATATTGAAAATATTTCTGATCCGCCTGATGAACAGATACCAATTAATACAAACGATACAGAAGAAGAAAGTGAAATTGAGAGCAGGTTAGCTAATAAATTAGATAGACTTTTATTCAATATTTTTTATAAATAAAAAACTAGCAGGCTACAAACGTTACAAGAAGAAGTTGAAACAAGTGAGCCGTCAGATAATTTGGAACCCCTAAATGAAAGAGAGACTTCTAGGGATATGATGATTGCATTATTTAATGGGGTACAAGATATTGTTTTACTTCATAATATTATAATTTAACATTAATATAATGTTTTAGGTTAAATTATTTACTTACAATTCCCAGAATAATAATGTTTCGAATTTATCGTGTAATGCGGACAGTTCCTCTCAAATACAGGAAGATGGTGGCGCTCCAGGTAGAGTACCAATGGTTACAACACATCGCGGGACTGGAGAGCGGTAAACGTTTATTTTTTATTTCCTTAATTTTAAGGTGTTTCAGGACGTCTTATAGATCTAGGTTATCTCGTAAAAAACTATTGTATGTATTATTGCAAGGGTACAACTTCTACACTCGAAATTTTAAATTTAACAAATATTGAAAATTACAAAACCATCCAAAACATGCACAGATATTGCAGGATGTGAAAGTAGTCTATAGAATAAAAAACGTACGTAAACGTTTGAAGGTCTAAAGTTTGTCGTTTTCGAGAAAAAACGGCTTTGAAGAAAACAGGCAAATTTCAGTCTGATTCTGCCTTAAAAGTACATTATGCAACGCCGTATTCGATTAGCTGATAATTAGCAGTATCAACCATTGGTAATAGGTTAATGTCTTACCTAATGAGAAGACTTAATTTTCTAATTTGCCCCCCAAAAGTGACCCTCACATTTAACATTCACTTTTTTACAAAATACGCGATTATACCAAATTATTAATGTAATTATTTTGTAAATCTTGTACTGATTTTTCAATAAAATAAATAAATCGGCCCGGCAGATTCGGAGAAAATTCGCAGTGACAGACGTACAGATAAACACAAGTAATTCTACGAACGTTCCGTTTTTCTAATCGGTTGTACGGGATTTCTAAAAGCGTTAATTTCTGTTTCGTTTCAGTCCTAATTATGCAAATCTCGGATCTACCTCTAATTTAAGTTATTCCGTCGGAAGTGAAACCACTCTATTATCAAGGTCTAACCGTGATAGTTTCAAAACTGCCACGGAAAACTTATCTGAACCTTCAACAAGTGGCTTAAGGTTTCAGAAGTCTTCTACTCAGAAGAATGTCATTGCTCAGGTAAGTTTCCCTCATAACGTGTTCGTTTTTTTCCAACTTTTTAAAGCCTGGTGGTAATGTAAACAACAGTTTAAATTAAACGAATAAAATCGTTAAAAAATTATTTTTTATTACCAATTTTCTTCGTATTAATAGTTTTTATTTACGTTTTTGTTGTTTTAAATAGAATGGAAGTAGTCCAAGAAATAATTCTACCGTCATAAGTGAAAGTACAACTATTAAAACGTTCATTGCAAATGGTTCCATTAAGAGCGGGCCTAACGTAGTGTTAGAAAATTTAAATGCAAGTGAAATTTCTAAATTACAACAATTATCTGTGTAAGTATAGATTAGATGGTTGGCATATTATATTATCATGTTTATTCAAGAACTAAAATTACTTCAAAAATGACAAAATGTTTTGTTTTCTTTATAGTTTAGGGCTTGAACCTACAACTTTAAAAAATAACACGTGAGTTTTTTTTAAGTTGGCAGTATGTCCTATTAATTCGGTTTTTATGTCTTCATAAAAATTCATTTTAACCTTTTCCTTAAGATCTACTCCATATAGTCCAGCTGTTAAAACAAGAAGGCGAATAGCTCCTGTAATTTCTCCATTATCAGATATTTCTCAGAGAAAGACCCAAGGAACACCCAGAATATCATCAGCTTCAATAGATACCACTCCTCAAAGAAAAAAATCTCAGCAGGGTTCGAGATCATTGTAAGTATCCATGTATATATTTTTTTGCCATCTTTTGGTATTGGGAAATTAATTATAATTTTGTTTTTAGTAAGAATAAAAAACAGGTGGTGCTTGGGAATCCTACAGTAATTTTAAAGCGGTTAACGATGCCAAAAAGGAATTCGAAGAGTCCTCCAAAAAAACGTGGTACTAGAACTTCAAAGAGAACGTCTAGTATGGAGTCGAATGATAGTAGTTCTACTGAAAAAAAGACGCATTTGACCAAAAGGTCCCTTGACAAGACGCCTAGAAGACAATCAGGCGAGTCTAGGGATCAAACACCGAAACGAAGGCAAGTTTTTAAATAGCAATTTCGAGTAAAAGAACAATACTGCATAAAAAAATATACTTTTAATTGACAGAAGATGTTTTTGGTAAATGTTTTTCTTACGTATATTTTTATTTCAGAAAAGCAAGTTCAAAACAGTCAAGGAAAAATGAAGTTTCTCTGTTGAGCCCCCAAAGGTACGAAATTTTATTATTCTAATTTCCCAGGCAATATTAAAAAAAATTAACATGTTCGACATCAATAGCAAAGAATATTTCAGTATTATTTAGCGTAAAAGTTCAATCGTTACCTCAAAAAACAATTATTAGTGAAAAATTGTTTTTTCTTCCCAACTTCACCAATCAGTTCTCATGCCGAAAGATGAAACTATAAGAAAAGATAATTTTCTTAGAAATACATATCTAGAGTAATTTGGAAAATATATTAAAAAGAAAACAATCCGGCAAGCAAGAAATCTTCTCCAACTAGTGGCTATTTACTTTAATTTTTTAGTTGTTGTTTTAATTATTAATCTAATGACTGTTTATTGTTTTAGATTATCAGATTCCCCAATTAGGCCACGCCGAAGGCGCCCATTACATTCGTTTAAAGAACCGAGTATTAACAGGTAAGGAAAAGTTCTTAAGTATGTTCGATGAAGTTAATTATTCTTTCTAATTTAGGAAAATGCGGAGATCGAAATAACATGATCTAGATTATTAAGTTACGACAACAAAATGAAGATATATTATTAATTTGCATTTGCTAAAAAGTACAGCATTATAATAATTTTGTTTATGTAATGGTTTTAAATGATTTTTCTTATTTTATTCATTAAGTATTTACCTATACACAAATTCTGTTGCAAAATAAGTAAATTTTTGCAAATGCCCTAGTTTTTTATTGGCTTTTGAACCTGATGAGAATGTGAGACCCACGTCGAAGTTTATAACATATATGTATTTATAACTGTGTAGTAGGAGCAGACTCTTCTGTTAATATAAGTATATTATCGTTAAATTCAATGTTCAAAGTTTTCGATCTTTTTTTAAAAATATTTTAGCAGCTATATACAGGGTTTCCCACTAAAATTAGAATATTTCAGAAACTAATTTATATTTTAAAATTTTGGTCTCCAAGGTTTTCAGGGGTACAGAGTTTTAAATATTTTTTTAAGTAAAACAACAAAATTACTTTAAATTTTCACTATGGCGAGCTCAAAGTTTTAAAATCAAATTATTTTTTGAAATACTGAGAGGTATTCTGTATATTTTACTTACTTGATTTAGTACAGTATAATAAAAAAGTATATAAAATTAGTTTATTGAATTTAATTTATATAGTTATCTTTTAATCGTGGTTTATTTAAATAAATATTAAGTGTAAACAGACTTTTAGGTAAAAGAAAATACAATTGAAATTACTTTTAATTTTTATTATTCTGATTGGATAAATTAACATATCCTTGATGATAACCCAAATAGTTATTATTGAATCCATCCCATTAACCACTTATTAAAAATAATTAACAATATTATAATAGAATAATTTAAATAAATACTAATCATTTTCACAATTTGTCCTAACTCATTCACATCAGTAACAGAAAATAAATAAAAAACAATTAAAAAATCAATGTTACTTCGCAGGTGTTCATATAAAGAGAGTTAATACAAAAATAAATTAATTTAGATTACTTTTTGACTTGGATTCTTTAATCCATGACGAAACCATTTCTCCCATATCTCTGGAATGTTTGAGGACGAAGGCATGTTCAAATCCTCGACTGCAAACTTCTGCGTCAATATCTGGGAAGTCACGTTTGACGTTGTCCCTAAAAGTTAAAGGGACCCATCCATCTGTCGTGCTGTAATACAACTTTATTTTCGATTTGAACTCGGAAAAAACACTGTTGTTTCTTTCCTTGATACCGTCCATTTCCTGTTTTGCAAGATGAAACACCTGTTTTATCACATGAGGATGAACGAAGTCCAGAAGGGACTTTTGATGCATCTTTGGAACTCCTCGAAAGTGCATAAACAGATTAAGTAAGGGAGATTGAAAGGAGGACGGCAAAATTCGAAAAATCCAAGCCAAAACAATAATAACAGGAACAAAAGGGAAAACATAGCTTATGAACCTTCCATTAGGAGTATCTCCTATATATTCGACAGTAGGAAAAAGAAGGTAATTTCCTGATACCTTTTTACCTATAGTGGGGTCGTTGAGAAGTTCAGTTATAATGTACGCACCCACAGAATGACCTATGAAGTAGACTCTTGCATTTTCAGGGACGTATTTCTTCACAAAGTTCTCCTGCAGGACAAAAAAATAATTGCAAGTACATTTTATTTCATCTTCAATTCTTTATAATGTTCCAGTTCTCAAATTATGACATGTTTCGTACATAAATTAAATTCGTACTCTGTGAGTTTTGTCAGTACTGTGCTCTTTTGCTCCACCTCCATTGCGCATAAGTACAGAAAGTGACCTGCTGCGCACCATACTCAGCTTGGCAACGTCGCATACTTCAAGCAAGCTTATTAATGGGCGTTTGAAGTCATTTTTTACACTGCGTTGTTGTTGCGACGTTTCCAAGTTATATGTACAATTCACCAGTTCAATTACAAGTTCATTGACTTGACAAGTCTTTTTAAGTCGGAATTTTTAGCGTTTCCCTCGAAGTTCGAGTTATCGAGATTTTACTGTATTTTAAACTAATATTACATGCTGATTTAGTTATGTCAGTTATTTAAGTAGATACCTATTTAAAATAATTGGTTTTTCATTAACTCAAATATAATAAGACAGAAAAATCAATTATTATCTTATCTGCAAAGATAATTATTGAACTATTGTTTCTTTATCGACCATCAAATGATCAAACCTATTGAATTGAAAATTAAGAGGACCACGTATTTACTATTATCTATTGTGTTCGACTGATAATGGATTTGCTAATGTCTTCTTTAGATGAAATGCAACATTGACTCAAATTTAAAAATACATATAGTTAAAAAAAAAAACAGGTTGATACTTGAATCGACAGAAATTATAAACGGACACTCACCTTATGTTGAATTTGTTCCTGTAATCCGTATAACTTATCGTTGTTATATTCTACATTTTCTGTCGAATTCACGGCCTTAACGACCTCATGACCTGCATGACTTAAAATCCACACTGGACAATTTAATTCTTCATGAAGCCTTTGAAGAAATATGGTATAAAACTTTGTTATACCTGGATTTCCCGGGATGCAAACGATAATGTCTTCGGGCTCGTCTGTTTTGGGGGGTTCTTCGATCCACCTACCCCAGGCCATTACTTTTGTAGGAACCCCATTAATATTTATAAAAGCTTGACGCATCTTTATCTACTTGTTATTTCAGTATTCCGTTGATATGACACAGGCAATAGGTCAACAGCTACACTTTTAAAACATTCTGACAAGTCCTTTCACCGATTTGCCGTTATGATTTAATTAATTATCAACCGATTATCAACAATCTTCTCACCAATCCTCTTTTGAAATAAACCATAGACAAAAATAAACACCGAGTACAAAGCTCCATAAACAAAAGAATACTAATTAAACCGATATCGATGCGGTGAGTAATTATAAAACAGTATGTTACTGGCCAGTGTTTTAATTAACTAGCACCTAAACAAATTAATAGATAACAGTTAACAATTTGCCATTTATTATAACATCAATTATTTAACCTACGAGTTGTTACTTAGACACTACCTCATCATTATTTATATTCTGTGGCAATTGGTTTTTTGGACTTCGATGGTCAATGGTTCTAGTCAAGTCCCTATGGTTCCTAGGGGAGCAGGGGGGGGGGGATTGTGCCCTAGTCTATTTTTTATTAATAAACCCAATTTAGTAAATTAAATGACAATTTCGTGTAAAATTGCGACAATTTTTGGCCAAAATCGACCCAAATGGAGCTTACATTGGTCATTTTGCAGAACCGAAATCGAAAGCTTAGTACGAAAATTTTGTCTAAAAACACGATAAATCGCTTCGGAGAACCCCTAGGGGGTTGTGGCGTAGTCTATTTTTTTAAAATAAACATAATCTAGCAAATTAAATGACAATTTCGTGTAAAATTGCGACAATTTTTGGCCAAAATCGACCCAAAGGAAGCTCTATTCAGTGGTCATCTTTACAATTATTGATAAATGATTGACTCACATTTCCTATTGTTATATTTTCTTTAATTATCTCTTAATTGATTATTGTATTTGTAATATCACACTTCTAATTAATACTTTCAACCACTGTCAAATAATCGATTTACGTTTTTAGTTATATCCTCCAGTTTTGCCAATGAATCATCAATAAGGACAGAATAAATCATTAAATTTAAAAACAAATTGTTTTATTTGTATCACATAGGCATTCAAAGACATTTTTATTGATAAATTAATTTACAAACATATATATATTTAAAACTTAAGTAATTACAAAAACTATTTGTGAATTTTTATTTTTTGCATTTAGAACATTTTCGCTTTACATTTCGAAAAAATACAAACTTGGAACTCAATGATGGAATTCCCCAAAACAACACTTTATTTGCAAATATTCTAATGCACAACGTGAGTTTTACAGAAAAAAATCGAAAATTAAAAACTAGTGAAATTAGATCACATACTTGTGTTAATTAAGTTTAGTTCATAAAATATAAAATATAATTAAAAATTTAGAAAGAAAATAAAATGAAACTTACCCAACAGCTTGTTGTTTTGGAGAATAAAATCTATTAACTCTTGAGAGCTTGTTTTCTTAAACGACACTCCTATGATGTCGGACAATCTATTTACTATAAATACAGTATACAATAATGATAAAAAACTTCGTTAGTCGACGTCACGCAGGAGGAGGAGGTACATCACAACTATCAGGGGATTCCCATTAGGCGATCGTTTTTCGTTTTTCTTCATATTCCTTTGTCAAAAAATACATTAATATTTTTTATTGTGCATTTCATTTTACATTTTATTTCAAAAAGTTCTAATGGTAGTGTAATTGAGAACGTTTTCATCAGAGTTCTAGATAGAGGGGGGTGTTTCTTTTTCTTTTAATTTCTTTTATACAACACTATAAAACACTTAAAACCACTACTAGTCATCGTCATCGTCGTCGTCACTGCAGCAGTACCTGCAACACTTCCGGTAAATGCAGACGCACAAGAAACACAACACTAGAACGGTTCCGACCCCCGCCAGGGTTATATAAAGCCAATTAATGTCACTGTGAGTCTCTTGAACACATAATTCATCCGATTCGTCACTGAGGAAGGCAGTTCCTGAAACAAAACACATATTCTTTTTGGTTCTACGTTAACAAACCCCAATTTTACTTGTTACCTTCACTGTTCGAAACGTTGGGGCAGTTGACAATCCCATTGCAGACCAATCGTGCAGGTATACAGAGTCCCGCGTCCCCAGGACATGTAAATTCACAGCCTTCGATGATTTCTGCAGCGGATCCTGCTTCAGTTAATCGAGACGTTTTCAAGGACCCGTCGGTGTTCCTTGGAAGGTGAAAGAGTTCAGTCCAAGCAATTTTGAAAGCGGCACGTGTCGGAGAAGTTCTTCCAACAAATTGAACCGTAATGGCTGGTTCACCACCATTTGGACTCAGCTGGGCCGCAGAAAGAATCGGTAACTCCTTTGCGAGAGAAACGTTCTCTCCACAAACGGATAGAAACGACTCAGGCTTATCCTTTAAGAAAATGTCGACTATACCGTCGTCGCAGGATTTGGAGGCGAACTTGATCCTGTCGAAGTGAATCCACAAATCTCTGTCTCTGTTCACTTTTATCTCCCAGATGCAGCGGATCGATTTTGGAGGTTCCACATACCCTATGGCTTCGTAAAACGGATAATGGATGTCACCATCGGTGGTCGGATGAATGAGGGATGGGCCACATAAAGGTCCATGTACAAACTCGTAGGTGGCTTCGAAAAGGGCTGCGTTATGTTTGAAATAGCTCAGGGCTGAATGAGCGCTGTCCACGATAAGCTGGAGGTTCAATTGTTCCCCTTTCGAGATGATTTGGGTTGGTCTGGTGTGGCGGTTACAAAGGCATGTCACTTCACCCATTTGGGCTGCTTTCGTCAGGGTTATGGCCGGGTGTGAGCTGTTAACACCGGCTGGTAGAGGTTCCCAAACTACCAGTTTGTCGATTCGATCTTCTAAACAGTTAGTACAAGGGCCAGGATTGTAGGGGTGCTCCTGAAATTAACAAATATGTTTTCATCATTTGTAGTATAGCCACTGTCAGGAGATTCCAGAAATGATGCAAATTCCACAAAAGAAAACCAAGAAAAGAAGTTATATTGGAACGGCTTACTTTGAAATGTATGTGATTAATGGTAAGAATGACTCTTGCAAAGAGTCGTTTGTCTGTGACAAATCGGTAAAGGCACTGCACGTCGTCGCTGTTAGGGGGTTGTTTGTACACGAGTGTATTGAGTGGCGACCGCAACCACCCCTTCGTGGTTTTCCACGAGGAAAACACTTCGTCACAGGGCTTCCCAGGCACGGGTTCTCCCAACTTGGTGTTGTTAAAGAAGTCGTAGTGAGCCCAGTAATAAAGTGAGGATCTTAAAATAATTCAGTTATAATGAAAGTAGAAAAAAAAAAAGAAACAGTGAATATTTGTTACCCGCTGTAACTTCCCGTTTTGCTTTCGAATCTAACGAAGAGGGCGTTTCCGGACGACACGAAGTCGTGTTTCTCCATCGGCTTGGAAAATGTGTCGCAGAACGTTTTAATAATTTTGGCATCGTTCGGCCACGAAGCGTCGTATAAAGTAAGTGACTCGCCACAGTCACCGTCTATAGGTTTTATTGGCGATTCTATCCTATTTATTCGAAAACTGCAAGACATAAATACCAACCAATAACATATTTATACGTTTCAAGAAATTCTGAGAGCATTACCTTGGAAAATACAGTCTCACAATTTCTCCTTCTTCCCCTTGCATGAGATAGGTACAACTCGTGTGAGGGGGATACCAGTGTGCTACGGATAAAAAAATTCCTTCGGAGTCCCCCGAAGCTCGAAGGCTTTCTGAGGACAATAGCCAGTCGCATGTTCCGTTCCTGCTTCCGGCAGTGTCCACATGTCCCGGCCAATTACCAACATTAAAATGGAAACCGGTGTTCAATAAGGGCCCTTCAAATATAAATCATTCAACAATTGGAAGTCTTTGCAATATTTAAAAGTCGACTGGTAATCTACCTGCAGGTGATGAGACGAATTCTACGAATAAATCTTGTGAAGTTCCTATGATGGAATAGGGGAATTTCCCCATCCCACAGAATGTCCCTATAACAGGACTGAATTCGTTCTTGCCATCATAAATTTTAATATAATCGTAAGGGCAATTTTCTTGACCTGAAATATATGTACAATAAGTAAATATTGAAGTGAACGCGAGTATGCTTGTGTACGATCAGGCACACGAGTACGTGAACGACGGGTCGGTTAGCCGATTGCCGCGGGCAACTTCTTTACTGGCGTGAGTCGTTTCTAAACATTTCACGAATGTTCCAGAGATTAAACACAGGAGTATATAAAGAAGAGACGATCGCCGAGAGAGTAATAAGTAAATTGACAGCTGTAGAAGTGTTTTCATTAATAAATAAATAGTGTAGTTAGTAATTAGTGTAAATAAATTGTTGTTGCTGTCATAAGTCTTCGAGTCTAAATTTGTTAAACCTACGAACATTAGAATATACTGGTGCACGTTTACTAGGGACAAAAACGGTTACTTTATGGGAAATGCCTTGTTAAATATCAATTATGGGTAAATTGTTGATAACGATGATTTTTTAATAACGATTACTGTTTGTCTAAAGAATTTTTATTAGTCTTGTATAATTTGATACCCTAATATAAATATTGAATTCTTACATGTAACATTTTTTATAAAATAAGTTCGTAATTTCGAATTTCTACACAGGCTTACAAAATACAAACAGACTTAAAAACCACTTTACGTGTTTCATTCTCCAAGCGTTTCATGTCAGTATTTGTAATTTTCTCTTTTTGATGTCGAAATCCGTTGAGCATGTTGTTTAGATAAATTCCATGTTCCAAATAAAAAATAATAATCTTTTTTGTTTTGAAGAAGATGGAATTCGAGTTTGTTAATGGAATGTAGCAAAATTTAGAGCCACGAGCTGCTCCTGCTGACAATGAACTTATTTTGTTTATACTCTGCATTAGCGTTCGATGAGCTTCCCTTCTGTTCCCTAGGGACAAATTCAACGCTTGGAAGCGATTACGTGTAATGTACTTTCTTTTCTCTAACCGTCCCCCCCAGCCCTTTATTCATGGAAACATTGCATAATTGATAGCTAGCATTAAAATTACGAAAGTGGCTACGAAATTAAGTATAAGCACAGTGGAGTTTTTCGGTAGAATTATTACCTTTATCCATTAAGTTGAAACACGCGAAATAGTCTTTATTTATTATTCACAGCCATTGTTAGACCAAATGCCATCACCATTATATTTTTTTTGTTCTTCTTTTACTTTTTTGTACTGATCGTAGATTTAGAATATCTAATGTACGAATTTATATTTAATGCTCATTCACTAAGAATCGTCTTACATTCTTTTAAAAAATTATTTTATTTTAAAGATTTTTTTTGAAAGAACAACGTTTCTTCATTTCCAACCATCTCATTTTTGGTTGAATGTTAAACAATGTTCCATTGATGAAAATATTGTTAAAAGAATCTTTGAATTTTTTATTCATGATACAACAATTTTTGCTTGAAAAAGAAACTAGAATTCCATTAGTCAATTGTTGTATCGGAGATTTCCAAATATTTATTTTTAAGGTTTACATTTTCATGCTTTGTATTCGATAGGGAAAATGAGAGAGGAAATTTAATGCAACGTCAAGTTAGTCTAGAGTATTAGACGGTGACGCATGATGTTGTATATGGGTATTAGAAATCCCGTTATTCCCGGTTGACAAATAAAGTAGACTTAAAGAGGGATGAGATATAGGAAGAAAGAGAGAAAGGAAAAGGCAGACGGACAGTAGCAATTTCCACTATGTCACAATATCAGAGTTAAGGTAACTTACCGGATGATATCGGCCTCATGGGACAAGTCATGATATTTTCGCATCGTTGCCCGTCAATATTGAACTCCTCGTTCTCAATGTAGAGCTTGATAAAGGGGAGACGGGTGTTCAGGTAATACCGACAATGCAAGTTCCTCGGGTAAACCCCGGGATAAGCCGGGCTTTGGACGTAGCACGTTTGAAGCCGACAGTCGCGGAATATCCTCTCGCAATAAGACCTGGAATTACGACGACAGTGTAATGAGTAAAGTCACGACACGTGGAATGAGGAACTGGCACAAAATTCCCAATGCATCGCCACCAAATGAACAAGACTTATCTAAGTGACAACGAAAACAATTATTTCTGCTTTCAAGTACAAGAGACTTTTTAGCTTAATGTTCTCTTGAAATTATAATTATTCAAGTTTAAATAATAAAAAAGTTTTTTAGAGTTGTTTCTGTTTTTGATAAGAATATAAGAAGAATGAAAAGTGAAATGATGGACAATTAGTCGCCTAAATCACTATAAATTTTCAATTCTGTATAATTATATATAATAATAATTAAATTCTAAACAGGTTAAAAAGAAAAGTATTATGTAGCTATTTAAGTGGATTTTAATTTATACTTTATTCCAATTTTGAATTTGTTGCATACATTGTGATAATTAATTTAATAACATTATTTTCGTTAATATATTACATGCCCCAAGAAAAGGTTTTTGAGGTAATTTTTTTCTTTATGATTAAATTATAATTGAAAACCTAAAAATGGTGGAGTGGCCAGGATACCCTAAAAAGTAAGTTGATAATTTCTGATTGTGTTCTAGAAATTTAAGGGCGATGTACTGCTGAATATTGAACTTTCGGTAATAATTTAGACTATTTTTAAAAATCCAATTAAAATTTCATATTCTTGATAAAAGCAGACTATTCTCCTATTTTTAGTAAAATCATTTCCGTTGTAGTATATTTATGATTGTTACATAAATTAAATTTAAGAATAAAAAATTATACGATTCTATTATATTTTTTAATTTAAATAATTGTAATTATTATTGCAACCAAAGTGATTTGGCGAGAAATAGGAAAAAGA
The DNA here is from genome assembly GCA_947389935.1 of Agrilus cyanescens. Classification (NCBI taxonomy): domain Eukaryota; kingdom Metazoa; phylum Arthropoda; class Insecta; order Coleoptera; family Buprestidae; genus Agrilus; species Agrilus cyanescens. Next base: position 14,561,252 of record OX376713.1, on the reverse strand, counting down.
AAGAACAAAATCACTTTTAATTGGGTTTCTAAAATAGTCTAAATTACTGTTAAAAGTTCTTTATTCCATATTACATCAGATTTAAATTTAATATAAAATAAAACAATTTTCTCTTCTTTTCTGTTATAGTTGGTTAAGGACATGAGCTGTGTACGCTTTTTTCACACCTCTAACTTTTCTCAAATTTTAACTGACAAAAGCCAGGTATACCTACATAATTATCCCTTGTACACTTATTTCACAAAATTTTGTGTGTACCTACGCTTTTTTCACTAGGTTTTTTCACATATGCACCAAAAAGAATTCTGTCTATCCTGCAATAAGGTACTACAATAATTTATTTCAAATTTAGTATTAACTTTTTTTCAATTGTTTGTATTTTTTATCTGAATACGAGATGTTTTTCTTTTTTTTTTTTGAGCTTATTTATTTTATTTTGTAATTGTATTTAGTATGTTTAAGTTTAATTATTAGTCTTTTATTTTCTATTTTATTTTTGCTGTATTGCCTGAAGTAAAAGGGAGCAGGTAGTTTTGCAATTTTGAATTTGGAGACGTCGTTTGTTGAGAGTGAATGATTCAATTTTATTTAAAGTCCTCGTAATTTTATGTTGCCGTTTTCCAAAGTAGGTAGGTACTCAAATTGAGACTTATTTCTACCATTTTATGTACGAGTAGCGTATGTAGAATAATATATTCTCTTGAGTAGGACCCGATGCACTTGATGAATGTATAAAACGGTAAAATTTAATAATATCATTCTACGTGTTTAAGAGGAATATCTCGTATGCAGAAAATGGCAGACAACCCTCAGTTATGTATAAGGATATACTTGAAAATGTCTCGAGTTGTGGGGGAGAAAGTTAAAAAGAGTCAATTAGTTTTTTTTTTTTAAAAGAAAAACAAGCCGATGCTGCTGGGACTATAAACATAAATTATAATGAAACCGAGGGTACGCATAAAAGTCTCTACATGAGATTATTTCGTTTTTCTTTCATTAAAATCACTCTGTTGTCATATTTCCACCCCAGTTCAGAAAGTAATTAAGCGTCAGCTTATTCACGCACCCTTCGCAAGGAGTTGAAGCGAATTGTTTCTGCTAGGTACGTACACATATGTAACTTACAAAAAGGAAAAAGTTAATTTTAAATAAAAACATACGAAGTAAAAATTTGGCGAAATTTTTTGGTAACGTACACTTGTCGTTTCGAGACATTTTTTAATACCCAATTAAAATACTGAGGAAACGTTAAGGGCTACTTTTTCGAATGAGGTGCGATCGGCCGCCCTCCGTTTAATTTTTCAGAAAATGTTCCAAAATGTCTGAGAACGTTCTTAAATATTCCAGATTGTTCAAGAATGATTTGGGATATTTGAACCTGATCTAGAATGATCCAGAATGTCCCAAAATGTTAGAATTTATCTTATAACGTTCCAGAATGATCTGAAATTCCCAAAGAATATTTCAGACTTTTCCAGAATTATTTAACACGTTTCAGAACTTCTTAGAACCATCGACAAGGATTTAGAATGATCAAGAATGCTCCAAATTTTTTTAATAATAATTTGGAATGCTAAGAAATAATTTAAAACGTTTCAGATTTTTTAATAATGACTTGGGATGCTCAACACTGATCTAGAAAGTTCCAATTTTTTCACGAATAACTAGAATTTCCAACTTTTTCGACAATGGTTTTCAAAAATAGTCTAGAACGTTGCCAATTGTTTCATATTTATTTAGAATTACCTACTTGGTATATTTAAAATTTATCTAGACAGTGGATGGTATTCAAATTTTTCAAAAAGTTTTAGCAATAATGTTCCAAAATGTTTCAGAACGTTCTTAAATATTCCAGATTGTACAAGAATGATATGGCATATTTGAACCTGATCTAGAATGATTGCTAGAATTTTTCTTACAACGTTCAAGAATGATCTGAAATTCCCAAAGAATATTCCAGACTTTTCCAGAATTATTTGACACGTTTCATAACTTCTTAGAACCATCCAGAAGGATTTAGAATGATCAAGAATGCTCCAATTTTTTTATAATAATTTGGAATGCTATGGAATGATTTAGAACGTTTCAGATTTTTTAAGAATGACTTTGAAAGTTCAACACTAATCTAGAAATTTCCAATTTTTGACGAAGATCTGGAATATTACAATTTTTTCGACTTTGTCTTTTAAAATAAACTCGTTTATTCTTTCAGATATTTCGAGAATTACCTATTTGGTATATTTAAAATTTATCTAGAATGCTTTAGAGCATTCAAAAATACAAGAGAATTTTTTACAACATTCTAGGACGATCTGAATTTTTCAATAATGGTGTAGAATATTCCAGAGTTTTTGACAATGACTTGGAAAGTTCGAGTATGATTTAGAATGTTCGGGAATGAACTAGATCGTTTCAGATTTTTCAAGAATGACTTGGAATGTTCAACACTGATCTGAAAAGTCCCAAATGTTTCACGATGATATGGAATATTCCAATTTTTTCGAAAATGTATTTTAAAAATAATCTAGAACGTTGCTTATTCTTTAAAATGTTTCGAGAATTACCTATTTGATATACTTAAAATTTATCTAGAATGTTTTAGAATATACAAATATAATAGAGAAATTATTACTACGTTCTAGGATGATCTGAAATTTTCAGTAATGGTATAGAATATTCCAGAGTTTTTGACAATGACTTAGAAAGCTCGAGAATTATCTAAAATGTTGTAGAACTTTCCAGATCGTTTGGGAAGGATTTAGAATATTCGAGAATGATCTAGAATGTTCCAGATTTTTCGATAGTAATGGGGAATGTACAGAATAGACAAGATCTTCCTCAGACTGGTTTGATAGAAAATTCGATTCTTTATAAAAAATGTCCCTACACATTTTTTTTTTGTTTAATTTATCACTGTTCTTGCTACGTAAGCGTCAAATAGTACCTAAATGCTTTTCCCAATGACCTTTACAAGAATATGGGATTAAAAAGAAAGTTATTTTTATTCTTAAGTTAATGCAGGATAAAAGATAGGTTCCATTTAGACAAAGGTAAAGTACCTCAGTTAAAAAAAAAAGGAATTTTCAGTCTCGTTGTTTGTATAAATTTAGACGAGAGCAATATTTCTTCACCATCTTGTAGTAACAAATGAGATGAAAGAACAACGCCATAGGGGTAGAAAACGAATAATGTAATAAATAAATAAGATACTCATGAAATGATAAATTACGGGGAGGAATAGCGATTGTCTAATAAATCCTAAAGTAGGGTTCTCTTCCTTAAATCATGATATTCGTAGTATGTAGGTACTCGTATATTATTTGAAATTGGTGAACAAAATTCGTTACATACCCTTGAACAACTTCTCCCCTTCTGTTGGGATAAAGTTCTGGATGTTGCCCATATCGCAGGTAGACAACGAGCTGTTGTTCGGCTTTTGTGTCGAAACTGAAGTAAGTTTGGTCGGTAAAATTGTCCACGTGAAACACGATTTTGACAAACGACGTTTCAGACATAAAAGTCTGCGGCTGTTCCGTCTCTCCACAGAACATACCGGGTTCTTTTCGATTGGAAACATCAGTCTTAGCATTTCCATCGACTATCTGAAAACAAAGACAATTTTATGAGTCAAAGAATTTCTTTTTCTTAAGTAAATAACAAAGTATATCCTTTGACAGGCGCGGATCCACCCCTAAGAAAAGGTTGCGGTCATGGTCCAAAGCTCTACTGTTGAAGGGTTAAAAAGACATTTGGATATTTAACCTTTCATGCGTTATGGATTCCTCTCAATGAAGATTTTGGGCATTCTCATTGTGCCATTATGGGTGGATCTTGATTTTGGCAATACAAGAAAGATTTGATGATGATGATGAAGAAAATAAATCCCTTGCCGGTTACAATGTTCTAAATCTCGTTAGAGTCATTAAAGATTTATTTAAAACCAAACCATTGAAGGCGTAAAATGGAATTTGTGATATAAAAAATCCATTTTACCTGGATGTTCTAGCATAAGCAATATTTATCAATTTTTATCTGTTGACAGCAGTTCGAAGTACAGATTTCCAAGTGCAACTTCTTGCATTTTGGTGTTTGAAGAGAACGATGACGTTGCATCGGCAAACATATAACATGGATTACATGTTTGAACGTCTTGACACTTGGGTTATCGTTGACATAGATTGCAAGTTCTACAAATATGCAAGAGCGACAACTTCGAATTTCGAGTTGTTTGCATTTGGACGTTTTCATCTTGTCCAAAACGGAAACGCTTCGCACCACTAGGTCTGCATGCAAAAAAAAAACGAGAATGAAACCAGCGATATCGTGGTAGATTTTCTATTGGTAACGAAATTTGTTTATGTGCAGATAGAGAAAGTTAAAAAAATGTAATAGAAGTGGCAGACTTGGGTAGGTGGATATTTTTTTTTTATGAAGGATGCTTATCTACGTATATCTTCTTTTTGTAAAGTTGTAGGCATGAATAGCGAAATATGTCTGAACCAGACAAGAAAAATGTCGTGAACAGCAATAATATACTGATATTTTACATAAACTACTGAATAAAGGTTTTGGAGATCAGAATTGCGAAAAAATGAGATGCCCAATTGTTTCTCAAGAATAAGCAAAAAACAGGGAGGGCAATGGAATGGAGAAACCTTCGGGGAATTAGGGACAAACTTTGTTTTTTGTTGAAATTTGGTGATTTGACGAGACAGAGGATGGAATTTTTTAAATTTATTCTTAAAGGGGTAAAATGGGGAATGCACCTTTGTTTCGGAAATGTTAATCTGCTAAATTTATAACGATGAAATTTGGTACAGAGATGTTATTATCCCGGAAACAGAATTAATCTACTTTTTAGGCTATATTTTTTTTTGGAATCAGAAACGATAATTTCTCTATGCTCCCTCAGAAAACCGTGGGCATAACTTTTTAAAAATCATTTAGTGAAAAAAAGTCACGTTTTTCTTTTGACTTGAGAGTAAAATTGAAGAGAGAAGAAAATGTTCGTAATTAAATTGCCTACGAGATATGATCGTCTGCATATCATTTTTACTATTGCAAAAATAAGGAAAACCGCAAAAAAAAACATGAAAAATTCAAATACAATGTAATTTTTTTTCACGTACTTATCTCACTCCTAAGATTTTCAGACTTGGTCAAAGAAAACTTTTTGTTACAGTTTTTGCATAATAATTTTGCAATTGTTGCTGGGGCCAAACGAAAGAGTTTTCATACTTGCCAATTTTTTCACCCATATTGGGATGCCTGAATTTTCAAACACATTTTGCAAAATTAAAATCTGTCGAATTGGACAGCCTACAGAATTTTTTAAAAATTGTCCAATTTTTTTCGCGCAGCGTGAATTGAAAAAATATTATACAAAAGCTACAGGTCCGATCTGGATCAAATTTGGCACACTTATTTGGCATAACGAAAAGCGTTACTTTGACCAAGTTTGAAGATCTTAGGAGTAATATGAGTACGTAAAAAAATTGTACACTGTATATGATTTTTTCATGTTTTTTTGCGATTTTCTTTGTTTTTGCAATGTTAAAAATATTTTTTTTCGATATGCAAATAATCATATAAATTTAATAACAAACATTTTCTTCTCCTTTCAACTTTACTCTAAAGTCAATAGTTTTTTACTAATAATTTAAGTTAAATATAAAGCGTAATTTGAAGAAAAACTTTTTTTGACTAAATTAATTTTAAAAAGTTAAGCCCACAATGGCGGGTGAAGCTCTGTACGATATAAGTTAAACTGATGGTTATAAAATTAGGTGGTTATTAACAGAGAAGCCAAGACACGTTTCTTAAAATTTCCCTATAAATCCCTTACCAATTTCTTTCCAAATTCTCCAAAGATTCACAAGAAATTTACGAAAATTAACAGAATTCCGAAAATTCTAAATACTAATTTCCATTAATATCTTTATTAAAAGATATTTCTTTTGGGTACTCAGTATCTTTATTAATATTTTACCAACATTAATAACGGATATCATATTGAAGATTATATTAATGAAAGATACACAAAAACTTTAAAATTTATTAGTTGCTTAAACAAAACTACTTTGAACATTTTTAATGACAGCTGGATATTCCTAACTTATAGTCAACCAGTTTAAGTAAGATGTATACATGCTGGTGGTTGCATGGACGCAACTATAATATCAGAGAAACCGATGTGCTAAATATTTGCATGGGTACCATATTGCAAAAAAAAAAATATTACCCTCAACTTATTAAATTTGTAGCTGAAATAATAATTTTGAGAGATTATTGGTCGAAGGAGAAAATTCCACTTGAGGGTTAATTCTACATGGCCCACAACATAAACATCTTGTTGTTATTCTCAATAACCCTTCAGTCACTACAAGAAATGACGAGAAAATTGTTTGTGAAAATAATCATTCTTCGTTTGGGTTGTTAGTTCGAAATAGGGGATGTATTTATCTTGGAGAAACTTTGAACCTTAAATTCGAATTAGAGCAATTTTTCGTCAGTAAATCGATTGCGGGGTCTATTGCAATTTCATAGACGGCAATCGTTGTGAAATCCAAACCTCGTTGGACATTTATCACATGTCAAATCCTGCCAGCAATCCATAAAAATACTTTAACTCTTGACTGTAAATAGATTTCGTCTCGTTTCCGAACAATGTGCCCTTCGCTGAGAGAGAAACGGGAAGTTATCCGTTCGACTCGTCATGTTTGTGTGTGTGGATTGGCCTAAAAGCCAGGCTTCGATGAAATATTTCTGATCGTCGTGACCGGAATGAAAAGTAGTTTTCACCCCCTGGTTTCCTTCCTTTCACCCCTTCATTCATTCCATCATGTTTTGCTGGGTCGGTTTGGCTTGGTTCGGTCGAGGGGGTTGCTGTGCGGCAACACGATTTTACATTATTAAAATAGGTATGTCTGCCGACCAAGAGAACTTTGAAACTTTAATAAGGACTCAGGAAGATGCTTCGGGTTTTTATTAAAACGCCAGCTATTGAATAAAAGATACAGGGATTGATTTAAGGCGACGCTGGTGTAGACCATAATTCTATTTCGACGATAGTTTACTTAGCTCGTTTTTATTCACCGTATGCACCTAGACACGCATACATGAATAACGAAGGAGCACATCTACCAACTGAAAAAAAACCTAACCAGTATGCTTTGTATTTTCAAAATAATTTATAAATCAGAGAAAATGTTCATTGAATTTTATGTATATGTTTTTTGATCGACCTCCCTTTTATTATAACCATCTACTGTGGATCTAAAAAAATTGCCTCATGTGGACTATTTTTATAAGGGAGTGATGCTCCAAAATGTTTGAGAGCATCCTTAAATATTCCAGAAAATGATCTATGATATTTAGAATTGATCTAGAATCATCCAGAATATTAAAAAATGTTAGTTTTTTTACATTCCAGAATGAGCTGAAATTCCCAAGGAATATTTCAGACTTTTCGAAAGTCACCTAAAATGTTATAGAATTTTACAGATCTTTCGAGAAGGATTTAGAATGTATAAGAATGATCTAGAATGATCCAGACTTTTCGATAATGATTTAATATGTTCGGGAATGATTTAGAACGTTTCAAATTTTTTCCAATGATCAAGAATATTCCTACTTTTTCGAGAACGGTTAAATTATCAAAGAAGTTTTAAAATTCCGATTTTTCGGGAATGGTTTAATATATTTGAAATTTATATTATAGAATATTTAAAAGGATTTTCTACAACGTGATATCTAGAGTACTCCAGACTTTTCGAGAATGACCCAAAATGTTTCAGAATTTTCCAGATGTGAATCGATGATCGATATGCCATAAGAAACAGTGGCTGATAGCGATCCCAGTCTCTTTGGTGTTTGGTGACCACTTTGGACAAGTACTTGTTAATGGTCCTGTTCATTCGCTCTACCATGCCGTCTGATTGAGGATGCAGAGGTGTTGTCCGGGTTTTATGAATGCCTAATGTCTTGCAGATTTCTTGAAACACGGCCGACTCAAAATTCCGACCCTGATCAGAATGAAGCTCCATGGGCACGCCGAACCGGCTGATCAGGTGGTTTACGAGCTCCTCCGCTACTTTGGTGGCTGCCTAATTTGGGAGTGCGTACGCTTCAACCCATTTCGTGAAGTAGTCCATTGCCACCAGGATGTATTTGCTGCCACCATCGGTCTCTGGAAACGGTCCGGCGATGTCCATGGCAATCCGTTCGAATGGACTGCCGACATTGTACTGGCGCATAGGAACACGCCGTCGTCTTTGTGGTCCCTTGCTGGCTGCACAAGTTGTGTACTTCTTGTACCAGTCTTCAACGTCCTTTTTGCAATTGACCCAGTAAAACCGCTCACGGGCTCTTCCAAGGGTCTTGTTAACACCAAAATGTCCCCCCGAAGCATCGTCATGGAGGCACTTCAAGACTTCCTTTACCAGGCTCTTCGGTACTAGCAATTGACGTTTGCTCTCAGTACCATTCTGGTTTTCCACTATTCGCTTCAGGAGTCTATCTTCCTCAACAATAGAGTCCCATTGGGCCCACAACGATTTCACCTCCACAGATTTAGCGGCGATCTCTTGCCAGGTCGGTCGTCTGCCTTAATTTTTCCATTTTCGGAACAAGCTCAGGATCGGATCAGAACCCTGTTCCGTCTTGATGTTATCAGGATGCCATTGTTCATCCGTGACGGTTATTATCCGGACTTCTTCATGTTCCTCCAGGCGCTTGCAGTACTTGCAATTTTCGGAGCATGGTCTTCTGGATAAGGCATCGGCGTTCTTATGGCTATTTCCAGCTCCATGTTTTATGTCGAAGTCTATTCTTGGACCTTTTCTATCCAACGCGCGACTTGACTCTCTGGATTCTTGAAACTCAGTAACCACCGCAAAGCAGCATGATCTGTTCGGAGCAGGAACTTCCTTCCATACAAGCACTTATAAAAGTGCTCAACGCTCTTTACTACTGCCAGTAGTTCTCGTCGGGTTAGACAGTAGTATCGTTCGAGCTTGGATAGGGTCTTGCTGAAATAGCCGATGACTTTTTCCTATCCGTGTTGTATTTGTGAGAGTACTACACCTAACCCAACATTGCTAGCGTCGGTGTCCAGAACAAATTGCCCCTCTGGTATCGGATAACTCAACACGGGTGTGGAAACGAGAGCTTGCTTTAACTTTTCGAAGGAAGCTTGGCAGACCGGTTCTCAGCAGAATGGTCTGCCACTTTCGGTTAGTCGAGTCAATGGCTTGGCAATATTGGCAAATCCAGGAACGAAGCGTCTATAGTAAGTACACAGGCCAAGGAAGCTTCTGACCTGATGTACGTCAGTAGGTACTGGCCATTCTCGTACGACTGTGATCTTCTGCAGGTCGACTGAAACGCCGGTCTTCGTGACTACGTGCCCCAGGTAGTTCACAGTCTCCTGAAATCGCTGGAATTTCTTGGGGCTTAATTTAAGGTTGACATCACGCAGCCTTCGAAGTACCTCTTCCAAGTTTTTCAGGTGATCGTCGAAGTCTTTTCCGATCACGATTATGTCGTCAAGGTATACCAAGCAAGTTTTCCCAATCAAGCAGTTCAAGGCCGTCTCCATGAGTCGTCCAAATGTGGCTGGCGCATTGCACAACCCGAACGGAATCACGTTGAACTGCCACAGCCCGGTTCCGATCGAAAATGCCGTCTTCTCTTTGGCCTCTGGATCCAGGTCTACTTGCCAGTATCCACTTTTAAGATCTAGCGTTGAGAATATTGTCGACCCCGCAAGCGTGTCGAAGGTATCATCGATGCGTGGCAAGGGGTAGCTGTCTTTCTTGCTGACATTATTTAGCTGGCGGTAGTCAACACAGAAGCGTGTAGATCCGTCCTTCTTCTTGACCAAAACTACCGGCGACATCCATGGGCTGGTCGACGGTTGTAATATTCCGTCCTTCCGCATATCGCTTATAATCTTTTCGGCCTCTTCTTTTTTGGCCAGTGGTAGTCTCCTCGGTCTCTGACGATTGGGCTGCGCTTCACCAGTGTTGATTTTATGGACGACGATGTTGGTTCGCCCTTTCTTGCCGTTGTCCAATGCGAACACGTCCTGGTACTTTTCGAGGAGTTCCCCTATTTGACGTTGTTCAGGTTGATTATGGTTTGCACCCGCCTCCTTGTACAGTTTTAACAACGCCTCCGGAATACCTTGGACTCTGCGCATCCCTGAACTCATTGTTTTAACTTGTGGCATGGCAGTGTCCTGGGCGTGTAACTGGAATGTTTCGCCGTTCAGTGTCACATTCTTTCTCCGGAAATTCAAGCAGAAGTAATATTTTCGGAGGACGTCCAAACCCAGTATCACATTGTCCTCTATTTCTGCCACTAACACGCAGTGTTTAAAAGACGTTCTTCCCATTTGGATGTTGACGTAACTTTCGCCCCTGACTACTACTTGTTCTCCAGTGGCGGTAAGGAGCTTCCATTGCGTTGGCAAAAGTTTACTGGGCTTGGTCAATATTCCGGGCCTTATGATTGTTCTGTTAGCTCCAGTATCCAGCAGAAATGAACACTGCCTCCTGTTTATGAGTCCAGTGAGAAAAAGGCTATCAGTTCGGTCTTTCATTGTCTTAGTCAGTGCTACTAAACCTGGGACCTCGTGTCCCGGGACCGACGTTTGCCCCGCCGCGTCGTCCCTGATTAGTTTTCCCAGAATGCGGGGCACGCGCTCTTGAGTAACCTCTTCGTTCTTGCAAGCGCTTCTTTCGTGTCCCAATTTCCCGCAGTTCCAGCATCTTATTGGTCTCGGTTTCCTATTTAATCTTCCCACTATCCTACTAACTACTTCCTCTAGTCTGTCTTCATATCGACCGTCAGGCTCCTCCCTTAGCTCGCGCACTCTACCTTGCCGTTGCGATGCCTGTTTAACGACGTCATACTCCAGTTCCCGAGCCAACGTGTCAGCGAGTGTTTTTGGCCTATTTAGTCGAAGTAGCTGTTGTATGTCGTCATCCCTTAACCCATCGATGAACGAGTCGACAGCCAACTTTTCTAGAGTGTCGTCGGGAGTACCTGGATACGCGAGGCGGACCAGACGAGCGATATCGGTCTCGTATTCTTGCAGGTTTTCCCCTGCCTTCTGACGTCGGTTTCTTAGCTGCACGTGACTGACGCTCGTCATATGTGCCTGACCATACCGCATCTCTAACTTCTTCACTAGGTGTTCATAGTCGTTCAACTTCTTGGGTGGTATGGTATCCAAAATCTCCTCGGCATTACCATGCAGCGCGCAGACCAGCTCGGAGGAAAGTGGTCCATGATGTTTTTCCGCCGAACTTAGGTGGCTTCGTATATGCTTTCGATGAAACACCGTGCCTATTCTCCTGCTTCACACTTCTAGCTTCATTATCGATTTGTTCGGACTTTGTCGTACATAGAAACCTTTCTTCTATTTCTTTAATTCGTGAATCTATTTCTTGAAATTTTCCTGCAAAATTCTGTTCTGTTTCGGCCAATTTTGCGTCGAATTTCTCTAAATTTTCTTTAAATTCTTCTCTCAAATTTTCTTTTAGTTCTTCCAGATTTCCTTTTAGTTCCTTTGAATTTTCGGTTAATTTCTCTTCCAGGTTTTCCATTTTCTTTTCTAGATTTTCTTTCAGTTTCCCTTCCAATTCCATTGAATTTTCTTTCAATTTCTTTTCCATTTTCCTTTCCAATTCCATTGAATTTTCCTTTAATTTCTTTTCTAGTTCATCCTCAAATTCGTAGGTATTTGGATCGAAACCATCTCGTTTTAGAGCTTCCTCGAGTCGCCCTTGTAAGGTGAGCTTGTTACCAGACGTATCTTCGTCTCGCTCCTCGAGTTCACTTTTCAGTTCGGCAACTTTCAACTCCAACAACTTTTTCGGCATTTTGATTTATGTAACTATTTTTCTTCTACTAGAAAATTCTCTTCTTTGGGGGATCGATTGGCTGAGCACCCCACACCTGACACCAATGTAACGACTTTTCTAGTTTAACTTATTTATTTAACGGATATTTATTTACAACTATTTATTTAACACTTAAACGCTAATAGAATACTTAAACACTAATATAACAATTCAACAACTTATTTATATGACAAGAAAAATGCGTATTTATATCACTCGGTATATCGTAGTTCGGTATTTATCTTACTCGCTCGGAAGCTAACCGTAAACTACTGTCACTGACGTCAATGAGTATTTATACAGATTAAGAACAATCTAGAAAAATCAGGAAACCTAAAATTTTCTCGACTTCGTATTGTGTTCGTTTTATTTATGGCCTTGTTTATTGTCAACAAAGCGCCGACCTACGCCGGCATCCTTTAAACTCCGCTTATCTGCTGTCGGATCTCGTTGCCGCTCTCGCACACATATACGCTCGTTACAAAATAATCTTAAACGCAGCCTATTCTCTCAGATTTATTATTATTGAGAATTACCTACTTAGTATTTCAAATTTATCTAGAATGTTTCAGAATATTCAAAAATACTACAGTTTCTTACAACGTTCTAGGTTGATCTGAAATTTTGAATAGGTATAGGAAATTTCGAGAATGATCTGGATGTTCCAAATTTTTCTATAATAATATGGAATATTTGGGAATGATTAAGAACGTTTCAAGAATGACTTGGAATGTCGAGCACTGATCTAGAAAGTTCCAAATTCTTTCATAAGGTCAAAAATGTTTTAACTTTAGGGAAAATCGTTCGAATGATCAAAAACGTTGCAAAATATAGATTTTTCGAGAATGATTTGATATACTTGAAAATTGATAATCCAGAATACCCGAAAAAGCTAGAGGATTTTCTACAACTTTCCAGTATGATATAACATTTTCATGAAGGTCTAGAATACTCCAGACTTTTCGAGAATGGCCTAAAATATTTCAGAATTTTCCAGATTTTTCTAAAACAAATTGAAATGATCATTTGAGAGGGGTTAAGAATGTTCGAGAATAATCTGAATTGTTTGATAATAATTGGGAATGTTCTGGAATGATTTAGAACGTTTCTATTTTTCAAGAATGACTTGGAATGTTCAACATTGATCTAGAAAGTTCCAAATGTTTAAAAAAGGTCAAACTTTTTGGAGAATTATTGCAATGATCAAAAACCTTCCAAAATCCAAACTTTTCATGAATGGTTAGAGAAGTGATCTGGAATCATCCATACGCTTCGAGAATGATCACTGTCAATCTTATTGAATAAAACATTAATCTCAGCTCATTAATTAATTAACATTATTATCATGGTAACTGATTGAATGTGGGAGTCGAATTATCCTCAAGTCTGGCAACTTGTTCCCTGTCATCTCCATATAGAGGGAAACAGGTATGTTCGTACAGTACAAGGGGTGGAGAGGATGCATAATCAATATCGAATTAGCAGATCTGAATACGTGTCAGATCTTAAACAATTCACGTTAGACATGAAACAACTCTTAGACGTCATCCTCATGCAAGCTATTATTCATGACAGCAGGGATATGTTTTAGACCCATTGTAACTGGATACATCGAGTGCATCACTAACGAGACAGATCCAGTGTACAGGAGAATATACAATCATTGATACAATGTTCGTCATTGTTTTACATTCTCCTCAGTGAGTAAATAGAATAAGTCGAAATGTTCGATTTCTACTTTAATAGCAGGTTTCCATTTCGACTTCCAGAGGATGCGGTCAAAAAAAGTGTGATCAAAATTAAACAAAAAAAGGACGAAAGCTTCAATGATATTTTTTAGTAGCTTTCAATTCGATTGTTTCCATCTGAAGATGAAAATCTTTCACCTGAAGATGCCAATGTTTCTATCTACGTAATCTTAACAATGAAGTTTCAACAAGTATTGGATTTGCTCTCGCAAACGATGCGCGGCTGTTGTTGACTCCACCATAACGCAGTCGTAGAAACTTTCTCCCTTTTGCGAATGCACTCTTCGCTGCTCGCCCTCTCTTTAGTGGAATATTATCTTGCATCATTTTTTTCCCCACTATTTCCTTGTCATTGTTATGTCTACTTAAATTGTCTTTAACGTCCCTGGGTAATTGGAAAAGTCCTCTATTTTTTTTTGGCAGTAATATGACACCCCAATTGAATTGCTAGTCGTGGGGACGATGTTCTTCGTTAAATATCCAAGAGAAAGAAAAGAAATAAAGAAGTTTGATAAAGTTTGCTTCTACAGACTGCCACTGAGGCACTGCATAATATTGAAAGTTTTTGTAACGGGAACAGGAGCACGGGGATACGAGGGCTGTCGGTGGGAGAAAGTTAATTTTGAAACGTTTTAATATCTATCCCGGCCCCGAAAGTTTTAAACGCCACTGTCACGTTGCACAGTCTTCAGGATTACTGATCTGCATGAAAATTTTGTAACGGAAACTTTCTAAGCGCGAAGAAGTCTATTTTAAATAATCCGTCTTTGAACGTGTACAAAGTTTAACGCCCATGTTTTCTTGCATGGGTTTTTTCCCTTTTTTACTTAAATTATATGCAAACAGTAGATAACATCTCAAAGATTTAGAGCGAAGGAATTTTTCCTCTTTTTATAATATTCTGTATTATCTTAATTCCACAGCTTCGGAGCTAAGGTCAATTTTTATATATTTTCTTATATAACAAAAAATATTTATTCTAAAATTATAGGAAAAATACATTTGAGATTCTTACAAAAAGTCCTTTCATTTGATATGTCACAATGTGCAGTTTCCAAAACTTTTATTTTTGTTAATTTTCTAATTCGCCTCCCAAATGTGAATCCCATATATGTACAAAATTCATTTATTTGCATTGTAAGTCCGTGCCTGGGTTACTGATGTTCATATGTGCACTAAATTTGAACTTAATCGGTCCAATAGATTCTATAGGGTTCCGTTTCCGTTCCGACTCACGGAACCCCACAAACAATTGATTGTAAAAATAAATTCTTTTGTCACTTTAAGGTTCAATTTATTCCGATCTCCCCTAAACTTTTCTAATTCAGGACCACGCTTTTGCGATCATAAAGCTGAACAAAATTGTAATCACTTTATCAAACAATCAACAGATTGTTAGTTCGACTTCGTTATAGGTAGAAAGTTGTTTCGATAGTCATTTGCTATGTCAGTTGCTTGTCTCCCTTCGAGAATAAGCGGAACAACTGGAATGCAAAGGGTGAAATTATTAACCCCGTTGAAATAGTTTACAGTCTAGTGAACAGGAATGGAGTTGAGATGATCAAGTTCCTAACTTATTGCTCCTTCGATGACGTTACCTACTCAACAATAGAGACGAAGTCATTTGCATTGGCTGTTGCTGTTGCTTGCATCAGACGTACCGATAATTCTATGGTAATTTACTGGTTTCATTCATTACATTTCCCCAAAATCGAATTCAAATTCAATCATGTTGTAGTTTCTGATCTTTATTTAAAATCAGTGCGAGTCTGTACAACAACACTTGAAAAATAAGGAAACCCTTTATTTTTCCTTCTTATTAAAACGAATTAGAAGAGAGAGCTTGCGCTAAAAGGGCAGTTAGACAAATTACCAAAAGATACGAAATGAAACGTGCTGATCAAAATAAATGCGCTCCTCTTCTTTACGAATGCTTCATAGTTTAATCTTCCGTATCGTTCCAATTGACTAATACTTACGGGATACGTAAAAGGGTTCATCAATAATTTTGACTTGACAAATATCTCTGTCACAAGCAGCCGAGTCAATCGGTAGAGTCGTTTGCTGTTGAAAAAAATGCGCCAAGTTAACTGTAAAACCGGCCCTGTCAATTCCGCTTCGAAAGATAAACTCCGACCGTTTTAAGCATGAAAAACGAATGCTATTGATATAGAATCGTTCGAATGGAATCCCTGTTCTGGTCAGTTTAAATCAGAAATGACGCGAAATTCTTTTTCCTGATCTTGGAAGATTCGATTATTAAATATTTTGCACACGACTTTTTCTAACTATTTATTTATTGATGACTCAAATTCAAACAAATACTTTTCCAACATTAAACAAGAACTCAATTACTTTTACAATTCAATTCGTCACTAAACAACTCGCTCTTCTCTCTCTGGTTCGCGCTCTCGTAATTTCTCTGAGTGACTAACTGCGACCTCTCGAACGCTCGTCTTATATAGTTATTTGCCGTCGTCTAGTAACCGCTAGAATTTTCTCGAACACTCCAGATCTAGTTGCTAGGATTTTGACACACTTTGCACACGTGTGTGAAAGGTTCCCTAAATCCGTAACAGTACTATAAGATTGCGTTTCTATTTCACTTTACACTATACCATACAAATCAATTGGAACATATACCTATGAAGTTAGAAATGACTTAAGCTCACTCCACGTCACAACAATTAAAACGATGTAACCAGTAGAACAAAATATGTTCTCGGTCAGTATTCCGTCGAAACCACCAGACACGGATCGCCATTTTGAGCTGGTTGGCTCTCATCAGCGTGTCGCAGGTGGTTCCGACAGAATACCGACCGACCAAAGTCTCTTCTTACTAGAAGTGGATTTAATAAAGACTAAAGATGTCACTAGAGCGCCATCTATTGTAAACGCTATTTAATAACAGGTACTGTAGTGTTCAACAATATACCTTTTTCATTAAAGCAATGCTTGTTGAACCAGACATTGCCTTAATGAAAAAAGTACCTTGTTGAACACTACAGTAGGTACCTGTTATTAAATAGCGTTTACAATAGATGGCGCTCTAGTGACATCTTTGGTCTTTATTAGACGTAACCAGTATTTAGCAGGGCGTATTGGATTTGGTCGTTACTATCGATAATTCAAGACCTAACAGCTTACGCGTGACGTCAACGCAAGTAGTCCACTTACGAGTCTTTTAGTCTAATAGTGGTCAAGAGATTTTATCATGCGAAAACGTTTTTGGTCGCGGATTCATGTAGAGGTGGATGAGAAACAGATTTGTGCAAAATTTTAACACTGGTAAATAATTGTTACCATTATTTATTTAAAGTTAAAGTTTTGCAAAATGTGTATTCTGACTTATCGACGCTTACGTAAAGAAAAAAAAGGTAAGAACCCTTTTTTATAGCGAAATAAATTTTCTATAAATAATATATGATAATAAAATAAAAATATAATATATATAACGCTTTAAAGATGGTCCAGAGGTACATTAAACGTTTCAGCGCGTCTTTGGAACGCTGTATCTTTTACTTGTAAAAGATGGAGGGGTGTTATCTTTCACTTCTTTGTAGGAAATTCAATTCTCCACAAAAAAGGTCGGTATACTTTTTTGTATTCATTATGGTCTTCGTCAAAAATCGCATTTTGCAAAACCTTAACATTAAATAAATAATAGCAACAATTATTTGCTAGGGTTCAAAACTTGCAAAAAATCCTTTCCTTGCCTGATCAAAATGATTTTTGTACGATGTATCTCTTCACCACTAGACTAAAAGAGTTTCGTGCAATTGCCTACCTTCACCGCCATCTTTGGCTTATTACGTCAGAGCTGGGGGGCTTTGGTTTCTTGGAGGCAACATCGGTTCAGTGGACTGCTGCGGTGATCAGCTGTTTGGTTTGGTTTGTACAAATTATGATACCATTATAAGTATTATTTATCAGAAAAATCCTAGTTTTTGTTTGTTAAATGTTAAATGACGGTATGAGAGAAGGATGACGTAGATACAAGGAAAACCTGCTCTCGTTTTTTCTTCATTTAACGATAGCTTTCCACTAGAGGCCGTATATAAAGCCATTTCAAAGCCGATATTCCGGATGCTGTCAGTCAGTCGTATCAATTTTAGACTATCAATCATCCTGACATTACATAGCAATCAATTTCCCGGTATGGTCACTTAATAATTGCCATATAGCTTAGACAGGGCACATCTGCCCACATAACCCACGAACTGTGGGAAATTGAGGTAATTACTAACGTTGGGGAATACTGAAATTATAATCAATAACGTTAGAGAAACAACAATGTCCCAAAGCCGATTTTAAATCAATTTGAGTAAACGAAAAGAACTCAATGAAGACAATAATAAGAATAAAAACATGGTTTTTAGAGCTGTAGGTTATTTATTTTTTGTTTCCTGTCTAAAACTATATAAAAAAGTATAGTATAGTTGAGAGAGACACTTAATTTATATTTATTTCTACGCAAATGGTCGGCCACTTTCACTTCCCATTGTTGCCACGTCGGCCATTATCCCTTTTAATTGTTGCCGTCAGCCATTACAGTGTATGAATTTTTACCAAATCGAATATAAAATCCTTCTACATTAACGAAAAGAAGAACGCCGTCAAAAGAGAGTGAATTGAGTATGTATATCCAAAAAGAAATTTTTAATTTCCGATACGTCAAAAATACTGTCGCTTCTACGATCTTTCATGTGATTCTATTTAATATGATTTTTTTTTAAACAACATCTGGTGCACTCAAATTTATTATTATTTGTGTATGAAGTGACGCAACAGAAGAGATAAAACGAGTCACAATATAAAGAGGTCGTAACTGGAGGAGAAGAAAATGGATCTTTAGAATTTGCCAGCAAGGCGCTGTCTATATTAATTTCGAAAGAAATGAAATGGAAAAACATGAAAGATGCCGGAATCGTGACAACAACTTCTAAGAACGGTAGAGTGAGCTAAACAAAGGTAACTTCTGGAAAAAGGAATTTATATCGTTTATACTGTACGATTTTATGAAGTAGTTTATTAAAAGACACTAAATAATTATTAAATGATGTGAATACGATGATTTATCAAATAAAAAAATACGTGTGACACTCGGGGACTGCCGCGGTAAAGCTATTGCATAGTTTATCAACTTATGCAATTATAATATTTATGCAATATTTTTTTTCTTTGATATTAATATAACAATAAACCTATATACTTTCTCAAAAACAGCTGCTTACGTATTCGCCCGATTTCGGAGCAGCTCGTCTCGATCCGTGCGAGCTTCGTACAGTCTACACGCATACGTCTAGTCGAACGCACACGCCGTACCGCTGTGCCGGTCGAAGTGGGGGGTGTTAGGTTTTTTCGTTACGGAATTTCTTGATTCGGTCGCCGCGCTCTAAGCCCGCGATAAAAGCTATGCAATAGCTTTAAAATTAATATTAAATTTGTTGAACGACATTAAAAAACCGCAATGACAGTGTTAATTGTGAGGTCAGTCTTACAGTAATGCTATTTTCTTTACAACGCACCGTAGAACTGTAAGTTGGGCATTTATGGTTGTGTTCAATGTTTAACCCTTTTTTGCTGTTAATCTGATCATCACTGAATCTCTTTGCAACATGGCTGCTAGACTTCCATTTTGAATAGGAGGAATTTTTATATTTCTAATTTCACATCAGATTCAGATATGCCAATAAATATTTCTGGACGTGAATATCCTCACCATCTTTGCGTCGTAAGACTAATACATAAAAGGATCAAGAAGCAGGAATTGAACGGAAAAATCAATGAGAGCTACTTGTCAATTCTTCGCAGCTTCAACCAATTTGAAAATACCACAAGGAGTGTCTGAGGAAGTTGTCACGTTAGTGGTGCCGTCTGAAACTTAAATGTCGAAGTGGAGACACTACGTACCACGTAGGTTCTTACATACACGAACTTGAAGAAATTACTGGCTAAAGTGGAATGATGTACTCGTTCGCTTGAACGGATTTTCTACTAGTCTTCTTTTTCTTTATTTTTGGACAAGAGCCAACACCATTAAAATACTTTATTGGTCTGCGGTTGATTCTATCGATCCAAAAAAAAAATAATAATAATAAAAAATTAAAAAAATTTGGCGAATTTGGATTGAGTACCTAACCTAACTTAATCTGATTAGCTTGATCCACTGATAGTTTAGGTTCGCCAAAATTGTTTGACAATAAATTAATATCACCTATTTTTGTGTTTTATTTGTCATTACGCAATTATAAAAATATTAAGAAACGCCGTGAATCTTCATGATCCTCATGGTTTGACGGCTCTTGCGTTCACGCACTCGCTCTAGTCACCGGACACACAACGTGCTAGCGCGTATCCCTCTCCGTAAGCGTTCAGTATAAGATGGATGCGGAAAGCATATGGAAATAGTAGCGGTACTTCCGTTATGCTTACATCCGTTATGGTCGCTTGATTTTACACCCAGTATTTTTCATACCTCGCATCTTATATTGATTCTTAAGGAGTTAAGTCCAAAAAAGTTTGTTATCTACAGTATTAATTTTCCAAAACTGTGTCAGTTTGCAACGTCTTCAGTGTTTAAATCAACTCTGACTTAGTTAATTCAGAATTTTAAAATTAAGTTCTGGATCCATCAAAAGCATTCGTGACAATATATATATATATTTTAGATTATCTGAGAACTAATAAGCAGTAGTTTGCTAAGTTGAGACTCCAATCCAAAAGCAGTGGATTATGTAAACAAGGGTCCCATTTAATTTAAAGTTTCAAAATAAAATTTGTAAGTACAGAAAGGATTCAAATTTAGTCGTTTCATTCAAAATGCGAGTAGAGCTATATTAATTCACAATTACTTAGTTTTAAAACACGAACAAGAAAATTTTGGCCAAAATTTGAATTTTCTTCTATTGTTACAGATATATTTATTGATAACCTAATCGATATAAAATCCCCTAGATTATTCAAAAGGGCACTTTTATCCAAAATATAATACGTTATTGGACGTTGGAAAATAAAATTTTCCTTTTTAGATTTTCTCAAATTATCGTTCAGAAATTATGGCTCTATTATTTAACATCGAATTCAAAAAGAGAACGAAATGTTTCCTTAATATCCAAATGAAAAAGGTATTTGGAATTCCAGCACATGTTTGCCGAATGACGCTATAAAAGATTTTCCAATAACAACAGTAATAAAATACAATAATTGATCTGCCATAAATCCCGATTTCCCACCACGCACTAATCTTTCCTTCACCGTAATTCTTTTGCAACGCTCTAAGCATCCGGGATGGCCATTGAGCGAGACGGTAACGGCCAATCCATCTTTTTCGAAATATTGCCCGAACCATTACCTATTATTTATGAAACTATAATTCTTACAACCCCCTTCTGTTCAACACTGCTCACCAACTAAACGTTATTGATTCCCACCACGAACGTATAATTGCTCCGAATTACGGTAGCTGTAAATTTTTCCAAATGGACATCAATTTCTCGGTTTAATTTCTTAATTGCTTTGTGACCATTACACAAACTACTATTTATATTTAATTAAAAAGAATGCTATCTATTATACCATCAATTTACGGACATTCTAAAATAATGTCCACATGGTGATTCAAATTTTGCGACTTAGCGTTTGATTTCCAGATCAATAGAGCTTATTGTATTAGTAAAAAGGAAGAGGAAGCAAAGAAAACAGATTATGCATAAAATGTTGTGACCAAATTTCAACATAGAGATCTGACTCCTTCTTCAAGAGTCCACGATGCCTTTTGAGTTGTATTCAGAATAGTTCCAAGGAAGTCCCACTTCAATTCCATTGATACTGAGCTTTGAATTTGGACAACACATTATAGAATTCTTTAAAATCACATAGGAGACTGAAACTGATTGACGTATTGTTACATTTATGACCATCCCAGAACAAGGTGGGTTAGTTTCAACCATGTTAGGCCAGTGAAGGATCCATACTAAATATCTAGCTCATGGAAGTCTTGAGTCACATCTCCGTACTTTTCTGAATGTGAAATTTTAAACAATGTCATCAATAATTATCCAGCCCCACATGTAGGTACGTACACTAATGCTCTCCCTACTGCTTCAAATCTTTATCAAATTTCAATATTGAGATGTCACTCCTGCATCCAGACTCTAGGCTCAAACATAACATATGTGAAGCAATTCTAACGATCTTTCTTGCGTTGAATTTAGGATAGCCCTAAAGTCGTCTCATTTTAACTCCTTTGATATAGGACATAAGACTTAGAAGATAAACCAGGGAATTTACCAAAATCAAATAAGAGACGAACAGTGGTTGAGGTATTGTTGAAGTTCTAACCATTCCAGAACAAGGGAGGTTCGTTTAAATTATGTTAGGCCCATGAAGCGTCCTCATTAGATGTTCATTCAACACATGGAAGACTTGGCGAAAAAGTCACATCTCCAACTTTATCTGAATGCAGAAACCCCAGACGTAGATACGTGCACTAGTGTTCCTTCTAATGCAACAAATTTGGTGACTCAATTTCGACATAAGGATGTCTCAGTTTAGAATCCATGACTTCCTTATTTATCAACCAATTCCAATGATAATGATACTTTTTGAGTTGGAATTAGTATATAACCAAGGTGGTCCCATTTTAATTTCATTGATATTGGACATTTAATTTGGAAGGCCCTCTACAGAACTCATCAAAATCGTCCAGGAAACGTAAAGTATTGTTAGGTTTATGAGCACTCTAAAGCAGATTAGGTTAGTTTTAGTCATGCAAGGTCAGTGAAGCATCTCTGTTAGATGATCAATCTTATTGGCAATCTAGACGAATGAGTCACTTTTTTATACTTTTCTAAATTAGAAATGGTGTTACAAAACTGAAGAAATTGGTAGCATCTTCGTTTTTGTCGCTAGGAGTATTAAAGGGCTGCGTCCATCTTGAATGTTTAACTCATGAAAATTTTGAAGAAGGAGTTACATCTTTATATTTTGTAAATTAATTCAGGCGTTCTATTACTTTTATTCTTTTGGCGTTATACTGCACTGCACCGTTTTGTTTAGTTAATTTGCATTAAATTCTCATAATAAAAGGGTCAGACTTTCACTTGAAATTTTGGTGGAAATGTAATTCGTTTGGGATTCAGCTCCTTTTGTTAAACGATTGTTAGAAAGAGTGATGTTTTCTATTAGCTGTTCTTTTCTTCGATAGGGCTTATGGGTTATCTTTTACATTTGTTATTAGCAACTGGTATAAATGTAGGGAACCTTACGGAATAAGCTGGGTCTTAATATTATTATGTAAATAGACGCAGTTGAGGGTGGAAGAAGACGATCGGAGACCGCCATCAAGGCGCGAAAACGCTTGAGAAAAATGGCACATTATCAAAAAAGGACAATAAAGAAACGTTTTTAACTTCAGAACGCGAAACGTACGTGGCAGCCCTTTCGGAATATTTTACCATAGAAACATCATTATTTACAGACGGTAATTTAAATCTACCTGTCGCTCTCCCGTTCCTTCCCTTCCTCTCTTTCGCGCCACTGGTCGACCGTAATGCTGCGCTAAATTCGCAAACAAGGAGAATGCTGATTAATGATTCCCGATCTCGACCCATTTTTCCCGGGGATGAAGAGAAAGACGCTGCTCTCTTTCTCTCTCTGTTTCCCGTCACGGTCATGATGGATTAAATGTTTTGTCATAACAAATAGTAAATAACGGCCATGCGTCTCCTAACAACTGAAACGTTTATTGTTCGACGCTGTATTAATAATTTTGTTCTGACATGGATTTTCATATTTTTAAAGTAAATTAATTAAAATTTTAGAAGAATACGTCTCGCTCATTTAAAGGTATGTTAAAAATGTTATTAAAATTTAGAACGGGTGTCTATTAATCGAAAGGAAATGTTTGCTTAAAGGATAAGATTTTATTTATTTATTATCAGATTATAAATTCGTTTATGCCACCGAAAAATGCAGATTCATATGTATGTAATAGGTTCTCCTTTGAGAGTTCTAAAATACAAATTATTATGAGTGCTTTGCTAAAAATTTCTGAAAACTAGCAATTTCCCACATAAAATGCCACTCTCAAACCCTTTGAAAATTGTCGGTAGATATTCCCTATTTAGCAAACATTGGAATTACTTTGTGGAGTTGTTAGTTCAGTGCCATGAGTAGATATCATGACGTTCTCTCAGAGGCCACAAAGTTCATGTCCATGAAGTTTTGGCATTTTTGATAAAAAAACAATGTGCTAAATTGTATCGTATTGCAAAAAAAGATTATACAAATACTTTAACATTTATGAGGAGATCCTTCTCATTAAAAATAAGTGAAGAAACTACGGGGATTGTGCTGCAATGTGTCAAAAATGTGCTGTTATGTGCAAAAAATATTCAAAAAGATACTATTTTTCTGGGAAGGTCATCCATGTCATTTTCGAAAAATTTACAGAAGATATTCACTACAACGATATGAAGACAGTAATGACATTTACATAGTTATCGTCCAGAAATGTTAAGGCCAGGGAGCCTATGTGTGATGTCATTGCAGGTAGTCGATTGGTTAAAAATATTGGAATAGAGCTCTTCCCTGCCATAAAGCCTTGTTTAAATTCCAAAAAGGAAAAATTTCATTTTATTTATGAATAAATATATACACTTATGAGAAATAAGATACCATATAGCATTTAATGAATTAAAAGGTATTAATAAAATATAACTGTACCTCAGTGTAGAGAATTTATTTAAATCGGCAATTTGGCTACTGTAATTAGATATATTGGGAAAAAAACTAAAGCCGATGTTCCGTTTTGTACGTTTATAAAATATTTAGTTTTGCTGTTTTGATTCGATACGTATGGCACACAAAGGGAAAACTGGCTGTAGTGCAGCACAATGGGGTAAAACTAAATTACTAATAAATGATTTGTAGGGGATAAACTCTTTAATAAAGTATTACGATACAATGGTAGCATTAAATGGAATTTGTTTGCGATTTGCATGGGAATTATTACGTCAAGCTAACTCGGTTTCCATTCAAGCAATTATAATTTAACAATCAAACTGAAATGCATTGTTAAAGAGGCCAATACACACATACGTACATGCAGTGAAACATGATCGATATTCAAAACGCAAACACCTAGTTATGGACGTTCACTTACGTATATATATACACCACGTATTAACGATACAAATCAGGCCTGCAAACGTTTTGTTATGCTAGAGGCATAAAATGTTGAGACAGATAAAGAGGCAGATTCCAGTTTGTCAGTTTGTGTCTCTTTTCACTCATGCGATTGGTTATTGTTTAAGAGACTGCGGTTACGTCATCGACATACTCTCATCATGGACCAATACAAATCGTAATATCTATAGCACATTGAACTCAATTGCAATATGGAAAACTGCGGTGCTTTGACTGAAGTTAGCAACAGAAAACTGGCGGTAACACGTCGCAGTTTCGTCAGCAATGTACTGCAATTTTCCTTCTCTCTCCATGCTTTACAAGCACTTGTTTCTTTTTCTCTTCTGCTCATTCGCTTGCTATAGCTCGAAGAGAGAGGCGCACTTTAAGACCGCTTTATTGCTCTCTCAATGACTGATTACGATGAAAAATCTAAGAAATACTTCATTCTGGGAATTACGTTCTCTGTTGAATCTTGACTCATTTGATTATTTTTTTTGGATATTTACGGATTATTTATTGAAAAACAATTTTGCAGCATTTGACTAATATAAAATTATTGGAAATAATGTAAGAAACGTGTTTTAGTACCCAAAAGAAGTATATTTATTGATGTAAAATTGAGGTCAATATTTTTCATTTATGCTAGGTAAGAGGGAAAATTATCTTCGACACGGTTTGCTCAATTTCAACCTTTTAAAATGCAATTTTTGCAAAATGCGTTCTTAGTGCACCTCTAATGTAGTGATCGGAATATGGCCACAAAATTTCGTTGAAATTGAACAAGTAGTTTTGGTTGAAAGTTGATAAGTCAGATGGTCAGTCAGTCGGTCAGTCAGTCCGTCAGTCCGTCAGCAAGTTAGTGAGTTAGTTAGTCAGTCAGTCAGCCAGGCAGCCAATGAGTCAGTCAGTCAGTCAGTCAGTCAGGCAGTCAGTCAGTCAGTCAGTCAATGAGTCAGTGAGTCAGCCTGTCAGTTGGCCAGTCAGTCAAATTTATCTACATGTATAGGCTGGTTATCTAATTATGAACCTAATCACAATGCTAGAAATTGAATAAACTTTTCCGAATGGACAAGTATAAGTATTTATTTTGTAGAATGAGATAGATACTGACAATTTATATGGTTTCGTATCTCTTTTACTCTTTTAATTGATATTTCATGGGGCGTGTCCTGTCGAATCTCCTTCTTCTATCTAAATTAAACATTATTAAAAAAGTTTAGAAACCGGGTCCCTTTTAATTGTTATAAATGTTACTATTACCGCTCTGGTTCCGCGGACCGCGTCATGGGGATATGAATTTGCGAGGATGATTATATAAATTGTGCAAAAAAGGACAAAACTTTGTTAAAAGCACACGCATAAAACTCAATTAATCCTACATCTCTCGGAATTTCCAACGAAGTGTTTTCATAAATCATTCGGGAGGCTTTATAATTTGGATGAATGAATTTTTGTTAGGTATCCGATGGTTCATCTAGCACCAGAAAAAAACGTTTTTGTAATTTTCTTAAAATGAAGAGCACACACAAAAATACAATTATCTCGTTGATTAGTTTAAGGTTTAAAAAAATACTGTTGGTGACATGAGCTAAGTGTTCCTTAAATTTAACGTGAATACAACGTTTGGTTTGGCCAATACAATAGATGGAAGTCAACAATTTTCTCGAAATATCGTTGATATTTTCAAGTGTTTCTTGTGGTGTTTATTGAAAAATTAGTATTAAAATCCCGTATAAAAATTCAATCAGGTGTTTTCGGTCGCTCGGCTTTTTGAATGTATTCCATCTGGAAAGGAGACGGAGACGTCAATTGACGTATACTTTATTTTCTGTTGACAGCCGTTAGAACGCAACGTTGGGTTTTTGCCGTAAGAATACGTTGACAAAGAGATAGTCGACAGTTTGTAGAGAAAGCAGCCATTACGGGACGAAAAGGACAATTTATCAGGACGAAATCTCAGAGCGAAGCGTTTGTGTCAATGCGCTGATGGATAAAGGGGCGTTATTTTTCATATTTTTCTGTTTTACTATCCCCGAGGGATGAAATGAAACAAGAAAAAAAATAACAAAGAGAGAAATAGAAAGACGTTGCTGTTGTCGCGATCATTATTATTATATATACGGGAATATTTCCGTATTTCGAAACTGCGACGACCAATATCATTGCCTGCTGCGAATAATGATTTTCTTTTTTGGGGTATATTTCAAGATGAATTTATTATTCGAAAAAAACAAACAACCCGTCGATGTTGTTTACAAAAATACAAAAGGTCCAAACAGTAAACAGTAAATCGACAACGAAAAGTGAAATCTCAAGGAAATGATAACCTAAAATTAGAGAATTCTATACGTTTATTCCTTCGGGTGTTTAATTTGGAAAACATCATTTAAAAACGTAATGAGGGATTGAAATTTATTGAACTAAATGTTTCTAGATCTAGTCATTTCGTGCATAAATTAATTCTGGAATCGTCCTAGAATACGCGTGTATGTTAAATTGGAAATATCGCTTCTACTATTTTAAAAATTAATTTTCTAACAGATTATATCGTTGTATAAGGGATCTTTGTACCAAATTTAAAGTTTCCTAACGTAGCAGTTTGGACTGCGTTCCGGGTAGGAATAAACTAATGGACCAAACCTGGGTCAAGCCTGCGCCACTTCTTCTGAAGCTTGGGCTAGCTTCAACATTTTTTGTTGGTTCAAGTTTGGATCAGACTTGGAGTGATGTCTTGGGATGAAGATTGGCAAACAAGACTCGGGCTTGGTTCAAGCTTAGCATTTTAAACTGGCCCAGGCTGAAACCGAGGTTAATTGACTAGGCCTTTAAAATTGGAAATTCCTACCCGGGGCCTTGATCGATACACCAAACTTTGAACAGGAAGCATATTCGAAGACAATTATACGTATATTTTTTGGTTTAAAAAGTTATGTGATTTTCGTAAATGTGTCTAAGGAGTCTTGGACATCAATGCGAATGTCACTTTCGCAATCAACGTCCAAAAAACCTATTTGCAATCATTCAGCTTTCTAGGGGTTTAGGCTGGGCGTTGATGAGTAAGTGACCTGTCAGGGTTATTAGTTTTTGTTTCATCGAAAGCATATACGAAGCCACCTAAGTTCGACGGAAAAACATCATCGACCACTTTCCTTAAGAAATTTGAAACGGCAGCGAAGTCGAACGCATGGACGTTGGAAAATAAAGCCTCCGAGCTGGTCTGCGCGCTGCATGGTAATGCCGAGGAGATTTTGGATACCATACCACCCGAGAAGTTGAACGACTATGAACACCTAGTGAAGAAGTTAGAGATGCGGTATGGTCAGGCACATATGACGAGCGTCAGTCACGTGCAGCTAAGAAACCGACGTCAGAAGGCAGGGGAAAACTTGCAAGAATACGAGGCCGATATCGCTCGTCTGGTCCGCCTCGCGTATCCAGGTACTCCCGACGACACTCTAGAAAAGTTGGCTGTCGACTCTTTCATCGATGGGTTGAGGGATGGCGACATTCAACAGCGACTTCGACTAGACAGGCCAAAAACACTCGCTCATACGTTGGCTCGGGCACTTGAGTATGACGTGGTTAAACAAGCATCGCAACGGCAAGGTAGAGTGCGCGAGCTAAGGGAGGAGCCCGACGGTCGATTCGAAGACAGACTAGAGGAAGTAGTTAGCACGATAGTGGGAAGACTAAATAGGAAACCGAGACCAATAAGATGCTGGAACTGCGGGAAATTGGGACACGTAAGAAGCGCTTTCAAGAACGAAGAGGTTACTCAAGAGCGCGTGCCCCGCGTTCCGGAAAACTAATCAGGGACGACGCGCCGGGACAAACGTCGGTCCCGGGAGACGACGTCCCAGGTTTAGTAGCGCTGACTAAGACAATGAAAGACCGAACTGACAGCCTCTTTTTCACTGGACTCATAAACAGGAAGCAGTGTTCATTTCTGCTGGATACTGGAGCTAACAGAACAATCATAAGGCCCGGAATATTGACCAAGCCCAGCAAACTTTGGCCAACGCAATGGACGCTCCTTACCGCCACTGGAGAACAAGTAGTAGTCAGGGGCGAAAGTTACGTCAACATCAAAATGGGAAGAACGTCTTTTAAACACTGCGTGTTAGTGGCAGAAATAGAGGACAATGTGATACTGGGTTTGGACGTCCTCCGAAAATATCACTTCTGCTTGAATTTCCGGAGAAAGAATGTGACACTGAACGGCGAAACATTCCAGTTACACGCCAAGGACACTGCCATGCCACAAGTTAAAACAATGAGTTAAGGGATGCGCAGAGTCCAAGGTATTCCGGAGGCGTTGTTAAAACTGTACAAGGAGGCGGGTGCAAACCATAATCAACCTGAACAACGTCAAATAGAGGAACTCCTCGAAAAGAACCAGGACGTGTTCGCATTGGACAACGGCAAGAAAGGGCGAACCAACATCGTCGTCCATAAAATCAACACTGGTGAAGCGCAGCCCAACCGTCAGAGACCGAGGAGACTACCACTGGCCAAAAAAGAAGAGGCCGAAAAGATTATAAGCGATATGCGGAAGGACGGAATATTAGAACCGTCGACCAGCCCATGGACGTCGCCGGTAGTTTTGGTCAAGAAGAAGGACGGATCTACACGCTTCTGTGTTGACCACCGCCAGCTAAATAATGTCAGCAAGAAAGACATCTACCCCTTGCCACGCATCGATGATACCTTCGACACGCTTGCGGGGTCGACAATATTCTCAACGCTAGATCTTAAAAGTGGATACTGGCAAGTAAACCTGGATCCAGAGGCCAAAGAGAAGACGGCATTTTCGATCGGAACCGGGCTGTGGCAGTTCAACGTGATTCCGTTCGGGTTGTGCAATGCGCCAGCCACATTTGGACGACTCATGGAGACGGCCTTGAACTGCTTGATTGGGAAAACTTGCCTGGTATACCTTGACGACATAATCGTGATCGGAAAAGACTTCGACGATCACCTGAAAAACTTGGAAGAGGTACTTCGAAGGCTGCGTGATGTCAACCTTAAATTAAGCCCCAAGAAATTCCAGCGATATCAGGAGACTGTGAACTACCTGGGGCACGTAGTCACGATGACCGGCGTTTCAGTCAACCTGCAGAAGATCACAGTCGTACGAGAATGGCCAGTACCTACTGACGTACATCAGGTCAGAAGCTTCCGTGGCCTGTGTACTTACTATAGACGCTTCGTTCCTGGATTTGCCAATATTGCCAAGCCATTGACTCGACTAACCGAAAGTGGCAGACCATTCTGCTGGGAACCGGTCAGCCAAGCATCCTTCGAAAAGTTAAAGCAAGCTCTCGTTTCCACACCCGTGTTGAGTTATCCGATACCAGAGGGTCAATTTATTCTGGACACCGACGCTAGCAATGTTGGGTTAGGCGCAGTACTCTCACAAATACAACACGGATAGGAAAAAGTCATCGGCTATTTCAGCAAGACCCTATCCAAGCTCGAACGATACTACTGTGTAAGTCCAAGGTATTCCAAGGTATTACGGAGGCGTTGTTAAAACTGTACAAGGAGGCGGGTGAAAACCATAATCAACCTGAACAACGTCGAATAGGGGAACTCCTCGAAAAGTACCAGGACGTGTTCGCATTGGACAACTGCAAGAAAGGGCGAACCAACATTGTCGTCCATAAAATCAACACTGGTGAAGCGCAGCTCAATCGTTAGAGACCGAGGGGACCACCACTGGCCAAAAAAGAAGAGTCCGAAACGATTAAAAGCGATATGCGGAAGGACGGAATATTAGAACCGTCGACCAGCCCATGGACGTCGCCGGTAGTTTTGGTCTGTGTTGACTACCGCCAGCTAAATAATGTCACCAAGAAAGACAGCTACCCCTTGCCACGCATCGATGATACCTTGGACACGCTTGCGGGGTCGACAATATTCTCAACGCTAGACCTTAAAAGTGGATACTGGCAAGTAAATCTGGATCCAGAGGCCAAAGAGAAGACGGCATTTTCGATCGGAATCGGGCTGTGGCAGTTCAACGTGATTCCGTTCGGGTTGTGCAATGCGCCAGCCACATTTGGACGACTCATGGAGACGGCCTTGAACTGCTTGATTGGGAAAACTTGCCTGGTATACTTTGACGACATAATCGTGATCGGAAAAGACTTCGACGATCACCTGAAAAACATGGAAGAGGTACTTGGAAGGCTGCGGGATGTCTACCTTAAATTAAGCCCCAAGAAATACCAGCTATTTCAAGAGACAGTGAATTACCTGGGGCACGTAGTCACGCAGACCGGCGTTTCAGTCTATCCGCAGAAGATCACAGCCGTACAAGAATGGTCAGTGCCTACTGACGTACATCAGGTCAGAAGCTTCCTGGGTCTGTGTACTTACTGTCGACGGAACCGGACTGCCAAGCTGCTTTCGAAAAGTTAAAACAAGATCTCCTTTCCACACCCGTTTTGGGTCATCCGATACCAGAGGGGAAATTTGTTCTGGACACCGACGCTAGCAATGTTGGGTTAGGCGCAGTACTCTCACAAATACAACACGGAGAGGAAAAAGTCATTGGCGATTTCAGCAAGACCTTATCCAAGCCCGAACGAAACTACTGTGTAACCCGACGAGAACTACTGGCAGTAGTAAAGAGCGTGGAGCACTTTTATGAGTACTTGTATGGAAAGAAGTTCCTGCTCCGAACAGATCATGCTGCTTTACGGTGGTTACTGAGTTTCAAGAATCCAGAGGGTCAAGTCGCGCGTTGGATAGAAAAGATCCAAGAATACGACTTCGACATAAAATATCGAGCTGGAAATGGCCATAAGAACGCCGATGAGAAGACCATGTTCCGAAAATTGCAAGTACTGCAAGCGCCTGGAGGAACATGAAGTAGTCCGGAGGATATCCGTCACGGATGAACAATGGCATACTGATAACATCAAGGTGTTGATCCGGTCCTGAGCTTGTTCCGAAGATGGAAGAATGAAGGCAGACGACCGACCTGGCAAGAGATCGCCGCTAAGTCTGGGGAAGTGAAATCGTTGTGGGGCCCAATGGGACTCTATTGTTGAGGAAGATGGACTCCTGAAGCGAATAGTGGAAAACCAGAATGGTACTGAGAGCAAACGTCAACTGCTTGAACCGAAAAGCGTGGTAAAGGAAGTCTTGAAGTGCCTCCATGACGATGCTTCGGGGGGACATTTTGCTGTTAACAAGACAATGTCGACAGTCCATTCGAACGGATTGCCATGGACATCGCAGAACCGTTTCCACAGACCGATGGTGGCAACAAATACATCCTGGTGGCAATGGACTACTTTACGAAATGGGTTGAAGCGTACACACTCCCAAATCAGACAGCCACCACAGTAGCGGAGGAGCTCGTAAACCACCTGATCAGCCGGTTCGGCGTGCCCATGGAGCTTCATTCTGATCAGGGTCGGAATTTTGTGTCGGCCGTGTTCCAAGAAATCTGCAAGACATTAGGCATTCACAAAACCCGGACAACACTTCTGCATACTCAATCAGACGGCATGGTAGAGCGAAAGAACAGGACCATTTTCAAGTACTTGTCCAAAGTGGTCTCCAAACATCAAAGAGACCTCTGCATCCTCAATCAGACGGCATGGTAGAGCGAATGAACAGGACCATTAACAAGTACTTGTCACAAAGTGGTCTCCAAACACCAAAGAGACTGGCATCTCCATCTGCCACTGTTTCTTATGGCATATCGATCATCGATTCACGAAACTACTGGACAAACACCAGCAAATGTACTCTTTGGCCGGGAGCTGCGATTGCCATGTGACCTGAAATTTGACGTTGCCGAAGAAGACTACGTTAGTGATCTCCGCAGAAGACTTGACGATATCCATGAGGAAGTACGTTCCCGGATGCAGATAGCTAGCGACCGCATGAAGGACACCTACGATATACGGGCCACTGATGGAGGATTCCAGGAGGGAGACATGGTGTGGTAATACAATCCACAGCCCCGTAAAGGTCTTTCGCCGAAGCTACAGCAGCACTGGGAAGGCCCATATACAATCGTCAAGAGAATAAATGACGTCATTTACCGGATTCGACGCACACCAAATATAAAACCGAAGGTTGTCCATTTAAACCGTTTGGCCCCATATGCCGGTGACAATCACGAATAAGCACGTATCAGGCTTATGCAAACTCGTTCTCCGGATCCCCAGCATGACGAGTTTATGGCCATGCCGAGCTTATATGGCAACTCCAGATTCGGTGTCACCTCCGAGAGATCCGAAGATTTGTTTACTGCTTCGGACTCGCTGGTTCATTGTGTGGTCAAAGACTTGAGGATGGATCGCGGTTTTGCCACAGTATTCAAGAAGAAGTTTGGCCGCTTGTCAGAGCTGCGGGACCAACTTGGAGATGGAAAGAAAGTGCTAAGTCTGGTGGACGGGAACCGATCCATTTACTACTTGGTCACTAAGGAGGCGTCGTCAGAAAAACCCACCTACCATTCGTTATGGAATTCGTTGGTGGAATTAACAGACCAACTGCTATCCACGGGTACCACAAGATTAGCCATGCCACGGATAGGATGTGGGTTGGATGGACTGAACTGGAGAGTGGTGCGAAGCATGTTGGAGGTCCTGTTCCGGTGGAGCGGCGTCGAAATAACGGTATACACTAACAATCCCCAACGAGATCCCACACAGCCAAGGACGGTGGATTGCTACTTCCATATGACGACTGGGTACTTTAGGGGACAGAATTGCAAGTGCCGGCATGATCCTTTAAAGGAACGGCAGAATGTGATCCGGGACGGATCACCCTTAAGGAGGGGCAGTGTAACGAGCGTATATGTGTGCGAGAGCGGCGACGAGATCCGACAGCAGATAAGCGGAGTTCAAAGAATGCCGTTGTCGGTCGGCGCTTTGATGACAATAAACAAAGGCTTAAATTAAACGAACACAATAGGAGCTTAAGTAAAGTCTAGTACGTCATTCTCGAGAAAATTTTAGAAGGTTTCCTGATTCTTCTATATTGTTCCTTGTCTGCATAAATACTTGTTGACGTGTTCAGTGACAGCAGTCTACAGTTAGCTTCCGAACGAGTAATATAAATACTGAACTACGATATACCGAGTAATATAAATACACATTTCTCTTGTCATATAAATAAGTAGTTGAATTGTTATTAGTGCTTAAGTATTCTATTAGTGTTTAAGTGTTAAACAAATAGTTGTAAATAAATATCTGTTAAATAAATAAGTTAAACTAGAAAAGTCGTTACAGTATTATGAAAAGAGAGTCTTTTTCCTGCTTGTCCTCACCATTCCCCACGACCGTCTACTACCACCCGCGGTTCTGTTTCCCTTCATTTCCTATAAGCTTAGTCGAGGATATTTTCAACATTGCAGTGTTTGGTTTACCATAGAGTAAGTAGCAGTGATTTGTTAGGATTTTCCAGAAGGTTCTTGAATTTGAAAGAATTTTCTGTAATATTTGAGAATGATCTTGAATATTCCAGACTGCAAGCGAATAAATCGAAGCGTTTAGCAACAGTCGAAATTTTTTGAGGAATAATGGAAGATTTGGCATTGGCTTAAAATATTTCAGAAATATAAAATATGTTGGGATTCTTTTTTGCACACAACAATTCAGGATGATTTGTAATTTTCAAGAATGGCCCAAAATATCCTAGACTTCTATAGAATTATTTAAAAAATTCGAGAACTATCTAGGATGATCGAATTGTTTCAATCTTTTCGAAAACGATTTAGAGTGTTCCAGAAATCCAGATCTTTCGGGAGGGATTTATAATTTTTGACAGAATCATCTAAAATGTTACATATTTTTCCAAATTTTTCGTTAATGGCAGAGAATGATGTAGAATATTCCAGATGGTACGAGAAGTATTTAGAATGTTCGATAACATTATGGATAGTTCAAGATTTAGTACAGGCATTTCAGATTCTTGAAGATGCTCTAGAATTTTTCAAAATGTTCTAGTTTTTCGACAATGTCTTATAATGTTCTACAATGATCCAAAATGGTATTTCAAAATGATTTATAGGATTCCACGATTGTCTAGAATGTTTGAGAATGATATCTGTGTATATCTGTTCGTAAGATAGAAAAGGAAGTCTCGATTCCATCAGAAATCTGATATAGATTTTTTGTCGAGCAGCACTGAGCCTTGCAAATAGTTTAAATTTGAAAAACTGTTTTCATGTTCATTGTAGCGTATGCTAACATTTCTCCTATTTGGCCTAAACAAACTTTTGTGAAAGATCCTCTAGTTGCTTTACAGACCCTTGATTTTTCATTTTTATCCTGTCCGATTATTTGCGATCTTCTAATTAATTTGTACCTATTAAAGACATAGACTTTAAACTTCTTACGTTATCAAAATCTAAATTGTCATAACAGTGTAAAAATTTTGCTCGTTCTCAGATTCATTCAACTACCGATCAATACGTGTATTAATAATACGTTTCCCCTAAGGCATGGCATAATTTTGGGTTTTAGGACGATAAAGCACTATCCTGAGGAGGCACTTGTCAGTTTTTAGTAATCAGCCTGTAATTAATAACCCCTCTTAATATGGAAACTTCGAGGAGCAAAGGATCCGTTGCCCTTATCAGGTGTCACGTTCGTATCAGTGGAATAGGTAACTGTCGAAGCATCTTGGGGCTTTCCTTCATGAGCATAGCAAATTAGGATCCTGTTACTTTACTTCAAATGACTGATTAACTAACTAAAGCCCGATATACTGGTTTCTTACTCAAAATCACAAACCTCAAATTCACATTTTAGGGATTTATATTATGTTAAGATGAGTCATTTGTGTTCAGATTTTCGTTAATTTTCGAAATAGATTGAGTAGTTTCGGGGATAGAATAACTATACAGGGTGTTTCTGAAATGAGTTCACGACTTTGGAGGGTGTCAAGGGACAAAAAAATAAAAGAAAACCATAGCATGTTACAATCTGAAGCCGGCCCTGCGCGTTATACACTAATGCAAGTGTATTGCAACGAATTGCGATAAGAACTGAGCAGTTAGATCGATGGAATAGGAACAAAACAGTGCTTGATATCTAACTGTATGTGCTGTGTTAATTAAAATCCTTCATTAACTGAATAATAGTTTTTGTGCTGACACTTTATTAACAACGAGATCGTATATTTTGTTATACAATTTGTTAATTCCGTTTTTTTTTTGTTTCCGTTTTGTAGCCGACTCCAGAATCGTGTGTTCAGTTCGCACTTTGGCTCTAGTTGGTTCCGCTGTTGCAGATTAATCTTTATTAAGGCGCTAATTAAGACGAGGAGCTCCGACTTAGAGCGCAATCACGCGGTTTAGTTGGAAATAAAGGCGCCAGTCCAAATAGAAGTGTTAATTGCCCCCTTCGCGCCTGTTTCCAGACCAACAAACGAACGATACGCTAACGAGGAAGAGTCGCAGGATGGGGAGGAACGAACGGGATTGTCTGTTAAAGAGTCTTCCTTTCTCATTTTCTTCACCTCCTGCTTAATTAAAAGTTTGCGCATTCTTACTGCGAGTCATTATACATATAGCGGATATTATCGTTATGTACTGTACACAGCAAAAATTTTAGGAAGATTTTACTTTATGTCTAGCAAATACAGGCTTAAATAAACGCAAAGAGCAAATTTTTTTATCTTGCAACGCCTTTTTTTGGTGGATTGCTATTATTATTCTCTAACTCTTCAGTATTACAGCCGTTGTTGTTTTCTAATGTCCTAGAAGGTATCAATTTTGATGAAATTGATGAAAAGTTTGAGGGGTTTTAATTATTGTATACAGGGGTCCTTGTAGGGAACCGTTTTAATATAATATTAGCCAAGAAATTTTATCGTCCAAAAATTTTTTTGATCGTGGATTTTTGTAGAAGAAGTTCAGAGAAGTATTTGTTGAAATTTTTAAGCTGGCAAATAATTGTTGCTACTTCTTATTTAGTGTAGTTAAGTTTTGCAAAACGTGTATTTCGTAGCCCAAACGTTACGGATACGAGAAAAGTATAAGGACCTTTTTGTAGATAATTGAATTTAGTATAACAAAAAGTCCGTGACAGCACTCCTCTATCTTTTACAAGTAAAAAAATAGCACTAGAAGTGCACTTAGGCGGTGCATTACACTTTGAAACGCTTCATTTTTTTAACTGTAAGAGGTAGATAGATGCTGTCTGGAACTTTTCGGTAGAAAATTTAATTATGTACAAAAAGGTCTTTTTATACTTTTTTAATATCTATCACGGTTTGGGCTACGTAATCGTCGAAAGGTTAAACAACACGTTCTGAAAAACTTAACGTTAAATCAAAAATAGTAACAATTATTTTCTAATGCTAAAACTTTGCACAAATGCTCTTCTGATCTTCCTCTATAAGAATCTACCATCAAAAAACTTTTTGCTCGATAAATACCTCGACTATAAGATTAAAACAGTTCCCTGCGAGGACCTCCTAATATGACGCTGCGCGTTAACGCTCTGGCCTTCGATAACGATGGAAACACCTAAATACGTCTTAAACAGCCAGAAAGAACAGATAATCATATTATTTGTTTTTTATTCCTATTTCTATTTTTATGAGAACATAAAAAATAACAATAATAAAGAGTAATATCGCTTAGACGAAGTAAGAACATTTGCAGACCATTGTGCCTCTCATTGTATTCTATGAGCAACAACGGCATGAGAAATACCTCTATAGAATCACCTCCTCATGTTCCCACCTCGTATTCCATGAATAAAAGATGATTTATCTTGGGATACATTTTAAAATAAACACCAAATTGAATGAGCTTCCCGCACCATGAATTCAGATTTTATGCATATTATAAATATTGTATCAGACGTATATATACTTATTAAGCTGTGAAGTAA
The DNA here is from genome assembly GCA_947389935.1 of Agrilus cyanescens. NCBI lineage: Eukaryota > Metazoa > Arthropoda > Insecta > Coleoptera > Buprestidae > Agrilus > Agrilus cyanescens. The sequence continues at coordinate 14,523,530 of OX376713.1, read as the reverse complement.
AATAATTTTATCAACAATTAAACCAAATTATAAGGCTTTTCTATAATAACAATTAAAAAAAAATAACAAAATTGAAAACAGTTAATTAGAGAGACTCACCCCTATTACCACAAAAACTAACATATCGCGTTGATAATGCTCACATTAAAAGTGGACGAAACACGTGTCCGCTAAATATTAGTTTTTGTGGTAATAGGGGTGAGTCTCTCTAATTAACTATTTTTGTAATTTGCCACAGTCTCCAATAAATATTCTCATTGTAACAAAATTGACTTACATAATACATACTTGTGATGAATTTGTTCACCAAAAACAAATTTTTACTGCAGTAAATAATTATAATGCTAAACATATAGAATTATTTCATAATTTTTCGTCCCAAAACGAGGATTGCTGGTATTAAATACTTCTGTTAACAATAAGAAGAACTAGATAATTTTATTTAGTTTGACTAGAGCGAACGCCTAACATGGTCATATTGGCTGTTTTGTACAGGTATTCCAGGAATTTCGTAAAATTGTTATTTCGACCTGGCGATCCTCCTGTTTAGGGTTCATTTTCGCGAGTTGCCAGAGCAGAAAATTAGAAGGTAAATTGCCCGGCATATTTATGGTTTACGTTGGAGATAAACAAGCTTTTATCGTTTCACTGGCCAAATGAAATTTTTACACTCCCTTAGCAATGCATCCCTGTAACGAAACACAGTCCAGTGTATAATAAATAAATTTCGTCTACCGAAACATCAAATACGTCACAAAAAATTTCATAGAAGTTAGATTGTGTGTATGTATTTATAAATATACTAAAATTATAGGGTGTACTCGTTATTTTATATATCTACTAATTCACTAACAAAAGGGTTATTTTGCAATAATTGTGTTTGTTTCGAAAATAGTTTATGCAACAACAAAACTTCTGTTTTCTATTTTAACCTCGTAGCCGAGGTATTTATAGCGCAAAAATTTTTTTGATGGTAGACTCTTATAGAAGAAGATCGGAAGAGCATTTGTGAAAATTTTTAGCATTGGCAAATAATTGTTACTATTTTTTATTTAACGTTAAGTTTTGCAGAACATGCTGTTTGACCTTTTAACGCTTACGTAGCCAAAACCGTAATAGATATGAAAAAAGTATATAGACCCTTTTGTAGATAATTAAATTTTCTACAAAAAAGTTCCAGGCAGCACCTATCTACCCTTTACAGGTAAAAAAATACAGCGTTTCAAACACGCGCTTCAACGTATAATGTACCTCCTAAGAGATCTTTTAATGTATTATTTTACCTGTAAAGGAGGGGTGCTGTTCTGGACTTTTTTATATTAAATTCAATTACCTACAAAAAAGTTTTTACCCTTTTTTCGTATCTATCACGGTTTGGGCTACGTAACCGTCGAAAAATCGAAAGTTTTGCAAAATTTAACACTAAATAAAAAGCTGCAACAATTATTTGCCAGCTTAAAAATTCCAACAAATGCTCCTTTGACCTTCCCCAGCAAGAATTCACGATTACGAGGACCTCTGTAAATTACGCCGCAAATTAGCACTCTGGCCTTCTTTAATGATGGTAACGAACGTATACATATTGTACCGAGCGTGTATGTGTGCGAGAGCGGCGACGAGATCCGGGAGCAGATAAGCGGAGTTCAAAGAATACCGGCGTCGGTCGGCGCTTTGATGACAATAAATAAGGCCATAAATAAAACGAACACAATAGGAGCTCGAATAAATTCTAGTAGGTCATTCTCGATTTTTCTGGATTATTCCTTGTCTGTATAAATACTTGTTGACGTGGTTAATAACAGCAGTTTACAGTTAGCTTCCGAACGAGTAACGTAAACACCGAACTACGATATATGTACAGAGTGATATAAATACGCATTTTCCTTGTGATATAAATAAGTTCTTGAATTGTTATTAGTGTTTAACTGTTCTATTAGTGTTTAAGTATTAAATAAATAGTTGGAAATAAATAAGTTAAACTAGAAAAGTCGTTACAACATGCGCAGTTTAAGAGCGCACGAGACGGTGGAAGGTATTCCAGCGATCAACGAATTTGGTCGAGCCCGGTCGAGCTGTTGCGTCGAGTCCAAGCGCGTTTCTTTATGGATTTCTTAATTCAATACCATTTAACCGATTAATAATAACCACCGAAATATTATTTATCATAATTGTTGACGATTTAGAAGCAATTCCTGTATTTATTCGCGTATAAAATATTGTGCATCCCAAAACTAAATATCTCAAATAACGGAATTACAGTTGGCCCTAAATCAGCTGGCTGAAACTATTTTTATTCGTATTATATTCCCTTTTTTGAGAAAGAAGAATACAATAGACGAGAAACGCTGAAAGTTAATATTAACGGGCATTAATAAAGGAGGTAGATAATGAAGCTTTAATTCTAGGTTGCTTTGATCACCCTGTTGGCAAGAAACGTGTAGGGGGGTCTCTATAAACCTTGACCCTCTGCACATTCATGGTGCATAATTAACGTAAGGACGCCCGCTATTCGACATTGTGCCGCGACCAAGAGGGCTACGGAAGGGAAGCGTTACGTTTGGATAAATTTCACTCTCTAACATCCACCCCTACACGTGGATACACATTTAGGATAATACATGCATTATACACGCATGCATTCGTCCTTGTAATGATAATTGTCACGCGCCCTTGACGCAACCCTTCTCGTGTTATGTAGGAATGCCAACGTACAGGGTGATTTAAAGTAAATTTTATTTTGGAAGCGAATTACGTAAATAATTTTTCGATGATATTTGATCATCTTCCACCCTGTATAAATAAAAAAAAAGTAAGCAGTGACTGCTAATTGTCAAACGCGATTAACAGTAGTGGTTTGTTGATTTATTCGAATGTTCGGATCATGTTCTGTTTGCTTATTTTGTAGATTAGATACAGAATAATTTATAGATGATACATGATACTGCTTGTTTGTTTTAACTTTGAAAGCGGTTATTCTTAGTGTGTTAGGAATACAAATGTTGGGAAAAGGTGAGGGGTATGTAAATGTAAACACACCCATCCTGTACCGTAACCTATTGCAATACACACGGAAGTATTACGACAGTTTTTTATGACATCTTCATACTGGTTTTGAGCTTCAAAGAATACAAAAAACTATCATAATACTCCCGTGTGTATTGCAATAGGTTACGCTTCAGGATGGGAGTCTTCACTTTTATATATAGATAAAGACTATAAATTATTCCGTATCATGACATCAAATGTGACCAGCATATGGCAAACCATTTCCTGGATTTTTCGACAAATTGTACTCTCGGTGAACTGCCTTTCGTCAAATTTCACTTTCGGGGAACTGTATTTCGATGAATTGACACGTCGATAAATTGTGAGTTCGTTGAATTGCATTCGTTTAATTTTCTTTCGATGAACTGTCATCGGTGAACTCCCCGGGACCGTCTCCTATAATTGCACCCTAATTACCTCCAATGGTCCAAAAATTTGATTCCCTTCTGGTAATTTTTGCGTCCTTTCAGAGTCTGTCTCTTGTGCCTGGGCATTGCTGGCATAGCGTTACTCACGACAATGCCTTGTCCACATTAATATCTCACCCTCTGAGTTTGTTTACGTAATACTTGAACACCCCATTTTATCATTATAACCACAATTAGGGTTAATTGGTTAGACGCGTATATACCTCCATTTATTCCTGATGGCTTGAATTAATCATCACATTCCCGAAAGTAAAATACTTGAAATCTGTAATTAGTTTCTAACTACCTTATCTCAGTTTCTCCGTTTGCCCCTTTTTACCCCTGTTTCTGTCACTAAAATGTCTATAAGTAGCCGCTCACATCTCAGAGAATGTCGTGTCTCTGCTACTTTCGTTACACAAAAGCTTATCCTTAACTGAAATTTCCATCAGTATGATCAGCTTTATTTCTAAAAGAATCCGCGATCGAAATTTTTTATTTCTATATACCATAAATCGACTTTAGTCTGATAGAGGTAACGTGTCTACACCACAGGAATACATGGCAAAATTCTAGATAACTCATTAATTAAAAACATTACTCAGATTAGTTCTTCCATCCGATTAGATAGATTTAATAAAGTTCACTGTGTCTTTGACTATCTACTTTTGAAAATTTCTTTAATATGAACAAAAAGGAAAACGCATTTCTCCTAAACATCAAAATGATCTTTAGTTTTTAATATGTAATGTTTGAGAATGGTCTAGGATATTTTGGCAAGAATTTTGAATAGTTGAGAATATCCCAAGAATGATTTGGAATGTTAGGAAAAGTTCCAAGATGTTCTGCATTTTTCAAGAATAATTTAAAATATTAGAGAATGGCCTGGAACGTTCCAGAATCTTCTAGAAAGACTTTAAAAGTTAAAGAATAATTTGAAATGTTTGGAATGATCCAGAATGATCCACATATTGTGAAAATGATCCAATACAACGATTCCACTTTTCGAACATGCTCTAGAATGATTCAGATTTGTCGAAAATGTCCTAGAACGTCCGGAATTTTTTGAAAATCATTCAAAATTGAGAAAAATTCGTTTAGAAGGTTTTTCTATTATCATTTTTTTTTAATTTACACTGTGTGAACGTTTGTCAGGTAAAAAATGTAAAAATCGCATTTTTTAACATTACAACGTTAATAACTAATGGAATTTCCATTACCTTTTGTAAAAACGTTCAAAACATCAGTTTGACACTACAATAGAAGCTAGTTTGCGGGTATCAATTTTGTCACATTCCAAACTTCTATTGACTGGTCTACAAATAATTACCTGCCAATTGCATCGTTTCAAATATTGCTCAAAAGCTGGTAAAATGTGGCTATTTTTCTGCTGGTGATTGCTTGACCAATGCCAGTTCCAATCTCGAACCATTTGGATCACCACTTTTATCGAAACATCATTATTCTATTGTGTCATACAGAGATGATATTTTGGGACAAATTATGATTATTTCTTTTGTCAATTCATTTCCAAGTTGTACAAAAAAAAATTTCTATTGTTTTCTTTTCACGTCTAATTCAATGATCTTCCTAGCCAGATGTAAAATGTCTATGATTTCCTCTTGAAAGTTTGGATTCATAATTTTGTTGATATACTGGATCAGAAGCAAGATTTCATTCTTTCAGTTACACCTATGGACGTAGTTAGGGAAATAGAGGTGGACACTGTGCACCCTTAAAAACTCTTGCTCACCCTATAAAAATAGGCAGTATGCAGTTTTCATACTGGACACTAATATAAGATAAACAACGTTTACTCTATGCTGTTCTAGCTATGATTATATTCACTAGCATGCACTCCCTTAAACCCCACCCTTAGTACAAACCCCTCTTTATCTTTACGTTTCAACCAAAGGTATCTTATATGTATAATGAGAATTAGTTTTTAGATTAATTTAGTCTCTAACTGAGGATAACGCCTTGGGTAACGAAACGCGTTGTACGTTTCTAAATGATTTGTGGAATTTTGGGCATCTAGTGTTGTTTTTAACTTGTCATTAAAATAAAAAAAATACCTTAATTAGAACCTTGAGCTATCTGATCAACTAGTCGGTTTTTCACCATAAGGAAACCACCCTAGCGACTCTTATTTAGATCAAAAAATGTCCTTTAGATAAGGTACTTTTAAGAAGTAAAATAATAATAAACATTTCATAAATTGCAACAGGTTTTATTTTTTATAAATTATATTTAAAAATCTTCATTTGGGTCATTTCGTCATTTAAATTACCTGTTTGTTTGTTTTAAATTTGCAAGTGAAGTTCTAATGTATAAGTGATAGGTCAGCGAACGAAGATTTAATTATGTAATCGGTATTTAAGAATCTAAGAGATTCGATTTTAGTAGAGATCGAGTTGATGGGGGTGAGATGAGGACTTGCTGGGGTTCCGTTTCATAGTCGTCCCTGTACCTCACTCATCTTTCTGTATTTTTTTACGTTCTCAATAATTAATTATATCTATATTAAATTATTAAATTCTTAAAGGTTATCCTCGTTTTTACTGGATTTGATCATTATTTAAATGTTTCATCGTTATTTATCAATTAATTTTATGTTTGGTCTTGTCAGATAATTTTGGATTCTTAAATAAATGGACGGGAATTAATATAATAATTAATGTAAATATTAACAATAATTTTAAATACTGCTGAGTGGATTTGTAACATTTGTTAGTATTTATAATGTGCCTATACCTTATCTTTAGTCGTTGGGTCCTATATTGGTCATAAATAAAAATATTTCCAATTTTATTATCTACGTTTTGGAGTTGGAGTTTGAGCTTTTTAGAACCGTTTTGCACATTTGTAAATTTAAAATGTTAGTTTATAAAAAAGAGATCGTGAAAGTTAAACAGTTTCATTTTAAGGTAATACGTATCATAAAATTATGTTGCAGCGTAACTCCGTTGCAACTTGGAACAAGTATCATTTGAAAAAGTTTAATTTTTATTGTTTCGTGAATGTTTAACGAGTAAAACGGTTGTGTAACTTTTTTAATTCCACTTGAAATTTGCACATTTAAGCTAAAGTTTGCGTAGAGAATTAGAGGGGTAGTGAAAGTGATAATGTTTTCTGGCGTCTATTTCTTCTTCATTTACAATTATGATTCCACGATAAAACAGGAGAAGTGCACCATTTCTTTGGGCTTTATTTTCGGCTGCTCGAACCAGGTGCTAAAGAAATAAGGGTCTCATTTAATTTCGTTAGGGGTGCGTTATGGCCTAGCAAGCAAGAGTATGAATGTTAATTGCTATCGTTTATCCGTTTCATTGAAGGAGTAAATTGGATTTTCCGCACGTTTTCAGCACTACCATTTCCCCAGAAATCGCGCCTTCTTCTTTTATTTCCACGAATAAATTCACATTAACATTTACGAAAAAACTGAGCGCCTTTTGGATCCGCAAGAAAACAAAAAGGTAAAACATTCAAACCCAATGAATATTTAAAACAGCAACAACATTTTGTATAACATTTAGTCCTACAAACAACTCGGAAGCAAAGATTTTCGAGTAAGATGCATCAACATAAACCTACGTAAGTTCCAAGGTAATGTGGCGATTATGAGGGAAAGAACAATTTGATTTATTTATAAAAATTGTTTTTAAGAAAGGTAGAACAGGGTCTTTTAATTATTTTTTAAAAGTACAAAGTTAGGGTTCCTAAATAAAAAATTTATATCTCTAATATAAAGGAAGAGGGATTGCTCAGGATGATAATTTAAATTGATTATTGAAACTTTTATGTAGAATATCATAAAAGTATAAATTAAGGAAAATCCTGGAATTTCTATCGTTTTCCGTATTCACTTTTAATGGATTAAAACGTTTTAATAATTTTTTTAAAATAGTTTGCAAATAAACGTGTTTAAACCTTTTTGCTATCAGAGCAAACAAAGTTACATTTTGAAATTCCCTTTCATGTTGGGAAATTAAATTTTATATAGGTAAAGCATTCATTTGAAAATATAGATCAATACATCACTCAAACAAACGAAATGCAAAAAACCAAATCAGATCTAGCCAGCCGACAGAATTGCGTCATTACCAAAGTGACGTTTTGAATATTTTAATTCGTTTAATAAAAAAAAAAAGTCAGCCGAAATTTGATTTCAGAGATACAATTTATAGCTAGAAGCCATTTACATGAATAAATTGTAAACTGAATATGATCTCATTCGCGAAACTTTTTCATGTCTAGTCCCGTCATCATAATACTATTAATATTAATTAGATGCTTGTGACAATTGTTTCAGAATGTTTTGTGGTAAAAAAAAACAACAGAAATTAGAAGGCAAAGATGGGATTAATTAGTGCTAAATATGTTTAATTAGATTAGTACGTGATAAATTCATAGAGATAACATTGAAGGTAGAGTGAGCGAACGAAATACTTAAATGAAAACGAACTAATAAAAGAGAGCGAGACAAAGTAGGTTTATACCTCTCTGTCTTTGTCTACTCGCTCCTGATTGGCGCTTTATGCTTCCAGATTTTTGAAACGACAATCAGAAGCGAGTGGACAAAGGCAAAGAGAGGACAATCGATTTTCTTACCTTGTCCACCAGAGATACGCTTCTACGTGTACAAGCTACTATACGTTACTCACTCTATCTTCAGTATGTCTATGGATAAGTTAAACTACTTCAATAAACAGCTGCTATGCGTGTTAGTAAAAGCGGTTGTCGATAGATAGAGTCTCCTACAGCCTTCATGCAATTTTTTTTAAAACAACGTTGTTTAACGAAAATGTTAATTTTAAACTATTTTTCATTAGTGAAGAACACAATCTATAAAATGATATTTCAATAATTATTAAACGTTTACATTATTTAGACATTATTTCATTAGTTGGATGGTTCTTAGAAAATCAGAACGTGCCTAATTAATTTACTGTACTATAAGGAAAAAAAATAATAGTTCTTATAATTTGGAAACGAATGATAATTGGTAGTTTGCGTTCAGACAAAAAAACTGTCTATGGGTAGAAGTTCACATGCGTTCCATTAGACATTATCTCTAAATTGACGAAAGTCAGAACGAATTTGAGATGAGATTTGTTGCTGGCTTTGACTTTTTGCAAAATAATTCCCATTAAACCGTTGCTGGATCTCCAATAATACCAATAATGAGCGTCAAAATGTAGACACACTGTATATGTAATTGTTGTATCAAATGTGGAACCGATACCGACCCGATATTCTCCTTACGGAATTTTTAAAATAAAAAGTTATTCTGTTAGACACACATCTTGTTACAACAAGAGTATGGGTAGTAAGTAGAACTTGTTCCTTGGGGTATTTCACCCCACCATTGTTAGATGCATGCATCGACTAAACTTGGCAACTTACCAAGAACTATCACGAATAATAGATGACGTTATATTCAAGTGACACTTTGCAGAGATAGAAGTATTATAAATTATGTCATAACTAACAAGAACTACTTAAACGTGAAGAGAAGAATATTAAAATATAATTGACTCATTAAGAAAAAAATCAGTACTCCAATTAAGGTCATTGACATAAACTCAAGAACTCGTTCGAAGTCAAGGACTTCCCTCCTCAAAAGTGTCCCAGAACCAGCGAATATACACTACTTAGGGTAATTATACATATAATAGGTCTAATCAAAAAATGTATTCATAATTGTAAGAGTCAAAAAAGATTTCCATAAAGAAAATGTAACATGTCACAAGGATTTCCTTGACTGAATTTAGTATTTTGAAGACCTGTGATCTTTTGAATATAATAAATAAAATAAATGCACGAATGATTGCTCGTGTGCGTGTGTGTGTGTTAGGTCCGACACGCGACTGGAATTTATTTCTTGATAACTTCTATGGTTTTTTCTTTTAAGTCGATACTAAATCAAATTATACTTAATTAAACAAAAATTTAGATAATAATAAAACAGATAATGTAAATTATTTTAAAATATGATAATATGATAAGTAAGTTATGGTGAAGCTGAAGATTGTTCACGCACTCGCTCTAGTCACCAGACAGACCATTACGTGCTAGCGCGTTTCCCTCTCCCTATGCGTTCAGTATAAGATGGGTGGTGAAAGCATATGGCAACTGTAGTTTCGTTACGCTTACATCCGTTACGTTCACTCGATTTTACTCTCTATAGTTTTCATACCAGGGTATGAATATCGATTCTTAAGGAGTAAACTCCAAAAATTGTAAACCACATGCGAAATCGCTGTCACAAACTTAGAAAATGTGACTTGCATCACTTGTAAAAGAAATTATGGAAAACTCAATATGTAATAAAACAATCCCAGTTTTTTTGTCGCTTATTAGTACCCATTTTGATTTTTAAAATTATTGGTATTCTAAATTTGAAGGGAGATAAAGATAATTTAACCTAATTTAACTCAACTGTATAAAAGTTGTTTGGTTTGAAGGGGTTACTGGATGGTGACCTTTAATTTGACCATTTCTTTGAACTTTGAAGATAATTCTGACATTATGTCGCGACTTTTAAGTAAGCACCCCTATTTCCGTTCATGGATTTGAAACAAATGCAAAATTAGAACAGGTAATGAGGACTTTTTGTAATCCCCTTGAGGTAAAGGTCAAACCGTAGGTAAGGTTAGGTTAGGTTAGGTTATTTTAAATTAACTTTAAGGTCAGGTTAGGTAGGTTAGGTTATTTTAAATTTCAAATTTACTTTGGGGACAAGGTGTAGGTCAAATCGTAAGTTACCATTTAATGCCCCTTTTCAAAAACTTGGAACATGGAAACTTTTGCAGAAGTCATTTCATAGTCCTTCATGTCTCATCGTCAGTAGATATATGTCTTTTGACTGATGATATTCGAGTAGGAAAGGAGCGACAACATGTCGCCTTACTTCTGTTATTTGATTTTAGTAAAGCCTTTGATAGTGTCTGTCATGTTACTCTACTTAAAAAATTACAACCTATCGGCTTTGCTGTATCTGCGTTGAAATGGTTTGCCTCGTACCTCACCGGTAGGGAACAAGCTGTTCTTGATAGTAATGGTAATCCTTCTACGTTTGCGCTACTTAACAAAGGAGTACCGCAGGGCTCTGTTCTCGGGTCCTTGCTGTTTTTGGTTTACATAAAAGACATCACAAGTGATTTTGGGGCTAACGTTTCTCATCTAATCTATGCCGATGACTTACAATTGTATGTCACTTTTCCGCTTGATGAATTAGAACACTATGTCGCCCTCGTTGAAGCCCACTCTATATTGATCCTACGATGGGCAACAGTAAATAAGCTTAAACTTAATGTTGCCAAGACTAAGGCAATTGTGATTGGTTCCTACTTTTATATAAATAAATTAGCTGTACTGACCATCAGAGGATTATTCGTAGACACCTCGTTCATTCCTTTTGAATCTTCAGTGCGAAGTTTGGGCAGTTGAATTGGAAGAACCAGGTTACCTCTGTCTGTAATAGAGCCTATTCGTTATTGTATAGACTTAACTTTTTCACGAAATTTACCACGTTCAAACTGCGCAACCATTTTATTGAAGCTTTACTTTTTCCGTTGGTAGATTACTGTTCACTCGTTTTATGTGACATCTCAGACGAATTAAATCTTAAACTGCAGAGGGTCATTAATTCAGGCATCAGGTATGTCTTTGGTATCAGGAAAAGAGAGCATATAACACCCTTCAGAACCTCACTCGAGTGGCTCACTATCAAAGGCAGACCCGATTATTTTGCTGATGTTCTTTTATACCGTTTGTTTCAGCAAAACTCCAAGGTGCCAGGTTACCTGAAAAATCGATTCGTTTTGAATGAGAGTGCTCGCCCCGTTAGGAGTGAAAGACCACCACTGTGCATTCCATCTTTTCGACATGAATTTTTGCAAAAATCTTTCCACGTGACTTCATCCTACCTTTGGAATTCCGTGCCTTCAGTGCTGCGCGAGTGTTCCTCGTTATCATTATTCAAAAAGCGCATTTATTCATATCTCCTATCACATGAGAGAGGAACGACTCCCCTGTTACAGGCGCGACTCTAGCTGCTTCACCTCTGGACTGTGTTTTTCAACACAATGGTGTCAAGAGTTACTATAGACTTCATTTTGAGTGAGAGCAAACATCTTGAATTTTATTAAATTAGTAAATTTGTTAAATTATTTTTATACATTTCTTCAAAAATTCTTAAATACTTATATGCTAATTTATTTTGTATTTCATAATTTAATTATGTATTTTAATATTGTACAACATACTGTGCAATCAATAAAACTATCTATCTATCTATCTATCTTTTCATCATATCTCTCTCTATTTAAAAATGCATTTAGGCTTTTCATTTTTCAGCCATGTCAAACGTAAAATTTGAAACATTTCGTTTTATATGAACTTTTCTTAAAATGAATAAATTCGAACTATCTCTTATACTGAAGTACATATGCATTGAACGACTGTTTCTCATTGAGTATAGGGGTTGTTTAATTTAGTTCATTTATCATGAACGTAATTTCTTTTTTGAAATTCGTGATTGGCTTGTTCTGGACCGTCACAGGGATCATAAATTAAAAATGGCCTGGGAATCCAATAATGGCTGATTTATAGCGGGTGTTGTCGATACTGTCTTGGAGGATTTAGTGGTGACCTACGCCGATCTCTCAATATATAACGCGGTACCACAAAATCGATTGGCCTCTCGCAATATCCTACGTTATAATATATTTATTATCAAAACTAACCGTTATTCTTTCGAAGATTCTTTTTGTTTTCGTCGGGGTAACAAACATCAGTTGAGGCGTAAATGATAAACAAGGAAAGATGTTTAAACATACTCTGTTATATTTAGAAGAAAAATTTGAAATTTCACTAAGAAATTAATTCTAAAGTGTGGAAATCCTAATGTGGGTCTGGATTGCCATTTGTAATCGTCTTTATAACGACAAATGAAAGAAATTTCGACGTTCACAAACTCTGTTGTATGAGCGATTATTGAGGCTATAATTGCCTCTCAATTCAGCACACAGCACTGAATGTTCGACGGTCGCCGGTAACTGGCAGCACTAGTATTTCAAGTTGATGCTTAGACCTTATATCTCGGTGGTAACGGCCTAGTTCGACAAGTAATTTTCTTAATTAACAAGGAATCATCTTGGACATTACAGATGACGCTCTCTGACTTCCTGTGGTCGTATATAGTTGCACTAAGTTTAATGAAGGATTTAGTTCCTAATTTTCTAAATATCCTCAAAAAATAATATTTACACTCAAAGAGTTCATAAAATAAAAATTTTATAACTGAGGTAACAATGATTGTTTTAATTAACATTTATAGTAATTATGTAGCAATTAAAGTAAGCATTAATCAAATGATAATTAGGATTTTTTGTTTGAAAAACAGTGTCTATAATTGGGATAAAATAAAAAAAATCTTGATTGAAAATTGTTTTTTAAATGTTATACTGTGACGAAGTTACGAAAACATGTTGCGCAGTATTTAAAATGTGTACTTTTAGGGTGAGAAAGATTAAGGCAATGTCAAAAAAGAAGACCTCTAGAGGGAAAATTACGAAATATGTCATGTTCAGACAACTGATGCTATAGAAACATTTTTCTACCCATTTCAATTGGGTAAATGCTTACGACAACCCTATTTATATCAAAACTTTAAAGAGAGGCTTAGCAACTTGAAAACAATTTGAGTATCTAATACAGAAATAAAGAAAAAAAAATGTTTAATTTTCTATTTATCTGTAATAGAAAAAAACTAAAATAAATTACATTATCACGTTTGGAAATTATCAGCCGTTGTCTAAAGATTTTTCATCTTGATTTTTCTTCAGCACTTCTATTCTGGTGAAGAAATCAGTTTAGTCACACATTCGTCAGGACAGAATAAAGACCAAAGATGTCACTAGAGCGCCATCTATGGTAAATGCCGTAGATATGCGGAGGTCTGGTTCAACAAGCATTGCCTTAATGAAAAAGCTATATTGTTGAACACTACAGTAGGTACCTGTTATTAAATGGCATTTACCATTGATGGCGCTCTAGTGACATCTATGGTCTTTGTGGGAACACTCTGTATCCATTTATTTATTCAAAGTAACACACTCTGTACAGCAGAATCCAAATTCTGCTGACAGAGACTTGTGACAGTTCTGGCCACCAAACTAGGTTAGAACACAAATACGCACACTAGCGTAAATGGCTGACGGCAATTTTATACGCGGGGGCATTAATGTATGACACTATTGGTCAGCCAAGACAGATCTATCTGAAAATTCAATAATACGTAATTTAAAAGAAAAGATTAAGGATAATAACCTGATTCTTAGTAAAGCTGATAAGGGTAATTCCATAGTAATATTTCCTAGATCTAATTACATTGATAAGATGAATAACCTCTTTGCCAAAATTACTTCAGACCCCACACATAGATTTCAAATAGATGTAGCCAGGACACTTCAGAATAATTATTTAATTTTCGACAAAAACAACAATTTTAAATTTAAACTTATGAACCCTTCTGCTCCTATAATGTACGGACTACCAAAAATACATAAAGAAGGTGTTCCTCTTAGACCAATAGTGTCATACATTAATGCCCCCGCGTATAAAATTTGTAAAGAACTCAATAGATTACTACCGATATCAATTCAATTTAAGCCCCAATTCTCAATAAAGAACTCCTTTGAATTTATAGAAAGAACAAGATCATTAAAAATCCCAAATAATGCCAAACTCGTCTCATTTGATGTAACTAGTTTATTTACTTCAATACCAGTAAATGAATTACGTGACATCATCACCACACATATTAACAATATGGACAATTCACCCAGTTGGAATAATCAATTATTAAATGTCTTAGATACCTGTTTGGATCAAAACTACTTTAATTTTAATGATAACTTTTACAAACAAATAGATGGCCTACCTATGGGGTCTCCTATTTCCCCTTTGCTAGCAGACATTTTTATGTCAGACTTTGAAAATAATTTATTTAAAGATAAAAACAACAAATTTAAGGATAGGATTATGTCCTGGACGAGATATGTTGACGATATCTTCTGTATATGGCTAGGAACACAACGTCAATTAGATCAATTCTTATCTTTCCTGAATAATATTAATAAGAAAATAAAATTCACATTAGAACTAGGAAACGATAATGGTTTGAATTACTTAGATTTGAACATAAAAATAATAAACAACAAACTAGAATTTGACATTTTTAGGAAGCCGACTAGTACGGATACTATTATAAACAACAGATCTAATCAATCACAACAAATTAAAATGTCTGTTTTCAATAGTTATGTTCATAGATTACTTAATGTCCCCTTAAATAAGTTTAATTACAACAAAGAACTCTCAATCATTAAATCTATTGCACTCAATAATGGTTACAATCCTAAAATAATAGACAGGCTTATTATTAAAGTAAAGAAGAAACTGGTGAATAATAAATTATATTCAGGTATTAACAATAAGGAAAAAAGTAACTTTAATTGTATTAATTTTGTCCCCAAATATAGTAATAAAATATGTAAAACACTGAACCAACTAGGACAAAAAACAATGTCGGTTAATAAATGTAACTTAGGAAAACTTTTAGTAAACAACAAACAAACACAAAATGTTAATGATAGAAACGGAGTATATAAATTGAATTGTTTAGATTGTAATGCTTATTATGTTGGACAAACGGGGAGAAAATTATCAATAAGGGTAAAAGAGCATGAAAAAGATGTAAGGGAAGGCAAAAAATCAACAGGACTTAGTACACATTGCGTAGAAAATAACCACAAGATAGATTTAGATAGCATTAAACTGTTACACACAGAAAAGAAAGGAAAACGTCTAAACTTACTCGAAGAATTAGAAATTAAAAAGGCTACAAAACAAAAAGACAACATTACCAATTTCCAGTCAGATTTCAAGGACAATTTATTGATAGATGCGTATTTAGGGTTCTCAAATAACCCCTTCCCACAAAATTCTGTATAAACATGTTAGTATATAAGTTCGACTCACATTTTTGAATTTAGTATTATATTTGTACTCTTGAGAAAGGCATAATATGCCGAAACAATTGTAGAGTTTTTGAATAAACCTTTTGAAACATAAAAAAGCATTCTTTTTATTTATTAGTATTTCAATTATGTTTCACAACTTCCCCACCGCGGAGTCTATACAAATTATTCTATTTTTCTCCTAAATCTATTTGGTTTTACGTATTTGTATACACATATCTTTAGTGACCATCACTATTGATGTGTCAAACTGAACTATATTTTCTATAATTTGTTTTTTTTTGTTTTATATTTTAATACTATTTACTAAAGGCATTTATGGAATCTGTAGCGGATTTTTGTCTTAAATTGCAAACCGCTTTAAAAGCAGTATTTCCTGCACTTTGTGCATTAAAAGCACCTCCAAGTCACGCAAGTCAGTCACTTTAATTTTATCATAATGAGAGCTAGAACGGTCGTTTTCATGTTGTTTCATGTAAATGGTAAATGGAAATTCACTTATCTTTAGAATCAAGAATTCAATCACAATAAAGAAGCGATAAACTACAATGTAAATGTGCTGGTTCGAGCTTCAACTCCAATCGCGTTTATCGAAGTGTAAGGGCTTTACATCCCTAACGACAATCAACTAAAACGTGGTTCATAACCGAACAAGTAACGGTTGAAACTAATTATTTTCAGGAAAAACTCACAAAACATATAAAGTACATACGTTGTAATCATTTGGTTTTAATTCAAAGAGACTCACCCCTAAATATTACGACGAATTTCACAATGCGGACACTTTAAACATCTCGAGTTGATAATATCCACATTCTATATTTAAGGATGATTTCAATCACTGAATAGGTAAAATGGGGGTTCAAAGTTTGAATGGATTAATAATATTAAATAGACATTTGGACCGGATAGTTCACAGGAGTTTTAATTAAAACAAATAAGCTAACACGTATTTCGAAAATCAACAAAGCTCTAGGTCTAGAAGCTTAAAATTTTGCATACGAATTTCTTAAATAACGCAGACGACAACCAAGGATTCGCCCCCAGAGATGAAAGGAGGGTTCAAATTTTGTATGGAAGGGCAATATAAGAGAGACATTTCGGTTTGAAACTTGAAACACATGGGGGTTAAAAGGGGGTTCGAAGTTTAATGTTTAGATCAGAGCACAGCCCAAACCGCTGAGCTTCGGAATTTGAAATTTTGTACGACTGTTCTTGATATTCGGTGTAGTTCATTATACTAGAATAGAATAGATAGAGACAACAATTAAATTTGATAAAATGTAATTTACTTTATATAAAAAGAAATTTATTATGTAATAAAGTTTATTTGAAATTTAAAATTAAAGGAAGTTTGAGTCGAGTCGATTTTGATGATGTTTGAAAATTTAAAACAGAATAAAGTTCCAAATTAATATATAATATGTGGAGGAATAAGAAAATAATTCTTTAAAGGATAAAATGTAAAATTGTAATCATACATGAGAAAATTGTAAACAGAGTAGTGGTTTAATTAGGAATTTATGATAAGCAACTTAGGAAAAATTTAATGTAATAGATAAAATAAAAAAACATTGAGGTATGTTATAATAGAAGAACTTTACCAATTTTTTTAATATTTTAAATAAATAAAAAAAATGAGAAACTATTTCGAATTTTGAAATATTGACATCATTTGTATGGAATAAAATTTGTTATCTGATTTAAACTTCTAGATATTTGCATTGAATAATAGGATTATAATAATGTTTGATTTTCTATTCACAATTTTGAATTTTATAATTGTTAAATAGATTTTGGTTTTAATGTAATTAATACTTTTTCAGTATTTTATTTTGGAACTCACACCTCAATTTTGTCGATTGCTTTTCAACAATGATATTTATCATTTGAGTTAAATTTTTAAAATAAATTGTGTTTATAGATTTATTAGATACTAATGTTACATTGATATAAGGTCTTGTTCTTACAAAATGTGAAAGACCAAAGCAAGACGAGACAAAACTCTAAGACTATTTTTGCTCAATACTAAAACGTAAAAATCCATAGATTTTGACCCCAATTTAGGGTATGTTTGCGTAGAAAAATTCACAGACCTGTAACGAGCGTGTATGTTTGCGAGAGCGGCGACGAGATCCGGGAGCAGATAAGCGGAGTTCAAAGAATACCGCCGTCGGTCGGCGCTTTGATGACAATAAACAAGGCCATAAATCAAACGAACACGAGTAAATTCTAGTAGGTCATTCCCGATCTTTCTGGAATTATTCTACGTCTCTATAAATACTTGTTGACGTTGTCAGTAACAGTAGTTTACAGTTAGCTTCCGAACGAGTAATATAAATACCGAACTAAGACATACAGAGTGATATAAATAAGTTGTTGAATTGTTATTAGTGTTTAAGTGTTCTATTAGTATTTAAGTATTAAATAAATAGTTGTAAATAAATATCCGTTAAATAAATAAGTTAAACTAGAAAAGTCTTTACAGACTTATGCAGCTTTTCTTACATTGCATCTTTCTATGAAGTGCAGTATTTTCAGTATACCAATACACATTTGGGGGCATTTATTAAACTATGTTTATTATAATAATATTTATGATTATAAAAATTGTTTTTGGAATTAAGTTTTATGACATGTACGTACAGAAAAATATTTGGTTTCAATGTTGTTATTATACTGCATGTTTTCAAATTCTTCTTTAATCGTTAGTAGTAATTATCTGATCTTCTAAAATATCTTGCCATCGCTACTCTTTGAACCTACAAATTTAATGATCATCATAATAACGGCGATTCTTTTACATTTAGCAAATGATTAGTTATTAATTTATAGCGAGATTATTTGATATCAGTTATCGTTTATTGCTGGTTACGATGAGTTGGAAATATTTTAAATTATTTTATTGTTACTGTAGGCAGATCTTAAGTTTAATTTACAACTGATACAGGCACTTCATAAAAAAAATGCGCTATACTATTTTATTGCAATGTACTTTGTTTGATAAAATAATTTATTGTTGAGATAAATTAAATTAAAAGTCTGTTAAAATATACAAAGCAAGGTTTTATTTTTCAAAGGACCCTGTAGCAACTTTATGAAAAAAATATTATTAATAATTGACCAAAATAGGCTCTTCAAAGCGCCTTGGTCTTAGGTTGAAAATAATGAAAAATGCAATAAAAAATGAGGTTTATTTTAATGAAGCAATCAATCAATACCTCTTAGGGCTGTTCAATTAGATGGAACACTATTCAAAATATAATAAACTGTAATTATTAAAATAATAGAACCTCCCATGCACCCTTTCCATTTACCCCAAACATTTGATATATACGTATATGCATAGTATGTTTAAATTACTGCCTAAGTTTGTTGAGATAGGGTACATATGTACATTATGTTTTATTGGTGGTAAGACTAATAAGATTTAAGGGTTTGAGAAATACATCGATCTCAGAGGGAGCAATATATCCGTTCTAAGAGGGATAAGTAATACACAGCGACTACACTAATCCAGAGATTTTCTCCGAAACGCTTCTACTTTGATTTTGCACTTTGCTTAAGCTTCCCTCGGATTAATCGGGGATTAACTACCGTAAGGAATTCTGAATTCCGTTTCATCTTAGAATACGTAAAAGTGTTTTACCAAACCTTAAACTAAAAACATTTCGCATTCTTACCATTGTCTGTTTTAAAGAAGTTTGCAAAAGTTAAAATAATTAATTTTGTTCTGCTAATGGAATAAATTGAAGGAATTGACATAGGGATGTTTGAGAATATAAACGTTTGTTACAACTTTAAAAAAAAGTAGTAAAAATTTTATTTTTGCAGTTCGTTACAATCGTTACATTTATTCTTTTTAATTATTTATAACTCTAATTTCTGACGTATAACATTGAACTTTGTTGTTCGACCAAATGACGAACTCTGGGTGGCGCGTTAACCTTCATGTGGAGCCTGATCCCATTTTCAGTTGTTAGACTTACATGTCCAGGCTTTTGGGGAGAAGGTGCGGAAGATATAGGTAATTGGGGTGTCTGAGGAAGCGATGGCACGGAAGGTTCCGGTAATTCGGGTGTGTCAGGAAGTGAAGGATGAGAAGGTTCCGGTGACTCGGGGATCTCAGGGAGAGAAGGCTCGGAAGAATCAGGTAAGTCGGGCGTTTCAGGAGGAGTAGGCTGAGATGGTGCTTCATTTCCTGGTGCTGATGGGACTTCATTTCCTGGTGCAGATGGGACTTCACTTCCTGGTGCAGATGGGACTTCATTTCCAGGGTAACCAGGATTGACTACTGGTAAGCCTGGGGAGGAAGCTGCTGGTGGATCATTTGGTTGATAAATATTTACCAATGAAGCTAGTTGGGGTGGAATGTCAATATAAAGTTTTATTTTTATTCCATTTTTCGTTTCAAGAACAATTGGTCTAAAACCGACTGGTCTATCTTCAGGAGCAGACGGTGCTTTTGGAGCAGTGCCTGGAATGGGATTGATGGGTCTTTGTGCTTCTTCTTCTTCTTCAACATCTGTAATGGGATTAATGGGTCTTTGTGGTTCCTCTTCTTCAACATCTGGAATGGGATTAATGGGTCTTTGTGGTTCCTCTTCTTCAACATCTGGAATGGGATTAATGGGTTTTTGTGGTTCTTCTTCTTCAACATCTGGAATGGGATTAATGGGTCTTTGTGGTTCTTCTTCTTTATCATCTGGAATGGGATTAATGGGTCTTTGTGGTTCATTTTCCTTTATATCTGGTATGGGATTTGCAGGACTTGGTGAATTTAAAAGTCTTTCTGGTAAAATGATTGTTTGATGAGCTTCGATAATATCTGCAAATTCTGGAGGAACGTTGACATTAAGTCTAACGTGGACTCCACTTAAGGTTCTGAATATAAGAGGAATAGCGGATGATGGGACAGATGGTGGGTTTGGTGTTTGTACAGGAGGTAGTTCAGGTACTGACGGTTCCTCCAATTCTGGCAGCTCAGGTACTGATGGTTCTTCCAGTTCTGGCAGTTCAGGTACGGAAGGTTCTCCTGCAACCGGATTTTCAGGTATTTCTGGATCTATATCAGGTTCGGAAGGTTCTTCTTCCAGGGGATTTTCAGGCAGTACGGCATCTTTGCCAGAATCTTCGTTATTTTCTTCATCATCGGCCTGTAGGTCGGATGGTACAGATATCAGCATCTTAATTTTAACTCCATTGGAAGTTTTCAAATGGACGGCATGGGTACCTTGAAAGTCTTCGTAGTCATCATCAGGAACTAGGTCGTTACTTGACAGCGAAGATAAAGAAAAGTCTTGTTCTTCGGCATCTAAAAATCAAAATTTAAACTTGACGGTAAAAAAATTAATAGAAATCAAAAAGTAACGTTTCTGTAATTTGCATATACTTACTAACAAAGCTTAACAAGATAGAAAGCGACAAAATAGTCTTAAACCACATTTTGCTTCTGCCTTTATAGAAAAAGCAATGTTTACATGGCATTATATGCAATGTTATATACCGCGCAGTAAAGTTTTACTATCTACAGTTATCGAAAACGCAGATTACTTGCTTATTGGTCAAACGAAAAACACGTGAGTATGAGTGTGGATGTATTGAGGAAAAAGGCTTAACCTGCGCGATATTTGATATTTTTATGTTTATTGGAGGAAATGGCTCGTCTTACTAATTTCTCGCGAATGATAAATTCCTCTGGTAACAATCAGTTAAAAGATTATTCGAAATTTAACTTTGATCCTGATAACATTTTAAGTAGTACGGAATTCTTTAAATGTGTTTTAAGGTCAAAATAAACAAAAAATATAACAGCAATAATCGAAAATAGTTTCGCCAATAAGATATAGTATGGATTAAATAAACAGTAAAAGTCATTGCAGAACCGTACACAATTAAATAAAATGCTAATGCTTTTGCTTTACCAGCTAAATGTTTGAAATAAAATATCAAAGAATAAGTTGTAGTATCAGTGATGGAACAGATATATTTTTTGAATTTTACTTTGTTTTATGTAATTATAAATCAGAACAAAGAGTACTGCGATACTCAGTAAGGAAACGGAAGGATAGGATAGTGAGATACCTAATAATATATGAAGTATTAGTTACAGACATATTAGAAGCAAATACAGGAACACAGAGGGGCAAAAGGAGACCTAGATTGGATTGGATTATTATTCGCAAGGATGTAAAAGTATTCTGCAACCTTTTGGAACATTTCAGATCATTCATGAATAATATGTAACATTTTGGATCGCTCTAGATTATTCCCGAAAAATTAAGAAAATTCTAGGTCAT
This sequence comes from Agrilus cyanescens, assembly GCA_947389935.1. Taxonomy (NCBI): domain Eukaryota; kingdom Metazoa; phylum Arthropoda; class Insecta; order Coleoptera; family Buprestidae; genus Agrilus; species Agrilus cyanescens. The sequence goes on along the minus strand of OX376713.1, from coordinate 14,501,732 downwards.
TCTCAAATATTCTTAATCGTTTTTAAAAGAATAAGTAAATTCTGAATCATTCTTAAAAAACCTGGAATATGCTGGAACGTTCAAGATCATTCACATCAGCCAATTCTGCGACCGGCTTGTAATTCGTTGTACCTATTGTATAGGACGCGTTCCAAGTGTGGGATTAGTAATCCTTAATTATTTAGACGAAACAGGAATTTACCTGTCTTTTTAGATTATGATACACGAAAGATATAGAACAATCTAGATCCTTCTCAAAAAACCTGGAATATGTCGGAAAGTTCTACATCATTCTCGAATATTTCAAGTGATACACGAAGAATATAGGAAATTGTAGGTCATTCTTAAACATCCTAAATCGGTTTCAAAGAAATTGGTAAAATCTAAACCATTTTAAAAAACCTGCAATATGCTCGAACTTTCTGGTACATTATCGAACATTTCAAATTAAACACGAAGAATATAGGAAATTGTAGGTCATTCTAAAACATCCGAAATCGTTTTCAAAACAATTAGTAAAGCATTCTCAAAAAAAAAAAAAAAAAAACTGGAATATTCTGGAACATTTTAGATCATTCTCGAATATCCCAAATCATTCTTGAAATATTTGAAAAATTTTAGACCGTTCTATTATATTATATATTTCGGATCACCCTGGAATGCTGTGGAATATTCTCTAACATTTTTGAGTATTCTAGAACGTTCAAGATTAATCTCAAATCTTTAAAAGCCCTCTAGAAAAATGTAAACCATTTTCAGACATTTCAGATAATTTTCAAACTATCTAAAGCATTTTGTAAATATTAAATTTTAAAACTTTCTGAAAAATTCAAAAATTTTAATACATAACTGCTTCTGACACCCCAAACGCTCCCCAAAATGTCTTAGTTTTTTGCCTTCCACTAATCGCGACCAAACTCTCCTCTTAGTTAGTGCATGGCAGGGTGTGGTTACGAATAATAGTGAGAACAAATAGGAAAATGTCTCTCTTATAATACATACCTACTGATACTCTGATATTATCTAACTTAAACTCAATATATATTTGTACTTATATTTTTCTCTATATTAATTAACATTATTAATAAAAAAAGATGCAATTTAGTTACACACTTTCACTACTTTTACTTCTATGCCTGACTAATAGAGGGAATTGGCAGTAATTTTATCTGTTTTCAAGTTTTTCAGAAATAATTTGGTTCAATAATATTCTTACAGGAAATGACGCAGTCTGTTATACGTTTATATTGTCCTTAGTTATCAGATCAAATACTTTGTGGGACCATAAAACTTACACATTCTTGTCCTTAATCAATAAATAATTTTGTCTTGTATCTCTTTCAGACGAGTTTGATTTAATCTTTACAATAAGTTATACGATGGATTATAATAAAGTTGATTATCTATATGACACTTCATAAAAGTTTTAGTTTAATCCTAAATAAATAAAAGTTATTCCATAAGCCTCAAACTCGATATGTACAATTAGGGGGATTATAGAGTTAATTGTTTTTATTTCCTTTTCATTAAATGTTTCAATTAACATCCACTACTTGAAAAAATAAAGGGAAAAGCAGTGTTTGACTAAATACAAACATTCTATTTTTGCAGTTAGCAATTATAAATATATACAAGGTCAATTAATAGCGCCAAATGAAAGGGTTGCACATTTTTTTTGCAAATTATAAATGGTCGAGAGCGCACTACTGCGCACATGAAAGACAAATAATTTTTCCACAAAACATGATGTTATTGTTTTATCGTGCTTACCTGTTGAGTTTTGCAGGGTCAAAGTTGACCTAAATTTCAAGTGTATTGTCAACTCTAAACGTTTGTAACTTCTAAAGTAAGCAGCGAACAAAAAAGTTTGTTTGTAGCGTTTTTTGCATTTTACATAGGGAAACAAAATTTGAATATTTTGAATGCATAAAAAATTGTTTGTGTCATGAAACATTTAAACCTCATTCTATCATGAATGAGCAAACTGAAAAAAAACAAATTCTTAAATTAAGAATAGTTTAAGCTAGATTTAAGATTTTTTTAATTCTTGCTTATAACCTAACTTAACTTAACCTAACCTACTGATTGCAAATGGATGAAATGGAAGGGGTTAGGCGCCACCATCACCCCTAACATGACCTTACTCTGGGGCCTTCCCCACCTCCAACACTACTCTGGGATTTACCCCTTCCACAATACAAACTCTGAATCCACCCCTTCCCCCAACGCCACCTTCACTCACTACACCGCCGCCACCCTTTGTATAGGTTCAGCGATTTAACATTTTTTCAAAGTTTTATGCCCTATTTCACCACTTTAGCATCATACGTATATTAGTAGGTACGGATTAGAATACTTCATGTAATTTTGAATTCAGAGAATTATGGTAGAAAAAAAATGTTAATAAATATATGCCTACAAGTCTGACATAACACTCACCCTCAAAAAAATTATTGAATCAAGAATGAAATATAACCCTATGATTGTGAGTGGATGAAACGGAGAGGTTAACTACCCTATTCATTCCTAACACCATCTCCACCCTGATGCCATCCCTAAATCTGCACCACTTTTAACACAATCGATATGTTGCTATTATTTTGGATTTTTTAAAATGAATAAACTACATAACACAAAATAATATTTCAAGTAAATCTTATGTAAGATTATTTCAAAGCAATTTTATTCTCGATTAAAAGAATTTCATTTCTCTTTTTAGAATAAAAAATATTTAAATTATGAATATTTATTGTTAATTAAGAAAATATTTGAGGAATAGGAATCATTCTAGATTCCGGAATATATTTTGCTCATCGTCAGTGTAACGCAATATTAATAAAAATATTTGAAAGAAAAAATCTTTGGCATGTTTCATAATTCATTTAATTTAAGGTCTAACAAGTTAAGAGAAGAAATTCTTCTCCGGTTAGAGGAAAAGAATTACTATTTATGTATTTTGAAAAGCAACTTTCATTAATATGAGACAAGACAACAAAATTAAAAACGGTATTTAATATAAATTCATCTGTATTATGTTTCTTCCTTATCCTTAAAAAAAGATTCAATTTAATATGATAAACTCAGCGATTAACAAAGGTTATGAAGTTACTCTTCGAAAAAAAAGGAACCAGTTTATTATTCATTTTTACTTTTATACCTACTACACCTATACATGGCAGACAAATTGAACTAATTAATTATACCTAATTACCACGACTAATAAGAAGTAATTTTCGTTAAAAAAAATAATCTTCAGTTACTTTTAATACACAATTTTTGATTAATTAAAATAAACCTCTACACCCCTCACTGACTTCGATTCATTTCTATTTGTTAGTATTAAGGGAAGATTTACTCTTTAATTTTGGTTGTATCATTTTTCTGTTTGAGGTTGAGTAGGTTCTATGATCCAATTCAGTAAAATCAAAATTTTACCCACTAGAAGTCTAAAGTCTTCTTATCGTTGTAGGAATAGAATTTTCATAAAAACTTCATAAACGTTAAAAATGATTGGAAAAAATGATAACATTCGTTGTTTTTAAAGTAGTTTAAATATTTTTCTAATTTCGTGTCATAAATATGACGGTTTACTACTAATACGTTATCATAAACTCGTTTTATTGCCACTATTTCTTATTTTCTTTTGATGGAATACAAAATAAATTCGGTAAGTCATGTAGATAAAAATTCTAAAATTATCATTAATCTTGTATATGCCTTGTTACAACTAAAATTTAAATGGAATGTAAAAAAAGTAGAATGTGGCTCCTAATAAAAAATTCTGAAATTATCTTTATCGGACAAAGCTTAAAAATATTCACAAATTTTACCATGTAGGTATATCTCATTGGACGAATAAATAATTTAAATTTTCACTAACTTTCCTATCCTAGAAGCTTTTAAAATAAAGACTAATGCAGGCTTGTCTAGAAATAACTAAATGTGTTTATAATGTCGTAAATACGCTGAAAAAAATGCGCATTTTTAATGAGATTAGTTTATTCAAATTTGTATTTAAACGACGGACCGTTAACCCTATGCAGTTAAATTTCAGAGTAATTGAAAGTAATATTTGCAAGTAAAGTATCAAAATGTCAGCTTTACTATTCATCGTAACTGTGTTCTTTTTCACTGGTAAGAAAAATAATTAGTTGAACGTTTTCTTGTATTTTAAATAATAATTTTTATAACATAAAAATAGATATGTGGATCTATCTCTGTTTCGATAAATCAGAAATAAATACCTATACCTAGATGGTAATATACAGCCACTTCCTAGATTATATTAATGAAATAGGTACATTAAAACTGAAACTAAAAATTATAATTTGCAGCAACTAATGCAGCCGTAGTATATAGTATATAGATTCAAACATTGGCGCAAATGTTCTTCTAGCTTCAGTTAAATCCGGAATTACTGCTGTAATCCTCCCAGCCGTAGTTGATTCCGGAATTAGCGCCGCAACACATCCAGCAGCAGTCGAATCTGGAGTTGGTGCTGCAAACCTCTCAGCCGTAGTCGATTCCGGAATTAGCTTCGCAACCCTTCAGGCAGCAGTCGAATCTGGAGTTGGTTCTGCAAACCTCCCAGCCGTAGTCGATTCCGGAATTAGCTCAACAACACTTCCAGCAGCAGTCGAATCTGGAGTTGGTGCTGCAAACCTCCAGCCGTAGTCGATTCCCGAATTAGCTTCGCAACCCTTCCAGCAGGAGTCGAATCTGGATTTGGTTCTGCAAACCTCCCAGCCGCAGTCGATTCCGGAATTAGCTCCACAACACTTCCAACAGCAGTCGAATCTGGAGTTGGTGCTGCAGAACTCCCAGCCGTAGTCGATTCCCGAATTAGCGCCGCAACCCTTCCAGCAGCTGTAGAATCTGGAGTTGGTTCTGCAAACCTTCCAGCCGTAGTCGATTCCGGAATTAGCTCAACAACACTTCCAGCAGCAGTCGAATCTGGAGTTGGTGCTGCAAACCTCCAGCCGTAGTCGATTCCGGAATTAGCTCCACAACACTTCCAGCAGCAGTCGAATCTGGAGTTGGTTCTGCAAACCTTCCAGTCGTAGTCGATTCCGGAATTAGCGCCGCAACACATCCTGCAGCAGTCGAATCTGGAGTTGGTGCTGCAAACCTTCCAGCCGTAGTCGATTCCGGAATTAGCGCCGCAACCCTTCCAACAGCAGTAGAATCTGGAGTTGGTGCTGCAAACCTCTCAGCCGTAGTCGATTCCGGAATTAGCTTCGCAACCCTTCCTGCAGCAGTCGAATCTGGAGTTGGTTCTGCAAACCTTCCAGCCGTAGTCGATTCCCGAATTAGCTTCGCAATCCTTCCAGCAGCTGTAGAATCAGGAGTTGGTGCTGCAAACCTCCCAGCCGTAGTCGATTCCCGAATTAGCGCCGCAACACTTCCAGCAGCTGTAGAATCAGGAGTTGGTGCTGCAAACCTTCCAGCCGTAGTCGATTCCGGAATTAGCACCGCAACCCTTCCTGCAGCAGTCGAATCTGGAGGTGGTGCTGCAAACCTCCCAGCCGTAGTCAATTCCCGAATTAGCTTCGCAACCCTTCCATCAGCAGTCGAATCTGGATTTGGTTCTGCAAACCTCCCAGCCGCAGTCGATTCCGGAATTAGCTCCACAACACTTCCAACAGCAGTCGAATCTGGAGTTGGTGCTGCAGAACTCCCAGCCGTAGTCGATTCCCGAATTAGCGCCGCAACCCTTCCAGCAGCTGTAGAATCTGGAGTTGGTTCTGCAAACCTCCCAGCCGCAGTCGATTCCGGAATTAGCTCCACAACACTTCCAACAGCAGTCGAATCTGGAGTTGGTGCTGCAGAACTCCCAGCCGTAGTCGATTCCCGAATTAGCGCCGCAACACTTCCAGCAGCTGTAAAATCAGGAGTTGGTGCTGCAAACCTTCCAGCCGTAGTCGATTCCGGAATTAGCACCGCAACCCTTCCTGCAGCAGTCGAATCTGGAGGTGGTGCTGCAAACCTCCCAGCCGTAGTCGATTCCGGAAATAGCTTCGCAACCCTTCAGGCAGCAGTCGAATCTGGAGTTGGTGCTGCAAACCTCCCAGCCGTAGTCGATTCCCGAATTATCGCCGCAACCCTTCCAGCACCTGTGGAATCAGGAGTTGGTGCTGAAAACCTCCCAGCCGTAGTTGATTCCGGAATGAGCGCCGCAACCCTTCCAGCAGCTGTAGAATCAGGGGTTAGTGCTGAAAACCTCCCAGCCGTAGTTGATTCCGGAATTAGCGCCGCAACCCTTCCAACAGCAGTAGAATCAGGAGTTGGTGCTGCAATCCTCCCAGCCGTAGTCGATTCCGGAATTAGCGCCGCAACCCTTCCTGCAGCAGTCGAATCTGGAGTTGGTTCTGCAAACCTCCAAGCCGTAGTCGATTTCGGAATTAGCGCCGCAACCCTTCCAGCAGCTGTAGAATCAGGGGTTAGTGCTGAAAACCTCCCAGCCGTAGTTGATTCCGGAATTAGCGCCGCAACCCTTCCAACAGCAGTAGAATCAGGAGTTGGTGCTGCAAACCTCCCAGCCGTAGTCGATTCCGGAATTAGCACCGCAACCCTTCCTGCAGCAGTCGAATCTGGAGTTGGTGCTGCAATCCTCCCAGCCGTAGCCGATTCCGGAATTAGCGCCGCAACCCTTCCTGCAGCAGTCGAATCTGGAGTTGGTTCTGCAAACCTCCAAGCCGTAGTCGATTTCGGAATTGGCGCCGCAACCCTTCCAGCAGCAGTAGAATCAGGAGTTGGTGCTGCAAACCTCCCAGCCGTAGTCGATTCCGGAATTAGCTCCGCAACACTTCCAGCAGCAGTCGAATCTGGAGTTGGTGCTGCAAACCTCCCAGCCGTAGTTTATTCCGGAATTAGCGTCGCAACCCTTCCAGCAGCTGTAGAATCAGGAGTTGGTGTTGCAATTCTTCCAGGTGCAGTCGAACCCGAAGTTGGTGCTGCAATTCTTCTAGATGCAATTGATTCTATCTCATAGGATTCCGAAGATTCCAACGATGCAGCTGAATTGAGGTTAAACATTCCTGTTCTATTTAGTGCTAGTGATAGATTGATAAACCCAGGTCTTCTCTTCTTCCTTCTTTCGTTTTTGCTTAAAGTTTATCATTATATTGCAAAATATACAGAAAAATATAATGCCTAAAATATATGGCTATATAGGAAAATATTATATTATTAATTTTTTGTACATAAAAACGTATAGAGTTTGTTGAGTAAATATAAAAGGCTCTTTCTTAATCAAAAAAACAAACAAAAAAACATTAGCTTCTCAACGTATCGAAAGATTTTTGTTAAATCTTTAGGGAATGGCACAACACATTCAATTTGATATAACTTTACTTCTGGAACTAAATGAAAGGAAGTCCCAATTATCATCGCTTCGGTTCTGGTTATGAGTTGACCCGATTCTCTTTCAACACTACATGTGGGCCTCCCCCACTCTCAACATTACCCTAGTATTCACACCTTCCCTTAACTCAACTTCCGGATCAATCCCTCTTCTCAACTCCACCTTCACCCACTACACCACAATCATCACCTTATTTTCTTCACTACCCTGACCGTTGCACAATCTTCACTCCTGCAACACCCACACCGTACACAAATAACATACCCCCGGTAGAGGGGGCCAGTTGGTGAGGGTGGAGAAAATGTAAGCGTCGAAATAAATGTCGTTGGGTGTAAGTGGTATCTGTGGGGGTCGCTCCGGAGGCTATTAGTATTGTGGGTGATCTGGCGGTGGGAGTGTAGCTTCCATGGTGTCCAGGTGGAAGTAATATTGGGATATAGTAACTTCAGGGTGTGGTGGAGTTAGAGGTGGCGATGGGCTTAACCAACTACAGTGTGGCTCTGTAGTTGGTTAAGCCCAACTCCTTCCAACATAACCTCCCTACACCTCGGAGCTACCACCGCTCACCACCACCTTCACAGCAACATCTATCCTGTCCTAACATCTTCTCTACTCTCACCACCACCACCTCTACTCATTCCGCTCAATTACTGGTGACATCCCACCCTCCTTCTTTTACCCAAAACACAATTTTCAAAGAAGTCGTTTATTTGCTGTTACGAATTTCAAGGGGTGGCTTCCGTAGCTTTTGACTCCTAGTTTATCGACTTACACATTGGACAACTTTACATTGACTAGACAGGATGTTGTGATTTGAAGTTCATTGGTCTTTAAAGTTGAAAGTGGAAGGAGACCATTTATATTTGCTTTTGTCCTAAAATTTCTGTCTTAGCAACTTATGGTCCATAATAAAAGAATAACACACCACAGGAATATGATAGCTAACGGTATGGTTCAAATTGGACCCAACAAGAGCAGTTTTCGGTTAAAAAACTGAGACAGAGGAATTGAAATTTGCAATCTTTGCTTTTAGTAACTGTTTGCAAAATTTTGCATTGGATTAACTCTCTTTTATGGTTACATAAAAAATGCCCTATTTTGTTTAAATTGCAATAATTTAAAAAAAAACTACTAGAAATTTCCTTTAGGACTCGTCTGAAAGGACACGCCATTCAATGAAATCTCTTTTTGGAAATTTTCTATCGATGAAATAAATGTCCAATCGGATTATAAAAAAGAACACTTTGTAGATTTTTTAATTGTCTACTATTTGTCAATAGATTTGGTGATGTAAAAAAACAAGCAATTATTTTGTGCTTATTGTACTAGACCCCAATAATTGTTATGGTTTACGATTTTATTATCCACAAACTCTGTTATTGTATTAATGATTGCACAGCGTGAAATTTTCATTCAAGTAAAATTGTTTGTCTCATTTGACTATATTTTTATTTGTAGTAAAATAGAAGATATAAATTGTGGTTTTTCTATTCCTTTTAGATAAAAGAATTGAAACAGAAATTATTTGTGTTTTCACTGGTCATCCATCGCTAAACTTTATGTTTTTTTAAAGCAACTTACTTTTGCTAGCATTGCCGATAAGTTTGTCAGACTGATTGCTAATTAATGAATACTTTTGCTCAATCATTAGTTTTTTTACCTGAAGAATGTACTGTGTTAGCGAAACAATTGTTGTTATATTAAATTTTTTTGTGAAAGTCATAAGTGTGTTTTATTTATTTCTTACGATGTATTAATTTTTTCACTATGCTTTGATTATTAGAATTTGTAGTATTAGTATAGTATATTTTTCCATTATATTCTATAACTTGTATATTAAAAGAAAAAAGTTAGTATTTAGTATTCATGAGTTTATTCATTCATAATTTGAACGTAGCGGTATTTACATATAGTGCATTTTAATGAGTTATACATAAATGTAGATAAATTAATTAACGGATCCAGTTAGAAATGTGAGCGGGGAGGACTGGTTCGAGTGATCCTGATACACCGGAAACTCCGGAAACACCGGAAACACCGGAAACCCCGGAAACACCGGAAACTCCAGAGAGAGCGCTGGCACCAATTGGGACTCTGATGTGAAGGTTCAATTCAACAGCGTCTTCTGAGGTACTGTCTTCTGATGGCACTTCAGAATCAATTGGAGCTGGCAAAACCACTGGGGAAACTTCAGAATCATCAGAATCGATTGGAGCTGGCAAAACTACTGGGGAAACTTCAGAATCATCGATTGGAGCTGGTAAGACTACTGCACCAATGTCAGATTCTACTGGAGCTGGTAAAACTACTGCACCAATGTCAGATTCTACTGGAGCTGGTAAGACTACTGCACCAATGTCAGATTCTACTGGAGCAGGTAAGACTACTGCACCAATGTCAGATTCTACTGGAGCTGGCAAGACTACTGCACCAATGTCAGATTCTACTGGAGCTGGTAAGATTACTGCACCAAAATCAGGTTCTACTGGGGCTGGAAGAATTCCTGGTGAAACACCAGATTCTACTGGAGCTGGGAGAAGTCCTGGACGGACAACTGCAGCTTGGGAAGCTGTTGGAAATATCACCGATAATGATCTCCGCAATATTTTTAAAATTCTTTAATACAATTGTTTCATCTTAAAAATGATTTCATAGCATTACAGAAATATTAAAATATAATTAAAAATTGTTTTACTTACCTCCAAGGAGACAGAGGGTGAATGCAATCAAAGTTGGTGTCATTTTGTCTTTAGGTATTCTAACTTGAGACGACTATACTATTTCAATAATTTTCTCACCTTATATACTCATTTTGTTGTCGTTATCAAGTAGGAATTAGCGATTACAATTAATAACTGTAATTACATTGGACGTATTTGAAATGTGCGATAAACCATCAGTGGTTATAAAATTGAGGGTTTAGGGAAATTTTGTTAATACCCCGTCATTTATTGCTTATTTCCAAAGTACATTTATTATCCACTTTGATTAAAAAATAGTAAAGATGTTTTTAAAAAGAATTTTTGCAGTTTAGAAAATAGAAAAACTAACAAATTCATTAGTTTTATATTTAAAATTTTGAATTTAGAACAGTTTTTTGAATTCTCAAGAAAACTGATCACATAAATACAACAAAATTCATGGTGATACAAACAATGTGTTGGACTAGCTGAGGGCGCGATTTCGTCTGCATAGAATACCATTATATCTATTCGAACCCCATTCAACATATTTAAATGAAAAAATCTAGTTATCTACCTATCACCCCTATCAAATTATTTCCTTTTACTGAGCATTTACAATATTTAAGTTTCTGGTACTATCACTTTGAATAATTTGTTAATCAATAATATCAGTTTTTTAACGCATTTTTCACCCCCAGATTTAGATAAAAATTTGAAAATTTTGTTTGATGTGTTTGGTGTGTTACGGAAAATTACACGTTTCTAGGCCTAATCGTTTCGGCTGTATTTGACATTCCAAATTTAGAATTATCGTTTTACTCCCTATTGCTGAATTTTCAAAAAACCTTTTTGTGTCAATTCGGCTACTCTATAAGGAATCCGCACAAAACAGACATGTCTGTAAACATTTGGGTCAATTTATTCTACATTCTCAAATGATATTCCCATTGCCCAAAAAAGAATTGAAGCCAGAACATTGTATCAAGCCCTATTTCTCTACAAATTAAGTCCTAGATTCAATAAATATGTGTGTGTATACTCATATAGAAGACACCGTAAAGTTCTGAAAAAACTTAATTTTCACCCACTGCTGGGTTTAAAGTTTATCTTACAGATGCAGCAATAAGAGAATTAAATTTATGCAATAGCTATTTAAATAAAGATAAGTTTCTTCAAATAAACGTTAAAAATGACAAGCATAGAAGGCTATACACAAAGCTAAATGAGAAAGAGTGAGATAACTTTGACACGCAAGAGAGAGGCCAGTATACGGAGTTACATAGGAAAAAACAAGATAGAAAATCGGCCTGATATTTTGAAATAGCAGAAATATTGCTTCAAAGCCGTAAATTTATTAATATGTAAAGAAAGAATGCCAAAAGAAAGGCTATTATCGATATTCACTACCTATCAAAGATAAACCAACAGTATGCAGTAATTAGCGAGACATTTGCATCTAAAGATTCTCTGATAACGTTACACAATATTTTTTCTGTATATAGTACTTGTAGACTCGGCGAACGCGCCAAAGAGAACGCGATGCAGTAGAGATAGAGAAAGAAAATGAATGTGGACTTGGCGCCGAGTATCTAGCAGATACTCCAGATCCCTGTTAGGTTAAAATCTGCGTATTGTTAACATTTTAATACTCATTTTACAGTTTTAAGAAGGTTATTTAAAAAACTAATTTTACAGTAGATGAATCGTTTTTTTTTTAAGGATTTGAAGCCTCCTGATTTACTATAGGTAAGGGCTAGGATTCGTTTTCAGTTAAATTAATATAACAAAATATTATCTGCGAAAAGGATAGAAATTATTGGGGACAAATTCAAAAGCACGAATTTAATTCGGAACATCTGGGACTTGTTGAATACGAACAGGAACTCCTTAATGAGCATCCCTTAATTATACGGGTGGTGTGAGGTGTATAATTCTATCAATTTGGACCATTCCTTTTTCTCCGGTGAGATTTGGTCAGATCTGCTGGAACCTTCTAGTACCTCATGCGTTTCTTTAGTTGTTCTTGAAACAAATACATTAATAAGAATTAAATTCAAGAACCATCTACAAATTACCTCAAATTAATGACAGCAATAGCTTTTTCCTCATTAATTTGAGGTAATTTCTAGATGTTTCTTGAATTTAATTCATATTAATGTATTTAAAATCACCACTACTAAATATTTCTCGGTATTTCATTGTTAATAGATGTTAATAATAATATACATTAATTCGACAATTCAGTAACTTAGTAAGTGCGTTTCGTCTATGTTGATGTCATCCTGTTGCCGTACCTTAGTGGTTAGAGCAACGGCGCGTAAAGCCAGAGACCCGGGTTCGAATCCCGGCGGAGGCATGATGGCAGCAATAACTTTTTCCTCATTAATTTGAGGTAATTTGTAGATGGTTCTTGAATTCAATTCATATTAATGTATTTAAAATTACCACTAGTAAATATTTCTCGATATTTCATTGTCTTTAAACAATAAGAATTTCAAGTAACTATAGAAATATGTTTGTTAATGACTTTTTTTATTTTTTAAATAATTGGAGTTAGAGATTCAAATTCTAACATTGCAACAATTTTTAATCCATCTCTAAGGTTCTTTGGCAATTAATTAATAATTTGATCTAAATTAAACCAGAAATATTAGTCAGATGCTGTTCATGTTCGCAGGAAGACAGTTCAAACAGTTCCTATAGGGGAATACCTAACTGTTGTTAGTTTAGTGGAGGTATATGTTGTTTTTTAGTTGATTACTATTTAAACTGGTCTGACGTTGAGAAATTGTTATACTAAATGTTTATGTTAAACAGTAGAACCAACTTTTAAAATTTGTTAAAATATACAGGATTTTCTTTTTAAAAAATTGTTTATGTTGTTTATAACTAAACTATTAGTTTCACAAAGATTTACCTAATATCGTCGAATTCAAGGTAAAATATTTCCATAGATATAAACATATTTCGTTAGGAAAAAAGTTATAGTGATTTTTCGAAAACGTACTTTTCAGGGTGACTTCTTTCAGTTCATGTGTTTATGTAAAAAATACAGATACGAGAGGGTTCTACATTATTTTTATTCATTACTAATGACAACCATAAAAATGTTAAAGAATATTTTCACTGTTTTTTTTTATTGATGGTGTAGTGAATTGGATAGGGGTGGGTTACAGGGCCTAGATCAAAAATCTAAGACCATATTATAATTTTCAGAAAAATCTAGAACTTTCCCGAAAAGAATTGGTAACCAAGCATAATTAATTTTATAATTTGTGTTGCGGTAGCGATTTCTTTTTTCTATAAATTAGACAATCTCAGAAATCGCTCATAAACCCTGTTTATGCGTTGTGGTAATTCCTTAAGGCAATTGACTTAGAATTTCCTTTTCTAGATAGCAATTGCTTCTAACACTTTCCTGTTTTTTATTCACAACTTACAATTAGTGGATTTAGGAAAAAGCAGTAAGGTACTCATATTTAGTTGATAGATTCACCCCTGTCCATTCTTTTGTAGGACAAATAACAAGTAAATTTTTAATTTACAATTTGCATTTTAAACAGACAGAATGCAACAAATGAAAAAGTACCTAATGAATTAGAATTAATTAATAACAAATTTCTGTTCCAAGCGACACAACAGTTGTTTTGCGAATTTCCTTTGAATTAAATTTAGCAAGTATAATAGGATTAATACGGGTACATTAAGTCCTTTCAGCAAAGGACAAAGATGCATTTGTCTCCCAGATGTTGGAACATATACATAAATTTACAATGTAAATCGCGTGGTTCGGGGTTTCTAACATTAAATAACATTTATTGTGTAATCAAGTCGTTCTTGTTATATTCCTCAGCCTTAGGTAAGAGTCACTTCCCTTTATAATCCTTATTAGCTTCCAGAAGTTGGTCTTCGACATTGAAACTCTATATCCGATATCAACATCAAAAGAGTATCATTAAAGGTAATTTCTACAAGATAGAAACTAAATTTTAAAAATTGAAAGATTTTGCCAAAGTAATACAATGCAGAGGGTACCTACAATATTGGAGTAAGTCAAGGAACTTAATAAACTATTGACAACTGTGAAGTGAACCGTTACCATCGCGAGACAAGGCCTGTGCGCTGATTACGTGACCACCTATGCTGTGTGTGAGCCTACTATGATAGTAGGCATAGGTGGATACATAATCAGCACGCAGGCCTTGTCCTACGATGGTAACGGTTGAACTCCGTGGAGAACGTTGCGTTCTATGAATACGTTATCAATGATTTCTTTTATCTTACCCAAATTTGTTTGGGGTAACTAAAAAAATGTTAATAATATATATCATCCTGTTGAATATTCTTCAGTAGGAATATTAAGGGTAAGTACTAGAAGGTATTCTGATATTTCTTTTCTGGGTGTGCCCCAATATTGAAAGCATTACCATTTAATTTAAGAAATGAAAACAAAATAATAAATTGCATTAGAATATTTATTTAGTAATCATTTATACAATATACAGTTGATGGGGTCTTAAAATCATATGGGAGTAATTTAGAAAATCCAGTCATTAACGTGGTCGGGGAGAGCAGGTTCCAAACTGGAAGAAACACCAGTGACACTTGGTAAGGCTTTGGCGTTAATGGGAACGCGGATATTAAGGTTCAATTCAACAGCTTCACCATCGCTGGAAACTCCTTCAGCTGGGGTGTCAATTGGAGCTGGCAATACTACTGGTGAAACTTCGGAATCAGAATCGATTGGAGCTGGCAAAACTACTGGGGAAACTTCAGAATCATCGATTGGAGCTGGCAAAACTACTGGGGAAACTTCAGAATCATCGATTGGAGCTGGTAAGACTACTGCACCAAAATCAGGTTCTACTGGAGCTGGCAAAACTACTGGGGAAACTTCAGAATCATCGATTGGAGCTGGTAAGACTACTGCACCAAAATCAGGTTCTACTGGGGCTGGCAGAATTCCTGGTGAAACACCAGATTCTACTGGAGATGGGAGAAGTGCTGGACGGACAACTGCAGCCTGGGCTGCTGGAAAACATTTGCATATTTATTCATTTCGATATTTAGAATATGTACTACATTACAAATATCAGGCTCCTTATTTTTAATCATTTCATTGTTTCAAACGATAAAAATATGTTTACTTACCTCCAAGAACGCAGAGTGCGAATACGAAGATTGCTGCTACCATTTTGTCTTTGTTGTTTTGAACTTGCGAATTCAATACTTTCTGACAACATTCTCTGCCTATTTATACTTACTGGAAGAGTAGGATTATCGATAAAACTTAGTTTGCTGATTAAATTCAAGTGTGTGAAATAGATAAAGCACCTAATAATCATAAAAGCTTTTGAGAAATATAATACAATTGATATAATGCGGTTGTTGGTCACTTGGTGAAACATTTTGAAAATAACGAAATTATACAAAAACACTAGGTGGTTTCACAAATTTATTAAAATCTTGACGACAGTCGTTTCGGCTGTTATGCCAAATTAATACTATATAGAGAAATATTCAGTAGTGGTGATTTTAAATAGATTAATATTAATTCAATTCAAGAACCAACTAAAAATTACCTTAAATTAATGAGGAAAAAAGCTATTGCTGTCATCATGCCCCCGCCGGGATTCGAACCCGGGTCTCTGGCTTTACGCGCCATTGTTCTATCCACTAAGCTACGGCGACATGATGACAAGAACATCGACGAAACGTACTTACAAAGTCACTGAATCGTCGGATTAATGTATATTATTATTAATATCTATTAACAATGAAATACAGAGAAATATTTAGTAGTGGTGATTTTAAATACATTAAAATGAATTAAATTCAAGAACCAACTACAAATTACCTTAAATTAATGAGGAAAAAAGCTATTGCTGTCATCATGCCCCCGCCGGGATTCGAACCCGGGTCTCTGGCTTTACGCGCCATTGTTCTATCCACTAAGCTACGGCGACATGATGACAAGAACATCGACGAAACGTACTTACAAAGTCACTGAATCGTCGGATTAATGTATATTATTATTAATATCTATTAACAATGAAATATAGAGAAATATTTAGTAGTGGTGATTTTAAATACATTAATATGAATTGAATTCAAGAACCAACTACAAATTACCTTAAATTAATGAGGGAAAAGTTATTGCTGTCATCATGTCTCCCCTCCCGGGATTCGAATTAAAAGGCGCGTAAAGCCAAAGACCCGGGTTCGAATCCCGGCGGGGGCATGATGACAGCAATAGCTTTTTTCCTCATTAATTTAAGGTAATTTGTAGTTGGTTCTTGAATTCAATTAATATTAATGTATTTACAAATTAATGTTGCCATGTTTTGTTTTTAGATTTTTTATATTTTTTATTGTTTGTATGTTCACCCACTGCTTTAATTACGACAACAAATTTAAGTGAATATCCTAAATAAAAGATGTCGCAATTCCAAAATCCAAAAAGTCTCACTCTCAATAAGGCGGAGTATAGTCGTATCAGGGTATAAACAATATATTCATAAAACGGGTACAGTACAATGTTAAAATATAGGGGTATAATACTTTGTAAGGCAACAAATACACACAAGAACAGATACACAGAAAAATAACTGAAACAGTAAGATAGAAATTATCTAAAAAGTTAAAAAAAATAAAAATAAAAAATGGCTACGGGTGTAATTGAAAAAGGATTAAATAAAACTTTAAACAAAATTAACGAGTAACGATAAATAAAACTAAAAAGAATTTTAATTAAGGGGTTGATTTTTCGTTTTTGAATTTCTTTTAATTTTTTCTTTTATTTCCTTTTTGGTTGAATAGTTGATCTCTCGAGTAAGTACTCATTTAAACGTTTTTTTTTTGTTAGCTATCCACAACTTTTTCATTTTCGCCATAAGGGTTTGACATTATATCAATAAAAATAACAAAAAATAGGATTTGTTAGACTGAATATATAATGCAAGAAAAAAGTTAGTTTTCGAAAGAACAAATGTGTCTAGTGACTGACCTATAATGCTATGGTCGAAAGAAGGGTGGAATTGTGGCTTCCATTTGTTCAGAATTAGATAGACTATTGTGTACACTCTATAAGATTGGTTTATTTACAAAGGGTAGTCGGTAACCCGTAATTCCAAACGATAAGGACGATTCAATTTTAATCTTAGGTTTCGGTAGAATAAACAGCCGTGTGTTGAGCTCTAAACCCCAGGAAATGACTAAATGCATAAACTACAACTAGGGTAAGATTAAGAACATATCTGTACACATTTTGATTTGAATAAATTATGTTTATCTTTAAAATTAGCGATCAATACACCCTCAAAAAAAAAATGAACGGAATAGAATAGTCATCTAACCTCCCAAAAAAATATACCGAACCTTGGTAATATTTTTTGTCCGAATGACAGACAATTTATTTTATACCAAAAAAATTTCAACCATTAAAAGAATCAAAAAATGTTTTCAGAAACATCTCTAGTAGGTAATTAGGTTAGGTTAGGTTAGGTTAGGTTAGGTTACAGTTTTGGTCTCTTAAGGTTTTTCGAAAAATGCACGTTTTTCGAGTTGCAGGAGATTTAAGATAAAATATAACCAAAACTCCACAATTTCAAAAATTTATATCTCAACTTCTGTAGGACCTATTGTAACTTACCAAGTCCCTAAATGATCACTGATAGTCATAGCTCAACCTTGTATTTTTTTTAACAAGGCAACTTTTGTTTTCATCCTGAAATCCTTCATCGAAGTATCGCTACTTTTTTTTTTTCTTTTAACGTTGAGAAAGAAATACACAAGTGGCGATAATTGAAAACAGTCTTATTAAAAATATTGTAGGGTAAAGGATGAGTATAGTAATCACCATTTTGTGACTTGATAAATTAAAAAAAAAATCTATGAATGGAAATTGATGATGATATATGTATTCACTTTCTAACCTTAAATCTTCAGTAGGGTTAATTTCTTGGAAAAATGTCTTTGTTGTTAATAACAAATTACCTACTTGCATTTCGTACATAAAATTATGTTAAGATTTTTCAATAACGTAACAAATCGTAACGTAACCATTTGGATTCAATTTGGTAACTTCCTTCGGGATATAGATGACTTTTTTCAGGATGTACCTTTTCCAAAATAATATTTTTAATATTTTCTGCTACAATTAAACGCTTATTAATTTGAATTGAACGCAAAAGGCATTTAAAAAATTTAATAAATCTTGAAAAGATCTTAAATATTTCAAAAATGATCGTATCTGTGGATCTTTTTATTTTTAATTCGAAAGTCTAAAAAATATAAATTATACACTTTGGCAAAAAAATTTTGACATTCTTTTAAGTCCATGTATGGAACAAACAATCAACTTTATTTATTTCTTTTCTTAAGTAAGTTGTTAATACATATTTGAAATATTTCTGACTTAGTAAGTGTTCAATTAAAAAAAAAATGTATTTAACTTTGTGTTTCATTCGAGAAACTTTATAATTGAATTGCGTAAGAGTAAGAATTAAGACAAAACATTGTACAGATTCAATCAACATTACTGATGGATTTGTGTTGAAAAGTTATTTTATTTGTAACTTCTGTTTGAAGAGGAAATTCTCTCTTCGCTGAGCCACATTATTCTGCTGAGATTCAAAGGGAATTTCGATAATGCAGTTGTATAAAAGAAGCTTTATTTTGTCTTGATTAAAAATTTGTTTTGCGAAGCGTGAAAACCAAATGTAATAACGGAGTTGGTGGAAGAGCGTTTCTGGGAAACAAAAATGTGCTTTCAAAAGGGCAAAAACGGAGCAAGCAGCTTTTACATCATCACAAAACCCAGTCAGACTACATCGACTCGTGTTTTCGTATGTTGATTGAAATGTAACACGACTTTTTCTTGAATAACAAAAAAAAATTGAGAGAATGGACCAACAAAAAAAAAAGATGATGAAAGCGAGACCCAGAAATTAAATAAAAAAAGCTATTTTTACCCTTAATACATTTTTCCTGTCTACTATTCCTGTTCAGACTATTATCCTATTTTTCGCAAAATCATTTCCGTTGTAATAATATTTATAATTATTACATAAATTAAAATTAGGAATTAAAAATTATACGATTTAAATATACTTTTTATATAAATAATTATAATTATTATTGCAATCAAAATGATTTCGCGAGAAATAGGAAAGAGAAAGAACAAAATCACTTTTAATTAGGTTTCTAAAATAGTTTAAATTACTGTTAAAAGTTCTATATTCAGTATTATACCAGATTTAAATTTAAAATAAAATAGAACAATTTCCTCTTCTTTTCTGTTATAGTTGGTTGAGGACATGAGCTGTGTACGCTTTTTTCACTGTACCCTTTTTATTTACATATTTCTAAAGTAGAAAAACAGCAAATTTCCAAATGAAATACTTTAATAAGACAATTCATAACACATCGTGGATTGTTTTTTCTTAATCATTAGACACATAAAAAAAAGGTTGGAAGAATGTATAACATTTCAGAGATTTTCAACCTTAGAGACGGTCTTAATAGTGTGCATTTAAGAAGAAATGATGTGCTTAATTGCATACATAAAGTGTAAGCTTAATCGTTGTAAATAATATTGATAAAAAATTATGAATTGTAGGTACATGGCAATAAATAATAATATATTAAAAAGTAAGCCGACAAAAATTTCTTACGACTTAAATGATTACTTGTCAAGTATACCCACTACTACTATAAAATATTTACAGATAAGTAATAATGCAGGCGAAATTGAGAGAAAAAATTGTAATGTTTAGAATATAGATATTTATTACACAAATTTATAGACGCTGTAAAGATTAAAATGTGCGCATCATATTAAGTTGAGGTAGTAATATAAGTTTAAACAAAAAATTTATTAAAATATCTGGAATATTACGTAATACGATATTATATTTTGTCTGCGGTACAAAGTAATAAAATAATTAAATGAAATTCCATTATATCTGCATAATTGTAAGATTTTTACGATTTTCACAAACTTTATTTAATATAGGAATATATACCTTAGATATTCAAAATAATAAAACAAATTTAATAAAAAATTTAATCCATAGAAGATAGCAAAAAACAGGTTCGAATTTAATTTAATGAACAAAGAAATAATTGTATCGAAGTGGACTGAATATTGCATATAGAGTTCATTTTTCTTTAGGGAAAACTAAAGGATAGTATTAGAGAGTATTATTCTGTCAGATTTACTGAAAAATTTAGATACTGGTAGAAATTTTGAATAATAGAGAACAAAGTAATTTACATTAAATAACACTAATTATACCTGCGCCAATCATATTACAATAGAAGGACACATTTAATACTACTTTTGAAAAGAAAAGAAGTGATTAATTTTGCTCGACAATTTTCAGATAAATACGTAATTATAAAAAAAAAACAAAGAATTTACTGAAAAGCCTAGCATATTTTAACAATTCCCTCTTCTAAATTTATTCGAATACACCACCACCCCTATAGAAAAACTTTTATATAAACATCTAATTTGTATAACGAAAAAAAAAACAACATTGTTCTTAAACCTACAATGTTTCGTGAAAGATTAAGGAATTTTTTGTAGTTGTTTATTAAATACCTGAATTGGACTTAAAAAGACTTGAATCAATAATAAAATATTTCTTCTGTAGCAGCTTGTTGCTCTTTGTTCAAGCTATTTATATCTCTTTCTCCTTTGTAACTTATCCTTATATTTTTTTGCATTAGTTTCCCCTACATTTAACATTGTCGAGAGATTTCCTTAACTTTACGAATCTTAACAAGTCTTCGGTGCTTCCCTGTTTATTCTACATCCAAATTGTTCATCACCTAATACTTTTTACCCTTCTCTCCATCCCTCTTTGTACGACTATAGTTTAAATTTTTGGCGTATGGGAAATTAAGAGAATTCTCACATAAATTAACATCCCCTTTTTGGAATAACTGAGGCTACGTTTTACGTTTACGCAGGGTTTTTCATGTAACCCGTTCGTTAAATTTTTTTAAATTTACTTATAATACTGATAGAGTATTGAAAATGCGACAAATGACCTAATGGCCGATGCTCTATCCAATCAAAATATTTGCTGTCGTCTGTCACTTAAAAAAATATACCATTCCGTTTAAAATAGGTTACGTGGAAAACCCTGTATATTTGAAGCAAACCGCCTCCAATCCCAGGTCTTGCTTGTCTCGTTTATTCTTCCACCCCGTCTGTACCTGGTTTCTTAATACTCATTGAAATCATTAATTCAACTTTACTTTTAACATCACCCTCCCACAAGCCCTGTTTACTGACTCAGTCTACGCCCATGTGGGATTAAGTAGGTACATTAACTTCAAAAGCCCCTGCTTTCTGCTAAAGCTTTCCCCAAACGTCTTGCGGTAATTTTTAAAGTAACCTTCCTAATCGCATCCCCTTTGTGTAAAACTGACACGCACGTTACCGCTACTTGCATGCTTAATGCCCTCTTTTCGTTCACGATCGAACCAATTTTATATATATATCTGTACATTTACATATGTGGCCGGCAATCAATACCAACACGGGGAGGCTTCGATTTTAGTATTTTATAATACCTCCAGCTCTTACCTACCCCATCTACGTACAAAATATCCCGCAGCGATCTAACATTCAAACAGCCTTTGAAAACCCGAAACTGCTTTGAGCTAATTTGAAAAAGACGCACGAATCCTACCTAAGAAATGGTTTTACCCTCTTTGAGAAATAACGTTGCAATTTATTTTAGCTACCATGTAAAACGGACGATGTCGGATCGGGTTAATGGGATACTGGGAAATTATATCGTTGCAAACACGAACACCCTAGATTAATATATTGCACTTTACTTGGTTTTTAGTGGAAGGGTGGGTGTATAAAGAACAAAACTATAAGTAATTATTTCTAATAAAGGTCTGGAATGGATCATCCCATATTGGCATCGTATATTTATTGATACGATTATGTAAAAATGAAGTATAAGTGGTGTAATTAGAGGGGAACACTTTTGTCAGCGGTAGACAAGGTTTACTCGAAGATACTCCATTAGGAATTAGCTGTCGCTTAACATTAAAAAAAAAAATTGAGGGATGAAATTTTATTATGGAAACTGCTTTATGGTAAATCATTTTACTAATATTAAAGTTCTATTTTTCGATTCGATTTAATCTAAACTCCCACCTCCACCGTCCTCATTATATCAAGTTTTACATACTTTGTGGGGGTGGAATTCTGAAATAGGCGAGACGTGTATTCAAGGAAAATTTTAATATTAATTTAATAAAATTTCATCTTTAATATTTTGTTCTTGGGTAGGCGAAAGCTTATTCCAACTGCAAAAACTGTGGGGATGGGGATGAGGTGATACAGTAAATGTGGTGTATGTAGTTAGATATATTCAAGCAAGGCGTCATCAAAATGATTCTACATTGACATCCGAAGGTTCCAAAAATTAAATTGAAAAATAAAAACGAATTAAATCTTCTAAGAAGTAACAAAAAAAATCTTTTCGTTTTATTAAAATAAAATGAGAATATAAGTAGATGTTGCTGAAGGAATTCACTGTCAACTTGGAAAAACGACTAAGAGTGCAAAAAGGACATTTGAAATTGGTTACCCCCTAAGACATTTACGTAGTTATTAGTGTGCGACAACAGGTACTTTATAAATGGGATTGGTACAAAAGATGACTATTTGGGGTGGAATCTGGGTTGTGACGTATTTTTATCTCATTCCATATGAGTTTAAGGAGTCTGACACCTATTGACTATTGCGATCATTTAAGTACCTTTAAAAGTATGAAGTGAAGGGTGAACGGTTATTGTGATAGAGTTTTACAAAAAGTCAAATTTAAATATGTATATAGATATGTATAACTGTACCTCGCCTCCCTTTAAAAAGGGCAAACAAATTTCAAGTATGTACAATATGGACTTCTCCAGAGGGTTGTAACCAGAATTTGCTTCTGGAGAAGAAGGGTAACAGTAAGAAAACTTAAAATAAAGAGCATATTTCATTAAAAAACGAGTGTATTTCCGTTTATCCTTATTTTTCTCCATGACCATCTACTCCCACCCACTCGCGATTAAATAGGTGGTCGTTTGTGGCAAAATCATGTAATGACTTTTTTTTTTGTCTAACATATTACAAATCTATCTTTGTCTAATAAAGTTGAAAATGTTTGAGGGGTGTTTGGTGTGTCAGAGTGCAACAGTATTGTATTAGAATTTTTCTGAAAAGTTCCATAATTTACAGGAATGTTTCAGAATGTTCCAAAGATTTGGAAAATTATTCGGAATGTTTGAGAATATTCCAGACACATCGAAAAGAATTTATAATATTCTACATTTTCTGCTATGTTTGAGGATGATCTAAAATAATATTTATTTTACAAAACTGCTTGGAAAATTCCAATTTTTTCTAGAATTTTCCAGGTTATTTCGATAATGACGAAGAATGTTTCAGATAGAAAAACTAGGGCTCGGGCTTATAGGCCGTGGTCTATAGGAACTGCTTAGTCCAGATGTTTCGTCAGCAACTGCGGCTGACACCTTCAGTGGAAGTGTTGACGAGAGCGAAGATTGTACATCGAAATCTCGACGAGGTACAATCTTGGAAGATGATTCAGACTTTTCGAGATTAATCCGGAATGTTCCATATCTTTCTGTAATGATCCAGAATGTTACAAATCTTTTGAACAACATTTAGAATTTTCTACATTTTTCAAACATGGTTTAGAATGTTACAGAGTATTCAAAAATGATTCAGAGTTTCAATAATGATATAAAATGCTTCACATTTTTCGATGATGATTCAGAATGACACAGATTTTTCGAATAAGATTTAGAGTTTTCCAGATTTTTCAGAAATGGTACAGAATGTTCTAGTGCATACGAAGATGATTCAGCCTTCTCGAGAATGATCCACAAAGTTCAATACCTTTCGATGATGATCGAAAATGTTCCATCATTCGATGATTATTCAGAATGATACAGATTTTTCAAACCAAATTTAGAGTTTTCCAGATTTTTCAGAAATGGTACAGAATGTTCTAGTGCATACGAAGATGATTCAGCCTTCTCGAGAATGATCCACAAAGTTCAATACCTTTCGATGATGATCGAAAATGTTCCATCATTCGATGATTATTCAGAATGATACAGATTTTTCAAACCAAATTTAGAGTTTTCCAGATTTTTCAAACATGGTCCAGAATGTTCTAGTGCATACGAAGATGATTCAGCCTTCTCGAGAATGATCCACAAAGTTCAATACCTTTCGATGATGATCGAAAATGTTCCATCATTCGATGATTATTCAGAATGATACAGATTTTTCAAACCAAATTTAGAGTTTTCCAGATTTTTCAGAAATGGTACAGAATGTTCTAGAGTATTCGAAGATGATTCAGCCTTTTCGAGAATGATCCAGAATGTTCCATATCTTTCGAAAATGTTTCGTTAAATTTAAAAACTTTTTGACAATAGTTTAGAATGGTCGAAAATGATATACCTACTATAAAAATGCTGCATCAAAAATCGAAATTCAATTATCCAACCTGTCCTCTTTGAAGCATTTCACTTGGAAGTTTTATGTGCATGATAAAAGCATAAAATGCGCCGTTGTTAATCGTGCACTGAGGTATTCGTTCGCAGCCTCTTCTTCTACTTTTTCGTCTTCTTTATCCGAATGCATTATCGACTTGATCCCCACTTTAAACGTTATCAATGAATACGCCCGAACGAGAATGCGGTTTGTATGATAATTTGCCCTTCAGTTAAGTCGTTGAGAAAAATTGAACAAGCTTCGACTTCCGGCTGCAATTAATTGAATTTCTACTTTCATGAATCTCTGCGCTGAGCTTTCCGGTTGTTAAGAAGAATTAACCAATAACCAGTGGCAGTTCGTCACCATTGAACATACAAATATATATCGCCTGCTATCACAAATGAATAATTGTTAATTTTAAATTAAATTTTAAATCTATTTTGTGACAAGACAACGTTTTTTAACAGCTTTAGTAAATTACTGCCATAACTACACAAAATTATTAGAAAGGAATTCTCAAAAATTTTTAGTGTTTGACACCCAGAGATTTGGCGATTTGAATTTATTGTATGTAGAAATATTTAACCGAAACTGAAACTTTTTTTGTAAAAAAAATCTAGATACCAAAAACATGGTACCCAAAGGAATCTAACTCATGCTTACAATGTTCGAAACTGTAACACTGAATAAATTGTAAAAGTGATTTTATGAAAATTGGCTGGGGTAGTGCTACCTCGGACTTACATATACAGGGTGAGCCCCGGTGGATGGCCTGCTAGAAGTATATTAAAAAATATTGCTAGATAAAATTTGAGAAAAATCACGTAAAATCTACTATCAAAAGTTCAATATTCAGCAGTACATCGCCCTTAAATTTCTAGAACACAACCATAATTATTGATTAATACAAATTCTTCGGATTGTGTGATGGAAATCAGAAATGATCACCTTGTACGCTTATTTCACAAGTAGGGCATAAATAGAAACCCCTATTAAGACGTAATTAACCCTCCCAGCGTGAGCTTTTTTCACTGTATGCTTTTTTCGCGACACCCAAAATTTTACCGATGCAACCGATGATTCGCATCATATTTTATCTTAGACGTTTCGCTTCAAAAAGGTTCTGTTCCTTATTTCTATTATAAAACTATATTTATTTTACAGCGTATTTTTTCAAGTAAAGAAATTAATTATTTCCCATCAATTTCTATTAAAAGACAACAAACGAACGATTCTTTCTACAGTACAAGGTTTTGTTGACTCATCTGCAGCATATTGTATGCGTAGAGTTTCAAATAAAAACGCTATTTTTCCATTAAATAATTGAACGATGTGTCAATTTGTTCCTTTCAAACAAATAAAAATAGGTACCTACTTGCCGGTTTAAATAATAAACGAAGACAAGGTAATAAGTTTAATAGCCGGAAATGAGTAGGTACCCACTTTGTATTCTTTTCATATTAAATATTAAAAGTAATTACGTTGTAAAAAGTATATTTTATCATTATGTACTTTGCTTACCACGTCGATCTATTGAATTTATGATTAAATACGATTTTTTATTTATTCATTCCAATTTAAATTAGTCCTACAAATATGGTAATAAAACGTGAAAGTCAACAAATGGAGCACATAATCTAATTTCTTATTATAAATGGATGTATTTCCTTTTTGGTTGTTTATTCATTACTTCATATTAATGTATTTGAAAACAGCAGGTTTTTCTATACCAGGTGCCTCCATTATTTATTTTTAAATTTTTCATTCCCTTCTATAAATATACTTTAAGTATAGTACTGTTATTCATTAATATGAACCATCTACAAATTACCTCAAATTAATGAGGAAAAAGCTATTGCTGTCATCATGCCCCGGCCGGGATTCGAACCCGGGTCTCTGGCTTTACTCGCCATTGCTCTAACCACTAAGCTACGGCGACATGATGACAGCAACATCGACGAAACGTACTTACTAAGTCACTGAATCGTCGAATTATTGTATATTATTATTAATATCTATTAACAATGAAATATCGAAAAATATTTATTAGTGGTAATTTTAAATACATTAATGTGAATTAAATTCATGTCCCCGTAGCTTAGTGGTTAGAGCAATGGCCCGTAGAGTCAGAGACCCGGGTTCGAATCCCGGCGGGGGCATAATGACAGCAATAGCTTCTTCCTCATTAATTTGAGGCAAATTTGTAGATGGTTCTTCAATTCAATTCATATTAATGTATGTAAAATTACCACTTCTAAATATTTCTCGATATTTCATTGTTAATAGATAGTCCTGTTATTGTTGTTAATTATTTCTAAGGTGCGTATTTTATCTCTAGAAAAATCAGCATTGAGTTTAACTCCTTTATACGCACACACACTATGTAATTTATTATTAATTCTAGTAGAGATCTAAAGTTGATGAAACATGACCAGTATCACTACATAGTATAAAGCAAAGTCGATTCCCGCTGTCTGTCTGTCCCTATGTATGCTTAGATCTTTAAAACTACGTAACGGATTTTGATGCGGATTTTTTAATAGATACAGTGATTCAATAGGAAGGTTTATATGTAGATACATGCATAATATAGCAGAGGAACATTGATAATTTTAGAGGTTTCTAATGTGATGTCGTAAATAAATACATTTTTTTACGCTTACAAAGCAAACGCTGGCTGAACAATACGAGATAGATCAAAATAATGTACTACAGTATTGTACACCTTAAAAAGGTCTACAAAAAAGTCCGGGATGGAATATATCTATCTCTTAGGGATAACCCACAATAAACATTTTTTATCCATTACTTATTACGAGAAAATAATGGTTTATTTACGAAAAAGCGATTTTAAGCAATACAGCATTAATCCTTATCCAATTAAGTACCTTAAGTACATTGTGCATGTAATAAAAATCAATATGGCCCTTACAGTATGTAATTTAAATGAATATTTTCGAAGATATTACAGATTTAAAATGCAGGGACATAGCGGTTGCGGCGGTACCGGCCAGGGGTCGCGTGCCTATAAATAGTGCGTCGAAGGCCGCGCTTCGCCCTATAGCACTTTATGATTAGCAGCGGTCGCACGCGTTTATCGGAGCTCTCTAGCGAGGAAAATAACAATTATCACTACATGGTATAAAGCAAAGTCTGTCCCTATGTATGCTGAGATCTTTAAAACGGCGCAAGGGATTTCGATGCGGTTTTTTTTAATAGATTGGGTGATTCAATAGGAAGGTTTATATGTAGATACATGCATAATATAGCAGAGGAACATTGATTATTTTAGAGGTTTCTAATGTGATGTCGTAAATAAATAAATTTTTTTGCGCTTACATTGCAAACGCTGGCTGAACAATACGAGATAGATCAAAATAATGTACTACAGTATTATACACCTTAAAAAAATCTACAAAAAAGTGCGGGATGTATATGTCTACCTCTTACGGATAACTCACAATAACAATTTTTTATCTTTTACTTTTAACGAGAAATGATGGCTTATTTACAAAGCGATTTTAAGCCTTAAATACATTCTGTATTTAATATAGATCAATATGGCCTTTTACAGCATGCAATTTAAATGAATATTTTCGAAGATATTACAGCATTGCACCCGTGCGAAGCCGGGGCGGGTCGCTAGTAATTAATAAAACCATAAGTTGGTTTAAATATAATTTTTTTTAAATAATACTCGAAGGTTAAAAATGGTTCTGCTTATGTTCTTTTAGTACAGAATGCAGTATCTTAAGATTATTGGAAATTATGTAATCTGTTTTAGAGTTGGATTCGCTTGTAATATTAGAAATAAGGAACACAACGATCATAAAAGGAATTAAGTTCAACTGCACGAGCATCGGCCCTAACATAAACAAGCGCGACCCTTGAGGTCCACACTTCCCAGTATAATAATGAGTAATTTTTAATAAAATCAAAAATTTCAACATATTTATGTGTTTATAGTTGACTACAGTATTTGTTTATAAATTATCCTTGAGAAGTTTATTTGTAGTGTAATATTTAATTGTTAATATCCATATTTAATTCTTAATAACACTAATTTATTGTTGTTAACAATATTTAATTGTATTTAATTTTTTTCATTTTATATATTTTTTTACAATATCAATGAAAATTTATAATTAAGTTCATAGAATTTTAATTGTTTTTAAAAATATTTAACTGTTATTGAATATATTTTGTTGTTATTAATAATATTTAATTATTATTTTTAATGATAAACGTCGTAATTATAATTCACCGTTTTATTTATTGTTAATATCAACTACTTATGTTTTTTTTGTCATTTCTTGAAAGTTACAAACAACTATAAAAGCTTCTGCTAGCACTGGATAAAAATATCTCTTTTTTATAGAGTTATATCGGGACCACTTCGATGAGATAAATCTTTTTTAAAAAATTCCAGGCTGCTGAATTTCAGTATTTTTCTTAAAAAAAAAAAAAACGAGTCGAATGAAAGTTATGTGATCCTTTTTGGTTCATATTGCCGTTAATACGCTTCGACCGGCGTATTCCTTAATATTTCATTGTTAACATTATTGTAGATCAAATTTTTTTGAATTTTAAACGAAATGCCACCCTATAATTGCCCCTTAAACCCCCTGACAAATAGTTTCACGGGACCAAAAAAAGTTCGTCTGAAGAAAATTATTTTAACAAAATCGAAACCTATATAACTACCCTTTAAAAGCGCAAAAAAAATGGACGTAATCTGGCATTGCATATCCCTTGGAGCTTAAATACAGAAAATTATTTTAGGACAAGAGAAAAAATTATTGCACTTTGATCAACTACCCTTTAAAGCCTCTGACAAATTAATTTACGGTCGTAGTCTAACATTAAATGTATCTTAGAGCTTAACTGTTGGGAATTATTGTGGGACGAGGAAAACAGGCTTTTAAAAACGGAATAATTGGGTTTGAACGGCTTGTCAGCTTTTAAATTTGAATGGTCGAAAAAGCCACCGTTTTTCCATTTGTAACTTTTTATTTTTATAATCAGGGATAAGAGCCTTTTATATATATATATATTTTTTTAAAATTGTAACGCATTTCAAAGTTGAATTAGTCAGATCGTACGTCAGAGTTTGATTCTGTGTTCGTTTCTTGTAATATTTATTTAGAATTATAATGTTCGTTATTTAAAATGCACCCCCTCTTTTCATTTTATAACTGGTACTTTTCAAGTTAAACAAACTTCCCCGTCAATTTTCGTGACTGTTGTCTGTCAGCTGTCTGTTCAATCCTCTAGACCGTGCATCAAGCTTCTGAGGCCCATCGCTCCGGAAGCCGTGCAAGTCAAACTTTGTCCGTGCGGTTGTTAAAGCACTGACGGACAACCGGAACGCGATTTCAATTTTGTTTTTATTTCCTTCCTTTGTTATTATGACGCAATTTTAAACGGACGTACCCCTGACGTTTATGCTAAAAGGAAATTAAATTACGTGGGTGGCAAAACAAAGCGGTATTGTCGTCATACCACAAGAAGAAGTGATTTTTAACGCGCTAGTTGGTTACGTAGGTATTCTTTTGTCGCTGCTTTTAATTTTTTATTTTTTAAAACGAGGCAAGTTCAGAAATCTGCCTGTTTATCTCAATTATTTTAATTGGACGCCGACGTCGCGACGGTTGCGAGCCGACAGCAAGACCCACCATAAAATAATTAATTACCTTCGCGCTAAGTGCAAAGGAGTAAAACTAGTTGGCCAAGTTCAGCAATTAATTTTTGTCTGCCGCAATAAACGTATTCCTTGTTAGCCATCTGTCTCGCATAGAAACAGAGAAGAATTTGCATTTCGAGACCGACTCGTGTCATTCTTTTATGTTTTTTTGACGCTATTATTACCATGATTTTAATAAAAGCGGAGAACAATTACGACGGGGTTTATAGCACGAACAACGAGGAAATTCACAGAGGCGCACCATTTTTCCACCCATACATCAACTAACACATTTCCTACAACAGTCTCATTGAGAATGGCGACTTTCAAAAAACCATAGAATTCAAAATGCATTCGACGACAATCTTCGAAAGGCATTCTGGATACTTTAAAGTAAACCATCTCTAAACAAGACCGTAGACATCAACATCAATAAATTTTTCGTAAGTAATCAATGATGTATTTAGCAATATCACTAACAACATTGATTTTTAAATTGGAATAAGAACTACACTAATTTTTCTAATAAATAAAGATGGAACTTCAAACAATATAGATTAGGTTAGATTAGGTATCGAATAAGTCAATGATTTGGGAACGGTAAAAAATAGGAGAATGAATGTGGTATAGAATAATAGATATTTATGAACGGCGGGGCGAATTTACACGTTCCTTATACTTTAGTGAATTTAAAATGATTTAATAAAATGGAAGCGAACAATGGTGTCCAACCCATAAAATTCAGTTTCGCCATGAATAGCAAATAATATCCGTCATAAAAATATTTTCGGGGCAGGTACGTATTTTAATTAAAAATCCAGTACAAGTAGGACTTCGCCAATTTTAAATTTAATGGAAAAAATTTAAGCACCTAATGAAACAAAAACACGCAATCAACTGACTTTGGAACTCATGCAGTCTATGGGGATTTACGACGATAACATTGAGCGATTTCAAAGTATATTTGTAATATAAATAATAGCTGGATAATGCGCCCTTTTACTCACATAATATGCTAAAGGTGTACTATCACCACACCAAAGTTTATCTTAAATTTACAAATGTTTAAGGGTGTGTTTGGGGCGCTGCAATTAGACTCGACTCTGTTATGTGTGTAAAGGTCCAAAAATGCATTTAACAAAATTGTAGTATGAGCCCGTAACCCGTAAGTTACTTATAATTTTTGTTACAGTTCCATTGATGTGGAGTCACATCATATAGGGAGTAAATTCAAGTAAACGTAACGGATGTAAGTAAGGGATATGGACTTTGGGACCTTCGCCTTTTTTTTTTTTTTTGTTGTTTCAAATATGGGTAATATTTATGACTGAACTATCTTCGCTGTGAGAAATGGTCGGTAATTCTTTTTTTTTTTTTTTTTTTTTTTTCTGCTTAGCTGGGGTTCGAACTCGTGTCCTTTCGGTTGAGAGCCAACACACTTAACCACTGAACCACCGACCACCCCAGGGATATGGAACTAGCGCTGCCACTTATATATGCCTTCCCCACCCATTTTATACTGAGCGCACAGGGAGGGGGAAACGCGCTAGCGGTGACTAGAACGTAAGCCTAACCATCAGATTATGAGGAACACAAAGATGCACGACGTCTCTTGATATATATTATTAGGAAATGAAGAAAGAACACAAGAATAGGTGATATTAAATTGTTTTCAAACAATTTAATGAACCTAAACTCAACTCATAACTTACGATTAATCTAACCTCCTAACCTCAAGCTGATTGTAAAATATACAAAAAAAAAAAAGAAACAAGAAAACCTACGACTCGAACCCGAGACCAAAATCAACAAATATTTTCTACAGACTATTGATGCATTGATTTAGAAGAAACCACACAAGTTGTTTCTTTTATCTGTTAGTTTTGTGTTAAACATTTTTTGAATTTCAATTTTTAGATTAGAAGGTTATATTTAGCCTCAGTGATTACGATGATACACTAAGTTTGATTTCTGCAGAGGATCCCACCTTACCAGGTACCGGCTAAATAAATAATCATTTGCCAGTGTTAAACAATTGCACAAAAGCTCGAGATCAAAATTTTATCTTAAGCTTATGCCCTTATAAAGCATTCGCTTCAAAAAAGTTAACAAAAACTTAAATATCCGTTTCAGTTTATTTCGATTAATTTAAATCCTGTTTTATCAACTCAACAACAAAAAGTTAATCCTAATAAAAAAATTCAGATCCGCTGTTTCAGACGTTTCTTCGAGATGCAAGAGATCTGCATTGCGGTTGCTTTAGAAACTCGTAAAGTGTTGTTAAATTAGAAAAGGTATTTTAAGAGTCAGTTTTACTGAATTTTTGAGGTAACCAATAATAAAAAAAAAATTTTCTTTGGATTAAAAGCTTTTTGAGAAGTGAAGTCGTAATGTTCTCTGTAGGTGTGTTAAAGGGTGTCGTTTTGACACGACCGTTAACCGTCTTATTTATTTTTTATTTATTTACGCTAAGTGAAGAAATCCTTCCGGATTCATATTTCTATGGTATTTGTGTTCTGAACTGGTGATGTGGCCTCAGTTTTTAGTTTAATATTTTATTAAAGAGCCTTTGAAGTTCAGTCATAAATGTTTGAGACGAAGGGTTTAAACTTCTGAGGATTTTTTAAGAGCTTTTGCACGTCGCTAGCGAATTAACTGTGTTTGGAGGTATACTTTCAGTTTGAAATCTCTTCAAGTGAAATGAATATTTCAAAATTACTTACCAACCTGCTTAGTACTGTAAGGAAACGTACCTGAAACAAGGAAAAGAAGAAGTTATTACCACTGAAGTTATAGAAATTGAAATTTGCAAACATTTAAAAAATAGTGCTTATGAAATAAGTAACGAAGGGAAGCCATTATCTATTACAGGGATAGACAGATACAAAGGGTTATGTCACAGCTTTCCCTTAACTTTTACTATATAACTCCAAGCGTATGAGCTTTTTCGATAAAAGCCATTGTTATTTGATATCGTCCCTTTTTATTTGGCTCCTCGAATTATTCTTTTCTGGACTTCAGGAAGCGTAGAATTTTTTTTGACTATCATCCTTCTGTTTCCGCACTATATTTAGTCCCTTACAAACTAACTCTTGGAATACCGTTTCACCATAGTCATCGATATCTGTTCACTGGAAAATTATTATTATTTTATATTAGTTAATATAATACTTACCAGTCCTCCAGCGTCATTTCTTTTAGCTTAAGCATGCGGGAGGACCCAACTATGCCAAAATAGAAGAGAATTTGGGTGAGGAAAAAAAGATTCCTGGAGGTTCCCATTAGATTGTGGTACTTCTAATAATAATATTGGGTTTTTCATTCTCCATCAAAGAAAAACGCTCCATTGGCTGAGCTGCCACTGGAAATTCTAGACTAACTACTTATCGAATTACTACGTGTAAGTGGAAAGCAGCGTAGAATATAGGCAACTCATCATACATGTAACGACTGAAGATCGCCTTGTGATGCATTACTTAAGAGAGAACAGCGTAGAATTTTCTGTAAACAAGTTTCCAGAACGACTATCCGGTTCTCGGCAATATTATCTCTGCTAGATATACCCTGCGACAAGGGCGTCCAACGTTCGGTGTAAAAGAATTTTTTTGTCAAAATTTCTATTTATATTCTATTCCTCATCAGCTCACTAAAAGTTTGTGAGTAGTATCTGGTTCAATTTTAAATGAGCAAATGTCAAAAAATAACAAAAAGTTCAAGAGGAAGCAAACTATTTTATCCAATCCAATTTTGGAGGGAAATGGAATCTTAAATTTTATTAATTAGGAGCTATCCTCTACCATGAATGGAATGCAAGCTTAACTATCTCACGATGGTTCTTTACATGTATAATCAACCTATTTTCGAGTTACGAAGTACTCATTCATTGCTGAACCACATCATTCTGTTTCGTTATAGACACAATTATTAAGCTACTCAGATTATAATATTTTGAGTTAGCTGCATAACTTTTGAAAATATTTCTGTATTTCTAATTAAAGTTATACAGCATTTCAGGGATTTAGTTAATATATGTACGTATATATACAGGGTGGGCAACGGTGTATGGCCTATTAGAATTATATGGAAAACTAAAGCTGGGAAAATTTTGAAAAAAATCACGTAGTAGTTATGGAATATGATTTACATTTTTAAGATATTTACGGGAAATTCTACGGTAAGTTTAATTTATAGAAAAAAAACTTCTCAACTGCTACCAGAATTTTAAAACATCTTAGTTTTCACCACAAATTACTTAGGCCATTGAAATTTTAACCAGTTAAAGTAGAGTCCTGCATCTAATTTCTTACCAAAGCTAAGCTTCATGGTGTATATAGAGCGTTCAGAAAAAAATCCAAAGTTTAGCAACTTTAAATACGAATAGCTTTGTTTTTCAAATAGTGCCTACCTTATTTTATTTTTTCATTAGATTCCTTTTTTTTATCATCTTTCGATGCAGATGTATACTTCCTGTTGTTATATTGGAAAAGTTTTGAGTAATTTTGAGTTTTTGCAAAAATTAGCTAATTTTACTTTTGGTATAATAAAACTGTGCTATGAACGACTGACAAATAAAGATAATTTAAGTAAAATTAAACTAAAAACTGTTCTTTCGATTAACTTATATTACGAACAAATTTGAAAACATTCATTTATAATGAATGCTCCAATGGAAATTTTCGTTTTTAGTAATTTTGTAACATAAATTAATTAAAAGGACGGTTATTTATTTGTGTTTAAAGTTTTTGAATTTAGGATTTTTTTTCTGAATGCTATGTATACATTATGAAGCTTGGTTTTGGTAGGAAATTAAGCTTAAGACTCGACTATAAATCCTAAAAATTTCAATACCGTAAGTCATTTTTGGTAAAAATTATGATTTTTTATAAATTCTGGATTTAAAATAACAAAGTTGGCATCAAATTCCGGTGTAACATGAAGTGCTACAAGTGTAGATCATGTGCCATAGCTACTACGTGATTCTATTCAAAAATTATCTAGCCTTAGTTTTCCATATAGGTACTTCTAATGGGACATCCACCGTGGTTCACCCTGTATATACCTTTTTAAATTAAGGGAGACCTCTACAGCACCCTTTTTTTACTAATTAGTACACAAAAAATAAATACACTGTATAAATTTTCAACAAAAGTTTATTGTAACTTAACATTTGTTTCGCTACTAATCATAGCTACTAATTAGTACCTCTTCATTTCTGACTTTTATCATGAAAAACAATAAAATCCACGTCATGATAATTTCTTTAAAGAAAATATAACTTTGACAATTAACCTCGACAATCCAAGTAACGTTAATGTAAGATCTAGGAACTAACTGATACGGATCCTGACTTCGTACTTGTTAGTTCTCATCAGTGTGCCATAAGCAGTCCCGAAAGAACATCCTGCATCCACAGGCAGCAAATGAGCGCCAATAAACGTATTTTCCTTTGTAAAAAAAAAAATGAAGGTATTATTTTACAGACAACCCCCTAGTATAATAAATGTAACCATTAGTCGGAATATTAATAGAGAAACAGATAAATGAAACAATTACTAAGTAAATGTTCACCGTCAATATCTATGGTAAACTTTATGACGTTTCCGTTGAACTTTAACTTACTAAAGTTGTATTGTATGCTAATGGTTTGGTATAATTGGCACACAGATGAATCGAAAGATACGTTTTATGTTTGAGAAGACAGAATTTCTCCGGAAACAGATCCTCCTATTGTAATGGGTGATTGATTTGACATCAAGAGAAATACACATACGAAAAGAAAAAAGGAACAATACGTAGCATCACGTCAGTGAGCTCTGTTGTCGCCTGTTCACGTTAACGCAGTTGTATGAAATTTTACATGATGTTGAGGAGTCACGGTTTCACGATATGACCAACTACATGCTGTGATGCCAGGCATTGGCACACGAAACGGCCCCAACACAATCCTATCCATCATTTTGACAGACACACGCAATGTCCGCCGTAACCGACTGAATTACGGTTGCATAGTTTAACTCTTAATGATCTCTGCGGCGCCGTGAAATATGTGCCAGTAATTTAGGGCCATTTTTTAACCCTTAAGTTTCAGGCGTAATTCGTGCCATCAGCGGTACCGTTCAATCTTCGTATCGTTGTTATTTACAACACAACGAACCACAAAGACCTTTCTATAAAGTTACCATTTAAACGCGAACCTTCAATCTAAACAACACAATATAACACTTTGTTACCTTTTACCCTTTTGAAATTATGTTCACCTTATTTAGTTGAGATTTAAGGGTGAGCATCGGCGATATGACTTAATAAATAAAATAACAAAAACAAAAAATAACTTTCAGTCTATCTACAATATTCTCACCCCCTTGTAGCCTTTTACACGTTATAAATGGGAGTTCGTAAACTCATAATGGAATTATTTCTATTTATATGATTACGTAATAGGGAGTACATTTGGCTAAGTTTTAAATTTGACCGAATGATGATATGACATTCGAAAATTATACGAAATATCATTCAATTTAAGCACAGTATCCTCATTTCTTTATAATATTCCACCCATGAAACATGGAGTTCGCCAATTCAATAAGAAATTAGACTTATGATATTGCAATGGGCTGCAGCTTTGGTTCAGTTTAAACCAGTCGTTGATTCGATTTTCAAAAATCATAAGAAAAACAACATTAAAACTGAGCACAATATTTTCACCCCTTTGTAACCCTGTACAACTAAACCAGTAGAATTAAAGGAAATTTTTTTGTTTTAAAAAATGCGACGTTATAATCTGAAACCGGTCCTGTGCGTGAGTTGGCAAGGAATTGAAACAACAATTGAACAGTTAAATAGACGCACGTAAGCGAAATCGGGCTCGTTATAAGAAGACTTAACGTAAACACCAACAACTTACTAATTAACTTACTGCCTATGACTGATACTGCTAATTAACAGTCGATGATAATATGCCTTTCAAAAATTACAAAAAGAACCTTTTAGTGTAACCACATCATTGTCACTTCTTCGTAAGGAAAAGATTAAACAACATTTCTTGAGATTGCAGGGATTAACAAAGTAATGTAAACATTGCGTTCAATAATGTTTATTGGCCAGAATGGTAGACTAATTAACGTTATATTCAAAGAGTATATGGCTTATTTTAGAAAAATTTAATGCACCTTTGCACATTTTTGGGAATAATCATGAAATATAAAAAAGAAAAATAAGATAGGTAAGTAAATTTCTGCTCATATTAATTATTATTGCAACTAAAGTAATTTTGAGTGATACATAATTTTAGTGAAGATAAAAGACCACGACATTGTTGTTAATTTTGTTTTCCAAAATTGAAACTATATTAGGTACAAGTACTGAAGTGAAATAATTTTTTTTACATCAAAAGAAATGATCTTACAATTATTTGGTAACTCGAGATTTCTTAATTGGTTGACAAAGTCTTGAGAGTTTTTCTTGTGGAGTTGGGGGATGAACAATCGAAGTTGTTAAATAAAATTTTGTTGGTAAAATTGCAAAATTCATAGTTAGGTGCATTGGCATATGATACTAACGGTATAAGAGAGTTACCAACTTTATAGACTTTAGAATCGGGTTGTCTAAATAAAATTTCATCCTCATCTCACCTCCGGAAGTCAAAGCGCTGAGAAATTTTTTGAACAACTATAAAGATAAGCTCCTTCTGATTTTAAAATCAAATCTTTGAATTTTTACATTAAAAGTAAAAGAAAAAAAATCTTTGTTTAATATTTCTATTTACAAATTGAGTTTCTTACTTTTTTCTGTGAAATATTGAATTCATTTTAGAGTTTATTTAGATTCCAGGGTTTATATAGTAATTAATTATGTCATGCCAATTGGTCTAATATAATGAGAGCAAATTGGTTGCGACAGACGGACAGACACACACAGGAATAATCCTAAAAGGGATGTGCATTTTAATTCGGACATACGGAGCTATAAAGTTTAAGTAGTGGGTAGTTGCTCTTAGGGGATGTTGCAGCACAACGTGAAGCAGTGAAAGCGTAGGGTGTAAGATGTTTTTTGGTTTTATGGAAGCAAGTATCAGAGACAAAACGTGTCCACCCTGTGTATTAATTTGTTGTCCTAAACAAGAGGGTTAATATTTATCCTGTTCAACTGGTGATCCCATGAGTGCTTGAACATGGTCATTCCGCAAGAAACTGAAACTATTAAGTTTTATTATGGTTCCGACCCGCTTTTATAATTGCAAAAGTGAAGAGAACAACGTCTGGCAACGCCAGAAATTGTCTACGCCACCCCTTTTACATTTAGTGACAGCAATTTACAATTTAGATTTCTTCCGGAGACATTAACGTCCTTCGAAGCTCCTCTCTTGCTTACGGGCTAATTTATTTTATAAGAAGACGCGGCTCGGAAACGTTTCCTGTGAGAGAAAAACGAGTGACAAACTCTTCTTTTCTTGCTCCGCGCTAATTCCTTTCCTAACCTTTTTTTCTCTTCAAAGCAGCGTTCTTTCGAAATGTCAACAGGACGAGACGTTCCAGGACAAACTGTTGAAGGATTAAAGCACGACAGCTGTTACACTTTTTTTTGTCAACGGATCCCGTCAACTACGTTAAAGGCGTGCGCGAATTGTCATCCCTATTCTACTGTGTTAGCTACTTATCGCAAGCCATTGAACATAGCCGCGCTGGAGTCTTAAAAGCCATCACAACTTGAAAGAAAATCAAATTTTGAACAATAAATTTTTGAAAAAAGAAATGACGCTTCGAAACTACATATATTCATGTTAGAAATGTGATCCTCATGGTCGAATTCAGTCTGAATCATTCGGGGAACCTAGACGATGTCATGATCAACAGAAGAGTGTCATTTGGAGGTGAATTGGTTACATTTCGAGTAATAATTTGGAAAACAAAAGAAATAATAATAATAAGGAAAGAATGAAGGAATTTCTTGTAGTCAAAAGATTTTCTGGGACTGTCCCAAAATTAATCCAATGGGAAGCTCAGATGTTAGATAACGCATGTTATTTAATTCCATCGCTAAAATATTTTCACGGCTACGCAAAATGTTGTGATCTCTATGGGTAAATGATTTTTAATGTAATTTTTTTTCTGTGCAGAAAAAAAGAGTGGTTTTCAATGGCAGATTGTTGATTCTGGAATCGTGTCATTCCACAATATCTCAGTAACAATAAAACCGTATCCCATAACGATGTTAGCTCGTGATGTTTACAATCAAGCATTTGTTGAACCTTAAACAAAGTAAATAGTACGAATCTCTTCGAATACGTATATTTATCGGAGATATCGTATTCGTTTCCACTCATCGTCAGTTTACCCCATTCGTTCCGAAAATTGGACATAAATCCAAATGAAAACGCAGGTTTTCGATTGAAAATCACGTAGTAAATTTGTACGGTGACTATCGAAGGAATATTTCTAGAAATGGAGATCCTATTGAAATAAAATTCCGACCAAAAAATTTTAGCATATTTACAGTATACGTATGGATTCTACCACCTATACCATTCAAATGAGGATT
This sequence comes from Agrilus cyanescens, assembly GCA_947389935.1. NCBI lineage: Eukaryota > Metazoa > Arthropoda > Insecta > Coleoptera > Buprestidae > Agrilus > Agrilus cyanescens. The sequence continues at coordinate 14,461,911 of OX376713.1, read as the reverse complement.
ACTACAGAAAGTAGTGACCGTGAGAGCCCTACCATCGCGGAATTGGAAAATTTTGATGTCATCTGAATTGACTATTTAAAGTGATGTATGATCAAAATGACTTTGGCAGGTATACATCTAATAGAACAAAAACTATGTGCCCCAATGGACAACGGTCGACATATGCAGAAGAGACTGAAGAAGCTCCTTAAAATTGTAGTAGTAACTAGCGGTTGTAAACATATTTGAAAATCTCATTAAGCCGTGTTCCTCATACGGCCTGATAAATTATCGATAACCATTAAAGATTGCAAAATAGGAATGGTTATCGATCAAAATCTGCTCTCAGGTCAGTATTCTGTCGAAACCACCAGACATGGAACGCGATTTCGAGCTGGTTGGCTCTCATCAGCTCTCAAAACCTGACCTGAGAGCATATTTTGTTCTATTTAGGTTCGCGTGCCTTTCACGCAGTCGTAGCTATGCGTAGGTCTGGTTCAACAAGTATTACCTTAATGAAAAGGTATCTTGTTGAACACTACAGTACCTATTATTAAATAGCGTTGACCATAGATGGCGCTCTAGTGTCATCTTTGGTCTTTATTGAATCCACTTCTAGTAAGGAGAGGCTTTGGTCGGTCGGTGTTCTGTCGGAACCATCTGCGGTACGCTGATGAGAGCCAACCAGCTCGAAATCGCGATCCGTGTCTGGTGGTTTCCACAGAATACTGACCTGAGAGCAGATTTTGATCGATAACCATTCCTATTTTGCAATCCACATGTTCAGCAGAAGATTTTCCAAATTGGAAGACGATACAAAGTTAAAATCTTCCTATTGTAATCCCTATTATTGTTAATGAGCCTAGTCAAATAAGGGTGTATGTACAGAGGGTAGAGGTAACCGTCTGTATATATGAAAAAGCGTCCGTTAAATTAGTGTGGCGGTACTGTATCAGATGGGCAAATATTATTGAAAGCGCTAAAAGTTATTGTTATATTATTTCAAGAAATTGTTATACGTAGAATCTTGACGTCTTGGGTTAAATAGTAATTGCAAAACTTATCAATGTGAAACAATAAAAACGACATTTGTTAAACAGAATTCTTAAATCTTTCGAGTTTGCACTCTGTAGCGTATGAGCCAACATGTATATGGTGCGTGTGGTGGTAGTGGTTCTGAGAAGAACCGGTTGAAATGCGGATGCTTATTCCAGCATCCGTGGTGAATGATGAATACCTCCTCGGTATTAGGGAGGATACCTTTTCGGTCACAATGGGTAGGAAAAGCAAGTCAGAGTTAGACTAATTTATTTAATTATTTACAGCTTATTTATACTGTAGCGTATTGCAGCTAGCATGTGTAGGGGTGCGTGCAGTGATGTTGGTTCTGAGGAGAACCGTTTGAGATGCGGATGCCTATTTCAGCTGCCGTGATGAGAAGGAAGAGCGAGTCAAAGTTAGACTAATTTTATTCAATTAATTACGCATGATGTGGTGGGAGATATTTCAGCTATCAATGAATTTAGTTGAACTCGGTCGAGTCGTCGAATCTCTCACGTTCATGAATAATTTCTAATAAAACATATCATCAGCCCCTAAAATACGTACAACTTTGGGTTTTCGGTTAGAATCTGGGTTAATGTTCATCTCATACGAGAGATATTCTTCTTATTCATATGAATATAATTTTTGTATATGGTGCACCCCTCGTCTTAGCACCATGCACAGCTACTGCTGAACCCGGAATTACCAGGTGCGAAACCGTATTTTTGGTATTTAATGAAACGCACTTTAAGGGTTTTTTTTTCGAAATTGACTGGATAGTGCGCCCTCCGCCCTATATATGCCTGAAAAAGTAAAAGCTTTTCCCAAACTGAAATTGCCAGTAGAGTAAACGGTCCGAATATAGGCTCCGTGTTCATTATGGGCCCTCATCAAGTGTCATAACTCTTCTCTTCACATCTTACACAATTAGACGTCGTTAGACGTGTTCCTAATATGGACAGAGGTTCCAAAATCGACTTAAAGTGCAAAATTATTATTTTCTTCACCTTAGTAATGAAGTATATTTACATTTTGTCGCCGCAATTTCCGAAATGAGCCCCAGATCGTAGATCTAACGCTTCCACACAGGCTTTGGTTCAATCAGAATGTTTAGGTATTCCAAGTGTATAATTATTAAATTAGAAGTTGAAGTATTTTACATAAAAAAATAAAGAGTTTTTTTAAGCAGGTTCGTTACCATCTTTTTTTCGTTTCTGGATCAGCAGAGATCCCCACAACGTGCCGCTGGTTATTATTCGCATTGTACATTAAAAGTTCACGAGGGGATTGGAAACTTTCCGGAATGGCGGCCTCGGGAATACAAAACAGACCCTCTCCCGTATATGAAACCACTTTAGAAGTTGCGCCCCAAAAAGTTGATCGAACAACTTCTTTCCCTAAAAAGCAGCAAAAGAAAAGGTTCGATACTTATAAAAAAGATGAATTTTTGAATGACAAACATAAACAAGAAGAACGGACTGTGGAACAGTTAACTGAGGATAGGTGCCTAAAGTATAGAGACGGTGCGTTATAAGGTGCGCAGGTGCGCGCGCACTACCTACAATTTTTTTAATTCAGCATTAATAATTATCTTTAGTAAATAATTAAAGCGTTCTTAATTTATCGCTTTGCCGCATCCCTAGCGTTAATACCATCCAAACTTTATTCGGCTGCAGCGTTAGAACGTACTAGTCCGCCAGGCGCTGTGTATTTTCTACCTCCAATGCAATCGGCGGCTGGGCAACAGTACTCGCCTGTTACGTGCTATCGTTCGCTTGGAAATAGCGGAGATAGGACGCGTATTACTACTACTGCTTACGTGGCTTTGCTTAAGCTCCTAAACATACATGCAATTGTTCATTAAATTCGGAATAACGCCGAGAATAATGTATTAAAATATTATATTAGCACATAAACAATTACAAAAGTTATAAACAATTTAAGATGAGAAAATAAAGGAATTTTGTTTTTCGTAAATAACAGAAAAACTGTAAGTGATAGCGCAAATTGGAAAAAAACGCCCTTAAAGGGGAGGAAATTTCCAATAAAAAAGTCCTAACTCCCGAAACTCCATCTCCGTTATTACTAATTTTAATTTAACGTTGAAAATAGGACTCCCCGTGGCTGCTACAGGATGCGCGTGCCGTTTGATAGTCAGCGCATTATATAAATTAGGTAATATTTTATGGTATTAACTATAAATTTAAAAATAAAAAAAAAAATTGTGTATTCTTAACACATCAAAGAATAAGGTCCCGTTGGAAAAAATTGTTTCAAGGAATAAGGCAATAAAAAGTATTGAAATAATTGGCCTAAAATTTTTTCACTTCCTGGAGCCTTTTAGTATGTATATTTGATAATAATAATAATATGAAGAAATTTTTTCTAAGTAGTTTATTATAATAATTCTTTTTATGAAAATCATTATTCTAAAAAATATGAATATAAGAAATTGGTAAACGAATGGCGTGAAATTTTTTTTTGAAGTGTTAAGAATACAGCATCATTTTTTCGAATTTTTAAATTGATAATACCACAAAAAAATTATGTAAAGTGGTAACTAGAGTAACGGATTTAAATCATATGGACTTTCCCTGAGAAGACGCGATGAATCAGAAACGTCATCCAATCCAGACTTGAAGTTTGTCACGATCAAATAACTACAGAAATGAAGATTTTATTATTATTATTATTATGTACGACGCAGCCCCAATCTTAAAATCACGCAACGCCACTGAAAAATGGTAAATGTCGTTTAGGGGTTCATAAAGATATTATTTAAAAATTGTTTTATTACAATGATGTAAATTTAAAAAAATGGCAGGCGGTATATTTTGGAGGTGACGGAAACGCTTCTATTCAATTTGCGTCACTTTGTAAAACATATTCAACCCTCGTGAACGACTAAAGTCCCATTTAATAAAAAAGAATAAGAGACAAAAACCGTATCTATAAAAAATAATTGTTAGTTATCAATTAAATCAATATTTAAGTAATTATACTGTTTTATTGTTTGGGGTGTAAATTTTTATTTATACGCAAAAACGCTTCTAGAACATTTCTTCAACATGCGCCATCCAAAGATGAATAATGGTACTAAATAAAATAATACCCTCTTCTATAAGAAAGTATCTTTTGAATGCGATGTTCGTTGTTTCATTATTTCTGTTTTCTTTTTTTTTTTTTTGAAATGCGTGTTTATAAAGACATGTGGAAACAATGGGAAACAATACCTTTCAGGAGAATAAGAAATCGTTGGTAATCTCTTAGCATAAACCTTTCGGAGATGTTAAAGAAACGTGAAGCTATTTTTCTACCTCGTCCATAAATATTTGAGTATTCTTCTTGGGGGCACTATCTCGCAAATGGAGAGCGAGTGCTATTGAAGAAACACTGTTGTAAAAGAAGCTTACGAAAGAATGCTTTTCACCCGATTTTCTGCCAGGGAATGTTTTAAAGTCCTTTTAAAACTGGACAACTACTTTTCCTTTACAGGTAAGTACCTTCCAATAAACTTTGTCGTTCTATTTTAAATTAAAATGAAAATGCATCTAATGAATCTACGTCACACATATCTATCTTTTTTCACATTATCTTATCAAATATTCATACATATAGGGCTTCAGGAAGTGAAAAATTTTTATTGTATCAATTATTTCAACATTTTTTATTGACTCATTCGTTGAAAAATGGACTTGAACAATTTTTTCCATTGGCACCTTATTCTCTAAAGTTTACGAATACACCATAGTTTTTTCGAAAATTTAAATTGATAATTAATAGCATAAAATACTTATATTTATACAAAGTGATGACTATCAAGCGGCACACGCATCCTGTAGCAGCCGCAGGGAGTCCTATTTGAAACGTTAAATTTAAATTAGTGATAATGGGAGAGTTTCTGGAGCACCTTTTTATTGAAAATTTCCTCCCCTTTAAGGACTTTTTTCCAATTTGCCTAAATGTCTTTATTTTTTCATCTTTATTTGTTTAAAACTTTTGTAATTTTTTATGTGCTAACATAATATATAAATACATTATTCCAGGCGTTATTCCGAATCCAATGAACCTTAGCATGTATTTTTAGGAGCTTAAGCAAAGCTACGTAAGCAGTAGTAGTAATACGCGTCCTATGTCCGCTATTTCCAAGCGAACGATAGCACGTAACAGGCGAGTACTGTTGCCCAGCCGCCGATTGCATTGGAGGTAGAAAATACACAGCGCCTGGCGGACTCGTACGTCGTAACGCTGCGGCAGAATAATATTTGGATAGTATTAACGCTAGGGATACAGAAAAGCGATAATTTAAGAATGCAAGAAATTTGAATTTAAGCTAACGATTATTTATCAGTATCAATTGAAATAAAATAACTTTCTAAGTTAATTAAACGAAATTGTTTAGCATATTTTAAATGTTCAGCGATTAATTAAATTAATACTTTAAAGTAGATGAAAAGCTAGCAAACATTTTAGAATACTGAACATTATTTTTCAATATTGAATTTTAGATTATTATTAGAAAATGTATGCAAACAATTCAGCTATTTTAGATTTATATACTTGTTCTCATATTTATGAGGGTCGGAGGGTGCAAATCGCAGTTTTCCTTAATTTTTTCTTCTTTTATGAGAAAAGTCTACTCCGGTAAGTGTATATTCCGATGTTAAAATTTTTGGAAATAAATTATCCAATTCAATAGAATGAAGTGATGTTCATAAATTTAATATAGATAATTTTGTTTAATTAGTTGACATAAATTTCAATTTCAAGTGGTGAGATATAAATCATTTCAATTATTGTTCATGTTTAATTAACTTTATTTCTACTAACTATTATATTTGAATGGGTAATAGTACTTTCTTTTCATTATACAAAAAAAACTATTACTTATTTTAATGTAATTGATAACTAAACAAAAATATCAATTATTCATTATGGTTTAATAGATGATAAATGCATAGAGCTTTGAAATAGATATTCTCGGAACTAACCTAGCATTTAAAATGTTTTTTTATTTTTTCGAAACCACTATAAAAGTCAAAATGCTAACGAATCTGTAAAACTTCGTGTTGAATTTTTAAAAATTTAATGAATGAAGTTTAAGCAAAATAATTCCTTTATGACTACAAGAAAATATAATGTAAAGTTCAGAGGCGCTAATTTTGACATTCTCGAAAGATTAAATAATGTAATCTGATCTTTTTGGTGTTTTCCTTCCCATTGCGTCCATTTTGAAGTATCTAATTACCATTCGTATTTGGTTAAATTGTGTTTCTCTCATTCCACTGTATTCCGCCTTCCAAGTCGTAGTCTTTTGCACGCATCAGCCTCAAATTCTCCTCCTCAAGTCATTATATCGGGACTAAATAGAGTCTAAACGAGGCGCAGTTATCTGCAAAACCGTTTGCTCTACACAGTATTACTCTTAATTATCTTTGAAATTGATATAAATCACACGAATTACCTACCAACGCTAAATTACCGCTACAATAAGGGCATTTCTTTCCATTTAACTTCGTCTCTTACGTAAAACGGCACGAGCGTTTTAGCATTTTAAGGGAAATATGATCTGGCCTAACGAGTTTCCCTCAAAACGATTCAGGAAATTTAGAAAATATATTACGGAGAATTTTACAGCCTCATTACCATTTATTTAACGAAAGCGTTAGCCGAAACGACTGCCTGTCTTATAGGCATTGCGGTTAAAAAAAAAGAACGGAAAATAAGGCAATTTACGATATAGAAAACTTAAATCCGTTCTTAATTAATTCCTTTCAGGAAAATTATGTGAAATTTTTGGCTAAGTAACCATGACTGTCGTAATTTTGGATTAAGGTGGGATCATGGGATTGCAGGTATTTTGTACGAATGAACAGGCACAATAATTGAATTTGTGAGATTGTATTGGAACAAAGTTTCTATGGGCTGGGATCCACTTCGGAAGTTGCATCGACAAAATCTTGAAGTTAATATCTGAACCGCTCTGACTCTGACTCGTGCTCGTAGAGGTCGATGGGAACAGCATTAGTGCAAATTTTTAACATTGGCAAATTATTATGCCTATTTCTAGCTTTATGCAAAAGTTTTACAAAATGCTATTTTTGACCTTTTACGTAGCGAAAACAATTAAAGTTACAATGAAAATGTAAAAATTTTCAATTATATTAATAAAATATTGAGAGATAATAAAACGTTGCCTAATTATTAATCAAGAGTCGTTGGTAATTGGCAATATTAGTTTTTATTGATCTTAAAATGTAAAAATGTTTCTTTTTTTGTAGAGAATTGAATATTTTATAAAAAAAAAAACAGAATCTAGATACCTATCTGTCTTAAACAGGAAAAAATCTTCACCAGTCTTAATGAGCCCTCAAAGGTTAACAGTACTGGTGATTTCAAGTTGGAAGAAGCCTCCCTATGGTAATATTTGACCTTTAGGCAGGGCCGGATTCATGGAAGAGAAGCCGAGGCTGCAGCCCCGAGACAATCACAGAAAAACTCCTCTCCCACAGAACAGATAAAGCAACGGAGAATTGAATTTTTAAATCAAACGAAGAATTCTTTGTAAACGTTTTCTTCGAATGAAACAAGGGATGTACGTCATCAAACAATAAAATCCTCGTACCAATTTAAATTCATAAGAAAAAAAATTTCTAAGCACTATCTTTCTCTCTCTCACTTGTCTAGAATAAAAGATCCAGAAAAGGATAAAAATATGTTGGTCCTCTGTCAAAATCGTATTTGGGTTGGCCATTCTGCGCAGTGTTGCCGCTGTCTAACACAACTTTCTTAGTCTAATCTGTCATTTTGACGATTTGGTTGTTTTGATTTGTGTCCTTAAACGTTTTGAATTGTATGTCTACTATTCTTTGCTGTTTGAGGTATATTGTGACTTATTTTCTATTTTTGCCAGTTCTGTATTTAAAAAATCTGCGATTGTAATTGCAAAATATGCCGAAACCGTTGAGTAGTCGGTGTAAACAACTTGTCTCGTCCCTTATCAGTTATTTTGAACAGGAACGGGATAACGGAGCTTGTTTTGTATTTTTACTGTTAAAATTAGTTTGCAAATAAAGACATTATTTTTGCGATTACTATAAGAATCCAAACTTTGGGTATTTTGCTATTGACGTGGCAACGTTGTAATGTGAACCTGTCATATATTTTGATGACGTGCAACCATTATTTGCCTGAATAGAGTATAAGTATTTTGTATTCATTTTTCAATAATGGAACCTTAATTCATCAATTAAGGGACAATTAAAAATTACCACTCCGATTAGAATTTAGCACAAGAGTCATAAAAGTGGAACTGCTAATGGGCGACCAGTTCGAGCCCAAACCGGCCAGTGAGAGTAATCTTAAAACTGCAACTGCTTACCAGTGACGTGCGGTTTTAACGGACGATGAGCAGGAATTACAACGAAAGAGATCATTCAAATATTATTATCGTTTACGCAAAATAGTTTATAGTTGTTTTATACTTTCGGTAATATTTATTGATGATTCCAATTTTGTTCCCAGGATTACTAAGACACGTAAAGCCATTTCACGTGTTTGATTCTCCAATCATTTCTTGTAAACATTTGTTGTTGTCACTATTATAATAGATGTTTGCAACTAGTTATTTTGAGACATCATTTAATTAAAGTTTTCATTAATATTTATTACAGTAGAGAGGTTAATTACCAAATATATGTATATTTTTATAAATGTTAGGTTAGGTTAATGTTATCAAGATACTTCTATACAAGTCTTCATAATAGTGAAACATTCTTATAACCCTATTTTTCATAAACCGTCTGTTGGTTATATATTTAATCATTGAGATTACAAATTCTCCACCAACCTTGTGGTTGTTAAGCCAATAAATTCAACGTCGTGTCTCCAGTACGTACAGTAACATTTCTTAAAATCTTCACGTCCGAGACGTTTAGTGCGTTAATGAAAGGTACCATCCGCCAGCAGCAAGGAGGTCACTGCGCTTGCAGAGACCTGGCGTCGGTCGCCGTCGCGACGTCTACTTCAGCTTGGGAACATGACACGTACATTGTATCTGAAGTGACATGAATTACTACGTGTAGTACTTTCCGGTGGCACGGTACTTGATAACACATTCCCGTATCGGTTTTACGAAGGAAAGGAGACTGTGACAGAAGTAGGGAAATGGCTACATGAACCCGTAACTCGATTAACATGGCGTCTTCTTACCATATGCATATGTATGTGTATGTTATAAATTAAAGTGCTTCTCTAGTCTACTCACCTTAATGAGGGTTAGATCTCTCGTTACTGAGACTCTTGAATGAGTTCCCTTAGATCTGACCTAGAGTTGGTCCTTATAAAATTTCGGTGACTAAGAAAGTGGCCCATTAAAACTTATGTATGACTTAGGGGCAATTTGTTTTAAAGGAAGACAAATAAGGACGTACAAAAATTCTCACATCAATTTTTATTTAATTAATGTCACCAATCATATGTAATGAGTTAGTTGGGGTAGAGGATAAGAAACATTAATTTATTATAACAAAACGTTAGCGCATTTTACACTTTGAATGAGAATAATTATAGTATATACAGTGTGTTTGGTGGTGGCAATTAGTTGGTATATTTAATCGCATGATAACCATAGTAAAGGACATCAGGTGTAGTGCAACGAATTGCGATAAGAACTGGGAAACAAGATCGGATGACTAAATAACCTACTACTTACTTATTCAAGGTAATTGTGCCGGGAACAACATCATACATTTATATGTAAATATCTCGTTACAACAACACTGACGCATTGACCTACGTTAATTACTGATACTGCTAATTAATTTTCTAGTTCTATTATGCCCCATCACCTCGTGCAAGATCGGCACTAATTGCAGAACACCCTGTATTACATCCTTAGTAAAAAATGGCGCAATATGAAAAGATGTAAAATGACAGAAAAATAAAAGCTCTAACCTGCATGTAACCTCCTTGACAATGGCTCGCGTTGAGCAGCGTTCCCACTTTGAACTTGTTAAATTTAATTCGCAATATCCAGTCTTTTGGAGTTCCCCTGAATGAGCGGAAACGATACCAACAAGTGAGAGGTTTTCCAAAGTTTTCCGGCATTAACTCTGGACTTGACACGTCTTCGTATATATCCACTGTTTTATTGCAGTGGTCCTTTTGTCCATCTACTGAAACAAACGATTACTTTTTAGAAAATAAACTCGAAAACATTCCAAGCAAGAAAGACATTAAAGCCAGATAACTTTATTAAAACAACACGAACTTTTTAGAAGTTTTGCAGTTGAGTAGAGACATCAGGTGGGCAGTAACGGAATCGATTTTCGATTAAAACGATCACCTAAATATGATTTTCAAGTTGTTTTTAAAAATATTGTTAATGGTGATACCCCTGGGATCCCAGAGTCACAAAGCTCTGGTTATTGTTGGTCATACTCGTCCTGAAGCACCTTTAGGAAATAATAATTCAGGAAAAATGATTGTGGGATTGATAGTGTACTGTTCGTGGGTTTATTAAAAATTTATTCACAAGACTAAGTACAGGAATACAATTTATATACACTAAGATTACTGTTTATTTAAACGATGCACTTATATGCACTTTTTTTCAATTTATTTCATTCTCACTACTGTCGGTTTATTTCCGATGTTACCACTGTCACTGTCAATTTATTACGAACTTACTCGGCGAAGGTCTCTATCGCTTTTATAGCATCATAGAACAGCCGGGAAAAAGTCTGGAATATTCGAAAGATTGTTTACGCCGAACCGCTTAATTACTTTCTTGGAAGTCAGGTATGAGACACACGCCTACAAACACACGCATACACTGCCGAAAACTGCCCGCGGCTAGTTGAGCCGCCGGCCCGCAACACATGCAAGTGTACCGGATCTCACACAAGCATGCTCGTGTTCGCTACAATAGATTTATTTAATTTTAATGTTTCATCGTTTTTATAGATAAAACTATTGCAAAAGTATTAAGTATTGGTGGTAGATTAACCAAATTGTATTTATTAATACTGACTCAATATTGTAACGACTTTTCCAGTTTAACTTATTTATTTAACGGATATTTATTTACAACTATTCATTTAACACTTAAACACTTATAGAATACTTAAACACCAATAACAATTCAACAACTTATTTATATGACAAGGAAGATGCGTATTTATGTTACTCGGTATATCGTAGTTCGGTATTTATATTACTCGTTCGGAAGCTAACTGTAAACTGCTACTGTCACTGACCACGTCAACAAGTATTTATACAGACACCGAAAGTTCCAGAAGAATCCAGAATGACGTACTAGACTTTACGCGAGTTCATATTGTGTTTGTTTAATTTATGGCCTTGTTTATTGTCAAGAAGCGCCGACCGACGGCGGTATTCTTTGAACTCCGCTTATCTGCTCTCGGATCTTGTCGCCGCTCTCGCATACATGCACGCTCGTTACACTGCCCCCTCCTTAAGGGGGATCACATTCTGCCCTTCCTTCAAAGGATCATGTCGGTATTTGCAATTCTGTCCCCTAAGGCACCCAGTCGTCATATGTAAGTAGCAATCCACCGTCCTTGGCTGTGCTGGATCTCGTTGGGGATTGTTAGTGTATACCGTTATTTTGACGCCACTCCACCGGAACAAGACACTCTCCAGTTCAGTCCATCCTATCCGTGGCATGGCTTATCTTGTGGTACCCGTGGATAGCAGTTGGTCCCTTAGTTCCACCAACGAATCCCATAACGAGCGGTAGGTGGGTTTTTCAGACGACGCCTCCTTGGTGACCAGGTAGTAAATGGATCGGTTCCCGTCCACCAGACTTAGCACTTTCTTTCCGTCTCCCAGTTGGTCCCGCAGCTCTGACAAGCGGCCAACCTTCTTCTTGAATACGGTCGCAATACCGCGATCCATTCTCAAGTCTTTGGCCACACAATTAACCAGCGAGTCCGAAGCAGTAAACAAATCTTCGGATCTTTCGGAGGTGACACCGAATCTGGAGTTAGCATACAAGCTCGGCATGGTCATAAACTCGTCATACTGGGGATCCGGAGAAGGAGCTTGCATAAGCCTGATCCGTGCTTCTTCGTGATTGTCACCGGCATATAGGGCCAAACGGTTAAAATGGACAACCTTCGGTCTTCCATTTAGTGTGCGTCGAATCCGGTAAATGACGCTATTTATTCTCTTGACGATTGTATATGGGCCTTCCCAGTGCTGCTGTAGCTTCGGCGAAAGACCTTTACGGGGCTGTGGATTGTATAACCACACTATGTCTCCCTCCTGGAAACCTCCATCAGTGGCCCGTATATCGTAGGTGTCCTTCATGCGGTCGCTAGCAATCTGCATCCGGGAACGTACTTCCTCATGGATATCGTCAAGTCTTCTGCGGAGATCACTAACGTAGTCTTCTTCGGCAACGTCCTCATCAGGTTTGCAGCCAAATTTCAGGTCACATGGCAACCGTAGCTCCCGACTAAACAGTACTTTTGCTGGTATTTGCCCAGAGGTTTCGTGAATCGATGATCGATATGCCATAAGAAACAGGGACAGATGGCGACCCCAGTCTCTTTGGTGTTTGGAGACCACTTTGGACAAGTACTTGTTAATGGTCCTGTTCATTCGCTCTGCCATGCCGTCTGATTGAGGATGCAGAGGTGTTCTCCGGGTTTTGTGATGGCCTAATATCTTGCAGATTTCCTGGAATACAACCGACTCAAAATTCCGACACTGATCAGAATGAAGCTCCATGGGCACGCCGAACCGCCTAATCAGGTGGTTTACTAGCTCCTCCGCTACTGTGGTGGCTGTCTGATTTTGGATTGCGTACGCTTCAACCAATTTCGTGAAGTAGTCCGTTGCCACCAGAATGTATTTATTGCCACCATCGGTCTCTGGAAACGGTCCTGCGATGTCTATGGCAATCCGTTCGAATTGACTGCCGACGTTGAACTGGCGCATAGGAGCATGCCGTCGTCTTTGCGGTCCCTTACTGGCTGCACAAGTTGAGCACTTCTTGCACGTCTTCAACGTCCTTTTTGCAATTGACCCAGTAAAACCGCTCGCGGATTCTTCCAAAGGTCTTTTTAACACCAAAATGTCCCCCCGATGCATCGTCATGGAGGCACTTCAAGACTTCCATTACCAGGCTCTTCGGTACAAGCAATTGACGTTTGCTCTCAATACCATCCTGGTTTTCCACTATTCGCTTCAGGAGTCCATCTTCCTCAACAATGGAGTCTAATTGGGCCCACAAAGATTTCACCTCCCCAGATTTAGCGGCGATCTCTTGCCAGGTCGGTCGTCTGCCTTCATTCTTTCATCTCTGGAACAAGCTCAGGACTGGATCAGAACCCTGTTCCGTCTTGATGTTATCAGGATGCCACTGTACACCCGTGACGGTTATCCTCCGGACTTTTTCATGTTCCTCCAGGCGCTTGCAGTGCTTGCAGTTTTCCGGAACGCGGGGCAGACGGACCAGACGAGCGATATCAGCCTCGGCTTCGTATTCTTGCAAGTTTTCTCCTGCCTTCTGACATCGGTTTCTTAGCTGCACGTGACTGACGCTCGTCAAATGTGCCTGACCATACCGCATCTCCAACTTCTTCACTAGGTGTTCATAGTCGTTCAACTTCTCGGGTGGTATGGTATCCAAAATCTCCTCGGCATTACCATGCAGGCTTTATTTTCCAACGTTCATGCCTTAGACTTCGCGGCCGTTTCAAATTTCTTAAGGAAAGTGGTCCATGATGTTTTTCCGTCGAACTTAGGTGGCTTCGTATATGTTTTCGATGAAATACCGTGCCTATTCTCCTGCTTCACACTTCTGGCTTCATCATCGATCTATTCGGACATTGTCGTAAATAGAAACCTTTCTTCTATTTCTTTAATTCGAGAATCTATTTCTTTAAATTTTCTTGCAAAATTCTGTTCTGTTTCGGCCATTTTTGCGTCGAATGTCTCTAAATTTTCTTTCAGTTCTTCCAGATTTCCTTTTAGTTCCTTTGAATTTTCGGTTAATTTCTTTTCCAGATTTTCTTTCAGTTCTTCAAGATTTCCTTTTAGTTTCCCTTCCAATTCGATTGAATTTTCCTTTCATTTCTTTTCTAGTTCATCCTCAAATTCGTAGGTATTCGTATCGAAACCCTTTCGTATCAGAGCTTCCTCGAGTCGCCCTTGTAAGGTGAGCTTGTTACCAGACGTATCTTCGTCTCGCTCATCGAGTTCACTTTTCAGTTCGGCAACTTTCAACTCTAACAACTTTTTCGGCATTTTGATTTATTTAACTATTTTTCCTCTACTAGAAAATTCTCTTCTTTGGGGGATCGATTGGCTGAGCACCCCTCACCTGACACCAATGTAACGACTTTTCCATTTTAACTTATTTATTTAACGGATATTTATTTACAACTATTCATTTAACACTTAAACACTTATAGAATACTTAAACACTAATAACAATTCAACAACTTATTTATATGACAAGGAAGATGCGTATTTATATTACTCGGTATATCGTAGTTCGGTATTTATATTACTCGTTCGGAAGCTAACTGTAAACTGCTACTGTCACTGACCACGTCAACAAGTATTTATACAGACACCGAACGTTCCAGAAGAATCCAGAATGACGTACTAAACTTTACGCGAGTTCCTATTGTGTTCGTTTAATTTATGACCTTGTTTATTGTCATCAAAGCGCCGACCGACGGCGGTATTTTTTGAACTCCGCTTATCTGCTCTCGGATCTCGTCACCGCTCTCGCATACATCCACGCTCGTTACAATATGTATTGCAAGAAGACTCCTTACTCTTCTTCATAACCACTGACTGTCATCCACTCGCGGTAGTGTCCTTAGATAGCCTCCAGGCTCTTCTCTTGAGAGTTTGTTCGTGGTTAGTGGAAAGGAGATAAGGATGGATGGCAAAAATGTTGTATCTATCTTTGTCTAATACATTGTATTTGCTATAAATCTATCATCGTCTGGAATGTTTTAGACTTTTCGAGAATGATTTGGATTCCTCGAGAATAATGCAGACTCGTTGAGAATGAAATGTTCACGAATGATCTAGAACGTTCTAAATTTAAATCTAAATTTTTTGAGAACGATTTAGAATGATCTAGAGGATGGTCCAAAATGTTAAATGAAGTTCTATACCCTTCGAGAAAGATCTAAACTATTTCTGATTCTTCTAGAATAATCTAAAACACTCTAAAATATTATATTTAATAATGCACCACGTAGAAATTGCTTAATTCACACGCATTTATTTATTTATTTATCTTAGTTAGTATATCATTTTAATCAGTTCAACTTCCTCTAAAGTATGCGATGGCAAATCATTTTATTTCAATTAATCAGTGCATTTATTTGATCTTCTGTGGTTCCTGGCTTCATTTAGTGTTAAATATAATCGTGTTGTCACTGCCAAATGTCATATACTCATAATACTAATAAAACCCGCTGACAAAGTCCATGCTTCCGGGATTTCACCAACAATAATGAATGGTTCCAATCAATTTGAATTATTAGTTCATCTGACTCGGTGAGATCGTTTTGCAAGCACTGGCAAACAAAACGAAAATACTCCTTGTGTTATCTAATTAAAATCACAACAAAAGGAATTCGTTTTTAACAAAAACGTATTTGTTAATTAAAATTTGTAGTTTAACTATATATAGGTAGGTATATGGGCATATGCTTGCTTCCTTTTCATTAAATTCCTTATTAAATGACGTAAAGGACTTAGAGATACCACAACCACGTTTATTAAATCTGACTAAACAATTGTCCTGTTTCTCGAATATAAGTGAAAACTAGCTTTATTGAAAGCGCACAGAACTTTTGCTTAGAAGTTTTCTTAAAATCATTGTTCGTTTGTCTTATAAAAAAAGGCAAAAAACAGGCGGCATAATTTAACTCCTAAGCGACACTGTATTAAATTTTTAATAAAGCATCTTAAAGATTCTTCTTTTTTTTTGTTTGCTAGAAACATTTGGGTTCTATCTTATGCTTTATTCAAGCAACAAAAGCTTCGTTTCTCTGGCATGATCCAAAGATCTACATGCCTCATTGTTTATCATATTATTTTGTTTTACTGACTGTTTAATTTGGGCCCCGACGATCCAAAAATAAAAAAAAAGAGTAGAGAAAAGGAGATCAGTTTTCCAACCAGTGCCCTGATGGTTTGATATTCGTTGCAAGTTGTTGTTATGTCGAACTAATGGTTACCATTTTCGTCGCATTTTAATCGAAAAAGCCATGCCATTAAAACGAGTGAGTTTCGTATTCATATGAGCACGTCATTAAAACGGCAGTTGCCGTCGTTTCACTGGGCTTTATTATGGAATAGATCCATTTTTATTACTACTAATGCATGCATGCATGTGCATGGTCCACAGATTTCGGAAAACCAATGTGAATTAACTTTACTAAAAGCCTGTCTCGTTTATATTTCTAACGAATATTATCCATATATCGCATAAACCCAGTTGAACCCATACAAACTGGTTTTTAGTTAGCATCAGGATCATCCAGGAGCCAGAAACAGAAACATAGCATGTAGCAGTTGCGACAATAATTGAAAACTGCCAATTGTAAGCTTTGTGTGATCTGTGATGAAGTTGACCATGACCATTTTCTGTTTTAATTCGAAATAGCCTGTTTAACCAGTAAAATCTATTCAATGTGGTTAAAAAATAGCTATTATCAGTTTGAAATGTCATTGCCATCTAGCGGCGAGAATATAAAAGACAACAGGCAGCGATGATGACAATAGAAAAGAGAACTGTAGCAACAATTCGCCAAGTGGCCTTCTTCTATCTATGTAATTAATTCTATACCAGATTCAACAAAAGCGGCCTTAAGGCCTTAGGGGTTAGAGGTAATTGTCGTTATTTGGGTGGGGGATTAGTACTCATGTTGACGTGTTAAGCTAAAAGATCTCTGGATTTTCGGAGGCAAGAGAGATAGAGTGCAGCTGATGGTCCTTGATTAAGGATCGAAGACACTTCATCTGGTCCGTGCGTTTAGGCCAGCAGAACCCCAAGAGGAAGTCCCCGGCAGTTGGCACAGTAACATATCGTAAACCCAGCATGGACAAAGATGACTTACGTAGGGGAAGAACTAACCTCCCCCGACTAACTATCTCGTCGACCGGGAGGTGATCCCGGTGCGACCACTGGTACCTTCAGTGAGAATCGCAAGGGAACCTCTTACAGGTATCACAAATGTTAGGGACGTCTGGGTTAACCACCTGCCCATATCCCTAAACCCACTACACGCCTGGTCAGAGAGCTCATTATGTGAAGGGTGTGGGATGAAAGCGACCTAACCCACAGGTGTGCTGGTCATGGTGAAGCGTAAGAGCAAAAGTGGGTTCGCCTATTGATGCCGTTACATGGATGTGAAACTGATCTTATAGGGGAGTCTACAGCTGACGAAGGCAGAATTAATGAGATGGCATAGTGGTCGGGCTACCCAGGAGGCCAAAAGGTGCTCGGTTAGGTCAATGATGGGCAACAATTACTGCACCCAAGTAACTGATGGCGACGAATGTCTACACTGATGCCTCTGGAGCTGGGATGTTCACTGCCCAACCAACTTTGCTTCAGATATTCCTCCGCTTTTTTTCGTACTCGAGGAGGTGGTTAGTTGATAGCCCAGATGCTGGGTTAAGGTGTTGTTCTGGAGTAGAATGCACTTCGTCACAAAGATTCCGACTTTGAATTTAGTAAAGGGTTAGAACCTGAGGGTTGTCCGCCTCCTTAGCCCTCAGGCATCTTCGTGGCCTCCTGTGACTAATCTGCTTCGAGAAGGGAAGATTCCAGCAGGCCAACTATACCATGCTGTTGCAACTGTACTGGACTGGCGTGTGGATAAGCCACTAGATGTTTGATATCAAACTATCTCTTTGTCAATTTTCATTAAAATCGGTGCAGCAGTTGTAGCGGAAAAGTCGATCAGAAGGACAAACTTCTGCATTTACAATGGTACGGATACGCATCAATTATTGCAATTTTTATTTATTAATCACTACGATTTGAATGTTAAAGTTTTGTTATTACAAAGAATTGGATTCGTAATTTAGCTTTTTGCAGTTTTTTTCTGATTTCCATTTCTGCGAAGAATCTAATTGCACGGCAACGTTTCGGTCGAACTTTTTACTACTTTAGGGATCTAATGTTTTTCACAATCTCTCATTTAAACTTCGGTACCAGTCGTAAAGTTTCCAGCTGAAATGGAATAAAATTGAGAACCGTAAATCTCAGACGGCCAACAGAGCTCTAGGGTAACTTGACTCGTTTCTACAGCTGATTCTTTCGCCAACTTGGCGAGTTACAACAAGGCAGAAAGGAGAATACAGTGCCAACGTCCTTGAAGAAAATTGTTTGTTTATTATCAACTTTCGTATATACGAGAAATAAAGAAATTGTAGTGATTCGTTTCTAAGATTCAACTCGGGTAATTATAATTATATTTCTTGGGATTCAAAAGACTCTTCTAACCGGTATGAGCAATTGTTTTCTACAAGTCTTCGTTTATGATGAGTATAAATATTGCAAGTTGTTCGTAGTCGAGAGAACAAAACAAATTTTCGCGAGGAAATATCAAATTATCAGATGCTTGGCGTTTTAAACAGAAAATTATACAGAATAGACATAGCCAGGCCCTTTGTCTTAATAAAGTTGAAATGTTGCGTTCATTTAGAAGGGCTTTGTTGTTCAGGAAATGATAAAGTATTGTAAATAGAAATTAGAAATTGTACTGATGTTGTCCACAATACAACGCAGTACTTCAAAATTTAATTGACATTTTCCAATTGTCATTATGTCTTTTTCCTTTCAGAACTACATACATTGACACTGTCCTGCTTTTGGTAGAAACCGTCTTCGTTTTATTCGAAAATATCTCAATGTTTTTTCCTATACTATGAGCCTCTGTCATTAACACATAAAGTATTTAACAAAGAAATTCTGTACCATGCTACGACTGAATGGTAATTCCTTCTTTAGTTCTTCTAATTTGAAAAACGTTGCGCTATTTTGCCTGCAATGCATGAAATGTGGCAATCGAATGTACAGTTATTAGAAATAATTGTAGCATTTAGAACAAACTAAATCGGTCATGCAAACGTTTTTCTAGCGTGTAACTGTCTCGTAAGCGAAGCGCACCGAGTTGGGGTAGATGAGATAGTAACTCTTTACATTTTAAATTGGACCAACATTAAAAATGACTTTGGGGTGTACAATTCACCAAGCAATGTATTTATATTATAAAGAGGGGTGATTTTCTGATTGCCCTTATTTTTTTGCAGGACCATCAACTGCCACCCACTCGCGATTGCTATGGTAGATGGGTAAATATGGATGTATATGGTAATCAAAAATTTTTACTCTACAATTATGTAAAATTTATACTTAAAATTAGATCATAAGTTCAGAGTAGAATTTCTTTTATTCCTTAAGTGTTTAATTTATTTTTTCTTATCTTTACCAAATACCAGATTAGTATATTTTTTTGTTAAAATTTCTTATCTAAATTTATCATACCTTAAATTTTGAATTTTATTTTTTTTTTTACTTAATTTTTTAAGTACTCATTTTACATAACTTCCAATATTAAACTGTAGTTTTGCTGTAACTTGAGGAGGACCTCAAATTTGGCGATAAAAACGTCGCTTCATTAAGGCTTAATAAAGAATTGAATAGTATTATAGACAATAAATTTCCTTTTACTTTATTCTATTTCCTATAAACCGAGTCGGCGAAGATCGTTTGGTACGCCAGGGAATAACGTTATGTATAAAGAATTCCAGAAAGTTCCAGAATTTGAAAAATGTTTTAGAACGTTTTCTTTTTGATACGCGCATTCATAATCTCTCCCTCGTTAGAGTGACGCTCTCACTGACCCTCTCACTGACTAACTCCGACTTCTTGATCGCTCGCCTTATATAGTTATTTGCCGTCGTCTAGTAACCACTAGAATTTTCTCGAACACTCCAGGTCTAGTAGCTACGATTTTAACACGGAGACTGTCCATGAATTTGCACACGGGTTGCATAAATCCGTTAAAATATTGTAGATAACAGAGAATAATTTGGAAATGTTACAGATTGATCTGGAAGGTTACAAATTTTTTGAGGATGGTTTGAGAATAATTTACAATATTGAGTGATCTAGAATATTCCAGACTTTTTGATTTAGAATGGTCAACAATGGCTTTTGTTAAAGTTTGAGACAGAAAACTAGGTCTTTATTCCATTAAGAGCATTGCAGCTAATCATGTGTATAAATGAGTGCAATAGATTTCTTCAGTTCTATCGCAACATCTTTCTTAAGTAATGTAACTTTCGATGATAATTTGGTTTAGCTGTAGAGTTATTAAATTTTACTTTAATTGGTATAATTTAATTAGTGTTTTCAATAGAAACCTCTATTTGTATGTTTACAGAGCTAAAATAATTTGTAAGAAGTAATTTTTTACAGAAAGTTATTACGAATCAATTTCGAAAGAGAACCCGATTTTAATCTTATTGAGTAGTAGAGTTTGCAAATACGAAATAAAAACTTTTGAAATGCATTCTAAAAATATATTTCAATTTATTTCTCTATGAATTTATGTATAGATAAAATCCAGTCATTGCTGTTTGGGGAGAACTACATCTACGGCATCAAAGCACAATGTTTTCTACAAATATTGAATTACGTATCTGTAGGTTGTCGTTATGTTTGAACAGGGTTGCCAACTGGTATCAGATATTGCTTTCGGTGCGTCCACTGAAAAACGGTGAATACACAAACAGATATACACACTTGTAGTAGTATCAGCAACAGCAGCGATTTCTTTTATTTGCTTTTATCATTTCCCAGTTTTCTCAGTTTTGCATTTCTTATATTCGGTACAAAGAAAGTGCATTCGAAGTGGTAGAAACTTGACACGTTTTGTTTATGGAGTTGTATGTAAAGTATCAGACAATGAAGTATTCGTATTCAGATGCATAAAGTCTGCAGGTGACGGCAACTTAGTTTGCTCCTTCTATTTTTGAATTTCAAACATACAAAAGGACGTACTAAGCTGTTATAAAAGTGAAAAACGTAAGCGGTTACTACGATTCCAAAAATTTAGTACAGTAGATCCATTCTCAGTTGAAAATATTATAAATTCAACGTCGAGATCCTACTCCGCTCTCGTCAACACTTCCAGTGTCAGCCGCAGTTGCTGACAAAACGTCTGTACCAAATAGTTCCTATAGACCACAGCCTACAAGCCCGAGCCTTATTTTTTCTAATTTACTGAGTATTACCTAAAAACTGCTTTGAGATAACGTGGAGAGTGATTCAATTTTTCGTGAACTTCTAATAATACGTTTTAATTATTTTATAGTGGTTACTGTTAAAAAGCTTTTTTGTAAAGGGAAAAATTTGTGCTGTGAAAAATTGTCCAAGTGGGCGTAAAATTAAATAACAAAACGCCTCAGCCTCTATCTTTTTTTCGTTCAAAAGTATGTAAAAAATTAAATTATATAATATTTAATTGAATAACGATTTTCTTATTTCTATAATTTTCTTAAAAACACAACTTATTAACATCTTTCTGTTAATTTTATTTCTTTTTAAACCTCTCTTTTGGCGCTTTCGTTAAAATTTACTCATCTGCTTTAGTAACACCACCCCAAGATAACCCTTTTCCACCTCCACCCCTCATAGTCTGATTGCTGAATACGCTCTTCTCGTCGATTTCTACAAGGATCAACGATTAAGAATTTTTTGAAAGAACAATCCTTTGGCCACTAATCACTACAACCGTTACCTACATTGGCCGGAATGAATTATTCATGGATGACGCCACACGCCACCTTTGGGCCGTCTTATTTTCGTTTATGCACCCGACTGTAATTGCACAATGTTCCTACGTCACCTTCGTTCAATCTTTTCAGTTCTCTATTTATGCGATCAGGTTTTTTGATTTTTAAATTAATGACTTTAGTGGTGGTGAGGAACCGTATTTTTTTATATTAGTGTAATTTTGCCTCTATTTTTATTTCCATTGTGGTGTACTACTAATCAAATTTTGTTAAACCCAAATTGTTGATCAAACCATGTCATTACAAGTAATTACAGTCTAAATGTTGTCCTTAAAAGAAAACAGTCGGATGTCAGTGTCGTGTCGAAAACCGGTAGCGATTTATTTTCCGGAAGAGAGCGATTCAAATTGGGGAGTTTCCCGACTCGCTTCAGTTGTTTGCTGCAACTCAAAAGGAACCGCTGTAAATCGCAGTGGTCGTAGAGAATGGTGGGTGAGAAGGAAGGACAGTGGGGCAAAGGGAGCGGGTTAAAGATTGAACAACTTTAACACTGGCGCCGACTTCGCCACCTTCAGCACCGACAATGTGTTCTCTTTGAAGTATATCTGCTGACGAAATGGACGTTTGAGGAATATCTGACGACTATTTTCTCTAATTAAATAAATTTAGTAAACCAACAATTGACAGTTAAGAAAACGATTCTGATTACATATTTTATTGAATTATTTTTGGAATACCATTGAAACAAAATGGTTCCAGATTTTTACAGAAATTGATCATGTAACAATAGCCAAATCTTTTATATCTTCTTTCTAGAAACTGGTTAATATTTGGAAAAAAATGAAAATATAAGTATTATTGTCTTTTCCAATATTCACACGAAGAAAAATTCAAATCTTTCAAGAATTTCTCAGAACTACTTAGTTTATTTTTTAATATCTCCTCAGAAAACGTTCTTCGAAACAGAAAGTTTTATTATATAATTTCGTTGAAAATTCCTTACGAAAATTTCCTATAACCGAACTTCATTATGGTAGAATTGTACGTGAGGCTTGAGGCAGTCGAAGATAGAAAGTTTTGGATTGTTATTGTATGACCAAAAATTTCTTATCTGACTAAAATAGAATTCATTTTGAAATTATAGAATAATAAATAACGACCGGGTAATAATAACTGAATTTTTCATTATAAAGGGTTATTTTGGTCATTTAGAAGACGAAAGGGCGAAAGCAGTGGCGGTTCGTTATCCTAAGATTTGGGCTCAACACAAAAATAATAACCATAAGAAACAAATATTTAAACTTATCTAATTCTAAAGAGTATAATATTTGAAATTACTCATCAAATGTTCTTATGATCTTCCTCTACAAGAATCCGCGTTACAAAAAATTTTTGCACGTTAAATACCTCGGCTACAAGACGTTTCGGGTTAGTGCTCTGGCCTTAATAACGACGGTAACGGCTCGATGCGATGGCTCGTCCGAGCCTGACTAAATTCGTTGGTCGCTATCTCCTATCATCACGTTCGTCCTCAAACAACGCACATACGTCTGCCATATCTTTCCTAATTTTGGAGAGGCAAGCAATAATAATATGGGTTTGCTCTTTCGTATTGCACGGAAGCGCATCAGCGCACCTTGCAACAAACCACCACTGGGTGAAAATAAAAAAACAAATATAGAAATTTCTAGTAAGAATAAATTTTACGAAAAGTTAAGGTAATGAATTTCATTGAATAATTTCGGTTAAGCCATAATTTACTCTCGACATATCGAAGTCTGTTGTTTCGGAAGAACGTATTTTCTACGATCCAGTCATTTTGATAAGGAGCTGTGGCAGCATCAGTGGTGGGATTGAGACTTGACGCATCGCTCCCCCGGGCATTTCGCGGTTGTGCTCCGGACGCGTCCCGCACACGCAGCGTCGGAATTTATGACGTTAAGACCGGGATTACAATTTATGTCTCGGAGCACATTACAATATACAACTTGGTAAAGGTGACAAGCAACACCTTTTAAAGATTTACAACTGCTCTAGACCACGATCTGAACTTTTTAATGGGGTCAGGTGGCACTAAGGATCTGGACAGAATCGGACTCAAAATATCCTTAAATTGATTTATAGAATTTGTTTGTGTGTGTTCATGTGTGAATATAGAAGCCCTCTGTAACTATGGTATGTTTAAAAAAAAAATCAAAGACCCAGTTTTAGAAACGTTTGAAAACGTCGTTAAACTTTTTCACGATTCAAGTGATGTCATTCGCTACTTTTCACCGCGCCACGTCGATGAGTGTCTTTGTCATACGCGAAAGCCCTTTTTTCCTAAAGAACAATCGAAAGAGACGTATTGCAGACATTTGAACTCTCGTCGTTTCTCTAGGAGACTACGTTTGAATGCAGTCGACACTAAATCTGCATTCTCGTTCAAAAACGTTGAATGCGGAGAAGTAGTGAAGTGTCGGTGACAACAGTGCATGTGCGGTTCGGTGGAGAATAAAGTCTGATGTCTGATTCAACCGAGTCATATTCACTCGTTGGAAATAAACGGAAGATTCTTTAATGTCAGACGAATTGTGTCCATTATGAACTGAAAATTTAAGATTTCTATGACAATGAATTCTGTCAATGTAGGATTTTATAGTTTTTATACTATGGAAGAAAATTAGGTATATATTTATATTCAAAACTTGCAACTGCAAGATCTTTTAATTTAGACAGCAAAGCCATACTTTATTTTTAACCACACACGTTGTAATTGATTAACCACGATGCAAGCCAAGTATCGCACTGATTATCTAAATGGATTTTCACTAAAACTCAATAATAAATAGATGAGTTCATTGAAAAACCCTTTCCAAATCGATGGATAATACGCGTTTATATGAATAGTTAAACGCACCAGTCTGTATCGGTCGGATTTGTGCCGATTGATTTGGGAGTACATCATCTCCCGTTCGGTTCTAACACTAATTTATGGAAACATAAGCGCAGATGGACAATTAGCATTGTTAATAACTCGGCCCCGGGTTGTGAATTATTTATAGCAATTGACCGACTGACCAGTGAACGTTACTGCTGCGACAGGACTCGACATCGGCATCCTCTGTTTCATCCTACTAGTTAAACATTGGACTATAGTATTCCTAAGCCACAATCAATTTGGGGTTTCTTTTTGAAGAGATAATGAATGATGAACGATGGAATACATCAAATCTCTGGAGTTCAAATAAATGTAATGGCCTTTGTAAAATTTTTCTGGATTTACTTATGAAATCTGATGAAGTAATGGGCATACAACAATGATACAGAAAGATGTAATAGTAAGAAACATTGGAGGTATATGGTTACTATCGTTATTGAAGGCCAGAACGCTAACGCCCAACGTCATCTAAGGAGGTCCTCGTAGGAAACTGTTTTAATCTGATACCCAAGAGAATTTATCGTCCAAAAAATTTTTTTTTTTTATCGCGGATTCTTGTAGTGGAAGGCCAGAAGAGCATTTGTTGACAGTTTAAAGCCGGCATATAACTGTTGCCACTTTTTATTTATCGTCAAGATTTGTAAAACGTGTATTTCGATTTTTTGATTCAGTTACAAAATGGTCATCGTACTTTTTTTATATTTGGGCTACGTGAGCGTCGAAAGATTTAAATGGACGTTTTTGAAAACTTAACGCTTAATAAAGAGTAGCAACAATTATTTGCCAGCATAAAAATTTCAACAAAAGCTCCTCTGACCTTTCTCTACAAGAATCCGCGATCAAAAAATTTTTTGGACGATAAAATCTCTTAGCTATCGGATTAAAACAGCTCCCTACGAGGACCACCGTCTGTTACGCCGCAAATCAGCACTCCGGCCTTCTAGAACTATGGTAACAGGTATATACAGAAGTAAAGACGGTTAGTGTGAGACATAAAATGGATTATGCTTCACTAAATGAAGATGTTAAATGTTCTAGTTCTCTGGGAGTATCAATATTTAGTTAACCATCTCAGCGTTTCCCATTATTTTAATCCAAAGGATGAACAAAACAGAGCTATGAATGGTGTCAGTATATTTCTTAATATGGAATTACACCCCCATTTCGCCTCAAATACCTGGCTTCCTCAGGGTTAAGTTTCAGACTATGTCTGAGGAAGTCTTTATTCCTTTATGGTGAAGTAGATTATAGTGAGCTGTCTAAAGGGACTAACTTATTTCAAATAATGCGGAGCTACTTCTGGAGATTGCTTTACCAATTTCGGAATCGTTGTGTTCTTGATGGACCAAGTTTGGATGACTCAATAATTAAACATGTGTGGCTCGTTGACATCAGAGACGATTGAACTGAATTACGTTAGAGAACGTGAACCGCGCGTGCTGGCACAATTTGAATTCTTGGCGTATGTATCGAAGGAGCGCGGCTTATGCTCTGGATTAGATCAAACTTTGTCAATGATTGGAACTCCAATGCAATGTAGTCAGTTAGCAGCAATTCAATTAACCCGAACGTGTTTGTAGTCATGGTGCAGTTTGTGTATGGGAAAAGCAGATGGCACACGGGTACAGTACCAATCGACTAGCCGGAGTTACAACTAAAACATAATCCGGTTAATTGGTCCACCACAAAACTTCCATCTCGGCCAACGGTTACTAAAATCCAGTCAGCTATAGAAACGATCACCGCGAGAATATTGAACAGGACGGTGCATATTGATTGTACGTTTTCATTAGGCCACTGAACCAAAAAAACAATGCAATAGCTACATTTTGTTTTGATACCACAGAATTCAAAGTGCAGTTTTCAACCAATTCGTCGTGGGAAAGAAAGATTTCAGTTTTAGTTTTCTACACCAGAGGAGATAAATGTAATCAAATTTGGAGAAGAGAAGCTAATTTTCGATATTTATAATTTTAAAGATGGAGATGGATTTAAGTGGAAACTCGAAACCGACTATTAGAGGTATATTTTTGGAACACTACTTTGACGGAAGCAAAATGTGGACGGAGGATTTAGCGGAAGAGAAAAATAATCAACTCACATGTAGGTTGGATGAAAATACCAAGATTAGAAAAACTTATATAAAAGGTATTAGAATTAGTAGAAGAACAAAGGACTCCATTGAAGTTACTAATGAGGTATAGAGGTAGGATAAAAGGGCACTTTCTGAGACACGACGGTTCAGTTAGATAAATTAGTTGCAGAGACAAGAATAAACTAAGAGAAGAGGAAGGAAAGCATAGATTGGATCATTGTTCGTAAATACTTACAGATGTTATCTTGTGGCTTATAAAGAAC
Organism: Agrilus cyanescens; assembly: GCA_947389935.1. Taxonomy (NCBI): domain Eukaryota; kingdom Metazoa; phylum Arthropoda; class Insecta; order Coleoptera; family Buprestidae; genus Agrilus; species Agrilus cyanescens. The sequence continues at coordinate 14,434,796 of OX376713.1, read as the reverse complement.
ACGGAGGTAATAATAAGTTCAGAATGGGAAAAAGGGGAGGCACGTGTTCAACTAGTCTTCAGACTGACGATTTGGTGGTGACGATGACAGAAACTTCCAAGTTCAAGAAAGACTTTTGGCAATAACACTAATTGAGTACCAGAGGACCCAAAGTTCTTTTGTTTCGGTAATGAAAGCATACAGTAAGGCTAGAAAACATGTGTTTCATGACACTGTCATTACATACGATTGCAGATAGACAATCTTTTCTTCTTCTAATGACTTTTTAACTTTCACCAAAGCAAAGACATTAATGAAATTCAAATTTTGAGTTGAGTCGTACGATCGAAGTGAATTTCATTAATATTTTTCAATCACTATATACTGAAACATTTAAAAAGAAAAGTCCCTTCTGTGCTTGTGAGCGGTTAACATGAAGCCTCCAAAAAGACCATTGAAGACAAATGGTTGGAGCATGGCTTTGTACGATTGCAAAACGCAGACAGTGGATGCGGCAAAAAAGTTGCAAACGTTTCACATGAGGTGTAATAAGAGTAAGAGAACAAAAGAAGCAAAGGGCATTATGTGGTAGTGAATATAGGAAAAGAAAGTCAGGATGGTGGGACAAACCATAGTATAATTCCGAAGTAAGAAATATGGAAAATCGTGACAATAGAGTTAACTTTTTGGAACGATACTGTTGTATATAAACGTAAAACTATATAGAATCATAGAAGTGGAAGAATTATTACAGTCGAAACACATCTGTTAATTTTCACGCGATTTACTGAGGGTGTTGATAGATGGAGACAATTGATTCAATTACTAATCTGTTTAGCTGCGTTCTAACCCCGAAATTAGCTTACACGAACTGCTGACGCAGAGACATCGCATCTGGGGCTCTAACCGCATGTCCGCGATGTTTATTTCAACACTTCACTGTTGAGAATCCACAATTAGCGTTATCTGAATGGGTGTGAACTGATCATAATTACATTAAACAATGTATCAACCTACCAAAAACTACAACATATTTACTACATATCATAGATACTGGGGATGATTTTCTCTTAACCATTTGACATTACCTAGGAAAGTAACTACAGCCATCTAACGGTTAAAAAGTTAAGAGAAGTACAGCAGTTTTACGACTCTTTGTAGGGTTCTGTAATTTACGCTATTTTTTCTGAAGAAAGGTGGCGGTTGTCTAGCGGTTAAAAGCCCAACTTAAATAGGATCGTGATACGAGTTTTTATAGGTTTCTGTATTTTATACCACCTGGTTACTTTGTGAATTATTTTATTTCTCTGGAGAAAAGGCAGAAAAGTGACTTTAAAAAATTTAGAATCGACGATTCGGGCAAAGAGGGATGAAAGGAAAGAGAACGTGAACAAGATTCGCAAGTGATACGAAATGAAGGCAGAATTCTAAAATTGGACCCTATTCAAAGCAACTTTGACAAAGAGATTTTACAAGATGGATTTTGTATACATATATAGAATACGTGTGTGATGAAAACCAAGACGAACTTAAAAGGTATTGCACGCATGAATAAATAGGAATACCAAACCAAGTAGAAAACGCGAAATTTGATCGTTTATAAATTCAGTATAATATGCGTAATGGAAATATTTCATGTAAATTTCATTCGAACGGACGAGTTTGTCGTATTTAACTGATGAATATAACACACACTGATGTGTTGTTCCCCATTTGATAAAGGACATGCTTGTGTGAATGTACCTAGGAATAAACAGTTTACTCGATCCTTCCTATTAAACATTCGTATTAACGATTCAACTCGTCATTTGAGGAGCAAAGAGAACTCTCCATTGGCTTTGGTGGCAAACAACTCACCGCAATATAGGTATGTAAATGCATGCATAAGTCAATACAAGTTTACATTCAATGCACGAATATAGAACATGCTGTATGTGCGTAGTTACATTTGAAATGCATGTATCTAGTAATTGTATTTAACTAGTGACTAGTGAATTCATCTATCACTATAAATCAAAATTAATTCATTCCCTGCTTTTAATTTATATTTATAGCGTCTGGATCTTAGACTAGGAAAAAGAGGTTACACGTAACTCGTAAGCAGACTGTACGTCAAACTTTGTTACTTTATTGTGTACTCGCTCCATTAAACGGGGGCAGACAGTGCGTTGGTGTCGGTCTTTAAAAGTCAAAGCAAATCAATTCACGTACTTTAGAAAATTTGGCTATAGAAACAGAAATAGCTCTCACTAATAGTAAATTACCTAATGTTCCAGAGCTAAAAAATATAACGTCGTCGTATATAAGAAATGAATCTAAAAAACACAATAAAAACTATTACAGTTCGTTAGAAATAAAATTAGCAAAGTCAATCAAAAACAAATCAATTAACAATAATATTATATTTACAAGGGCAGATAAAGAAAAAACAGTTCTTGATATCCAAAAACAGGAATATATAAATAAATCTTTAACTTTCTTGAACAATTCTTATAAAAAATTAAACTCCGATCCTACTTCAAACTATCAAAACCAGATAAAAACCCTCATTAGTAATTGTCAATCAATTTTTAATAATAACAATAAATTCAAACTTGTATTAATGAATACTCAACCTCCTAAACTTTATTCCTTAATCAAATTGCAAAAAAAGCATTTGCTCATACGCCCTGTTGTATCTTTTGTAACGTCCCCATCATTTAAAATATCTAACATTCTTATTAATATCATTTTCTCTTATACAAAATTCATTCCTAAATATACCATCAAAAATTCATATCAACTAGTTAACAAAATAAAAAATATAAATTTTCCTTCTAATTCCAAACTAATTTGTTTCGATGTTTGTAACCTTTTCCCGAGCATACCTCCCAAAAGAAGTAATAAATCTTGTAATAACCTTTTAAATGCTAATATGGTAAACCCAGTTAATTCATCAGATATTTTGTACACTTTGTCTACCTGCCATGAAAAAAACTATTTTCAATTCAACAACGAATTATTCTATTCATCATCAGGTTTAATTATGAGAAATCCCCTCAGCCCTCTTCTCGCTGAAATATTTATGGACCACATATCTCCCTATATAATGGGAAAAATGTATCTCTGGGGTGGGAGATTATGGAGAAAATTGGTATAAAAATTGATCAAAGATGTAAAGAAAGTCAACATTTCAGTCAATAGCCAAAAAGTGCATCCGAATTATCTTTTTAAAATATAAATTTCTTTGCAAAGGAATTGAATTTGTGGGCTAACATACGTAGTCATTTTGTATCGAAATTGTTTGGCATCAGAGCTTCATGTATACATATCATTTCCTTAACATTCATGGCCATGAATACGGACTTATCTAAGCGAAATAAATATTTCAATTGAATTTAATCGATAGGCAATGCGAATATGTGGGAGGAAATCAAAGTCATATGAATTTATAAATTTATCTGGCACAAAGTTAGATTTCAGCCCAGGAGGATGATAATGATGTTCAACATATTATGTACTTACTAGTTAAGAAAATCGTAATGTGTTTCATAAAAGTACCGAAGAAGATTATTGGAAAGATTGGGCGGACAACTGATTCAGAAATTAATTATTGTTGAATCTTTTTTCACACAGTTATGTTACAATATTTTAATCATACCAAGAAATTCATATTCGTATAAAAGAAAAAATTGAATGTTTTCATTCCTCTTTTGTGTTTTTTTATTTATTCAACTATATGTAGGTTTAATTTTACTTAAAGTGGCTTTACTTCATAAAAGAACTTTTTATTCTTTACGTTGTAACTTGTAACAAGAAACTTGATGACATTAAATTCATTAACTTGTTTATTTCCAAGGAAGAATAGATGCTTTTAAAGCGAAGAGAAAGGCACATTGATAATGTAACTGTCTCCATATTTTGCCGGTTTAAAATAATGAACTCGGATGGTAACAAAGTCTTAAGACTTGTTGCTTGCAAAAAGGAAACATCGACTTGAAATTTAATATTTCAGTTTACACAGCGTAATCGTGAAGCTTTTCGCCGTAGAACAAGAAATACTCTTCTAAAAGTTGACTTTTGTGAAAACAGATACTCTCTATACTTCAGAACAAGTTTAAATCTTTTCAGAAAATATGAAAAGAAGTCGTTTTCCAATATTCTATTTATTAATCTAGGAAGCCACGAGAAATACGACCTAAGAAAATCAGCAAACAAAAAAAAAGCATTAAATGTATTCGAAATAAATATACTGTTACGACTTTTTCCCAACTATTCATTTATTTATACCTCAAATACAAACAATACTCCTCTAAATTAACAACAAAAGCCCAATAGCAATATTAAACAACAACTCAATTACATTTACAGTTCAATTCGCTCCTCAAAACCACTAACGCGCTCTTCTCTCTCTGGTTCGTGCACTCGCAGTCTCTTCCGAAAGGCAGACGCTGAATAACTAACTTAGATTCATTGGTCGCCCTCCTTTTATAGTAATTGGATGTCGTCTAGTAACCTCTAGGAAGTTCTCCAACAGTATAGAGGTCTAGATTTCGACACAGAGACTGTCTACCACTTTGCCCACGTGCTTCAAATACACAGTTCACAAAAGAATGTGTAAAGCCACTATTAAAAAGTGGGACATCACTTTACGTAATTTATTGAAAAAAATATATAGAGAATCTAATGCTACTGTAGACCTACTTTTGCATTACAGGTATGTTTCTAATTTAGTCAATGTTTTAGTAGAATAATTTTTTAAAGTATAGTGCAATCTAAAAAAGTGAAAAAGAAAATTCATTTTACGTGCCTTAATCAACGTTGATGTTTCTAAAAGTTTTTCTGAAAGCGCGCCCCTATTCCAAAGAGGGGAAAAATGTTCACAAACTTTCTTTTTACTCTGGAACCAATAAACCATAGACGAAAATTTTGTTGTCACTAGCTCGCATTTCAGAAAGTTTTTTTCAACTTCCATTACCTTTACTTTCCTTATAAAGAGGCAATTTGCTGTTACTGTAAGAGGGCAAAAATACATTTCGGGGTAACCCTTGTTAAGGAAAGTTTCGAAATTAATTAAGACTAAACCTTTAAAAACGAGAAACAGGAGTTCGAAAGCAGGCAAAACGAAACAAAAAAGTAATTTGTAGTTTATCATAGACCTGTCACATCTAATTGCCACAATCCAGTTTAATAATGTAGGTGCGACGTAAAGTTTATGTACATAGTGTTTCACAACACCCAAATCGTACTATATCAAGGAAATGATTAAAAGGATCTTCAGGTTATGGTAAGTATTTGAGAAGAATAGCTGAATTGCAAAAGTATCTGCTATTGAGAAGTACTTGGTTAGTATTCTGTCAAAACTACTAAGCATAGATCGCAATTTCGAGCTTGTTAGTTCTCACCAGCGTGCTGTAGAAAGTTCCGACAGAATACCGATCAACCAAAGTAGTCTCCTTTATCGAGAGGCGTTTAATATACCATTACAGACAGTATGGGAGCGCCATCTGAGGTAAACGCTAAAATTTATTTCTACGAAACAAATTTTTCGCTTCCTTTTTACTAGTATGCTCCCATTTTTCTAGGTATATTATTGTAGCACGTCCAAGTATTATTTATTTAGTAGTTTTTTGTCAATATGAATGACGAAAATGGTCAACTGTGTGGTAGACGTTAGAAGCATTTATTACAATGTAAGTTATCTTCGCACTTTCAGTCGTGTTCTCCAAACTATTATAAACTACATTACACCGTATCATACAACTTTGAAATTTTGTTGGAAAGCTCGTAAAACTTTCACAATGCCCTACATGTCCGACGAATCATGTTACTTTATCCTTTTCGTTTTATCTATATGCTGTTTTCGATTTCTACTTTATTCTTCCAGTGAAAATCTCCAATTCAGGTCTAATTACATTTTTATTTTTTTTCCTGGTATTAATAAACAATTTAAAGGGTACTGAAACAAAAGACACGTATTCCAGGACTTATTACTAAAAAGCTTTAATATTAAAAAAAAAACGTTGAATATTATTTTACGTTTCGAAATCAATTTTTAGAATTTCTTTTATTTCCCGGAGGTTTGCAAGTAGGAATTGAAAGGGCGTATTTCAAGCAGTTGGCGTAGGTAGAACTAGCAGTATGTATCCCGAGGGAATAGCTGTGAAATGTTGGTTTCGGGATGATTAATTGAGATATTTGTTTTCAGTTGATTTCTCGGGTTTAGTCGGTCCCACCAATCTAAACTACGTATAAATGCTAATCTATTCTAGCAAAAATTTTAATTACTATTTTATTATTTTGAATTTTAAGCTTCCAACTTATGCGATATGCCAAAGAATGGAAGTTTTTATTGCTTGAATAGAGTATTTGTTAAAACTCAAATGCATTGAGCAATCAAAACGTTCGATTTTACCAGGGGATGTGATAAGAAAACCGCCAAGTTTAAAATTTCTCTCTTTCTCTAGAATCCTTGTCAAATGAAACAAAAGCGTTTTGTATGACTGTGTAATTGATGTATACTATATCGTGTTTATCTCAACTTTAAACAAAACACAAATGTGGGACTATCAAATAAATAGTTAAGTCTTGAATATAAAAACTATTTATTTTTGCGCAATGTGGCTCTAAAATTCAACCAATAACTTAGCTAACGTTTTTGCAATTTAGAAATAAAAAAGTAAGGGTCAAATTTTAAGGATACGTTTGGAGCACTGCTTTTTTTAAACCGTATAGGTTGGATGATCTTCCGTACTTTTTTTTTGTAGAGAATTCGACTCCGTACAAAAATGTTTTCAAAATTGTTTACATAATCATTCATGTCATTAATACCCACCTCCTCTTTCATAATGTGAAATAAAGGACCAGTCAGAAAATCAATTAGACTAGTCCTCAGGAGAAATCTCCATTCCGTGTGACGAAGATTCATAATTTACCAGTGAGTCCAGGGATGCAGAAGGAAGAGGAGCTAGCATTTATAATAACCAAAACTGAAACAAGACGTCATTGCCTTTAGGTCGGGTTTTTACCCCTTTTCAGGAAAAAAAAAATGCCGCTATGTGCCTGAGCATAAATCTTCACTAACAGCAAAAGTGCTTTTGACCTCTTGATGGCCTTAAAGGGTATTCAACGAGGTCCGATCTAGTAAAAGACTGTCACATAGCCCTTAACAATCTGACACTATGAAACAATGTCGTGCTATTTAGGGCCCTTAGTAGTCATAGGGGCATGAAGGGAAAGAAACTAGCAGACGACCTTGCCACTCCATTGGACCAGAACCCCCTAACCGTTAAGCAAAGGATTGCAAAATGTGCTGAAACAAAGGTTACACTGGTAGAGGGTCAACCAGTTGGGGCACAGACAAACCAAAGCCTTGTTTGCACAAAATGTGACAAAACAATTATACGTACAAATTTTTTTTGTTTAAAATAACACATATCCTATTACAAATATTGCAGACACTAGTTGATATCATATTATACCAATTCCATGAAATATTTTATTGTTTAAAATTCTGACATCTTCTGAACAAACTTAGGAAGTAAGATAAACACACTTCAGGGTTAGCAGAGCGATTTCAATAGTGAGTTACCATTCAGATGGTCGTCGGTTCGAACCCAGATGCAGACAGAGGCTTTTATCATTAGATGAATAGAATTTGAAAATAAATAAAACTACAAAAATCAGTACACTCTGTAGTGCGGAATCTAATTCTGCTGACAGAGAAAATCGACAGTTCTGGCCACACTAACTAGGTCAGAACAAATACACCCACCACAGTTGTAAACCGCTGACCCATATACTCTCTCCATAAGATCAATGTAAATAATATTCATATAAATAAATAGCTGTAAATAATTGAATAAAATTAGTTTAACTTTGACTCGCTCTTCCTTCTCATCACGGAAGCTGGAATAGGCATCCGCATCTCAAACGGTTCTTCTCAGAACCAACATCACTGCACGTACCCTACACATGTTAGCTGCAATACGCTACACTTCCATTGAGTACATTACAATTTTTTGCCAAAAATTCAAATTTGAATTTCCTACCAACAACGGCTCCTTAAGGATATCAGCTCAAATGTAATCAAAAATTCAAAATTGGGCGCCATCTCGGATTATGACGCCTCAGTCGGAAAAATTTAGTGTTCCCGTGTTCTCATTGTATACTACTTTTGAGAACTGTATAAACTAGCAGTCTCTCAGCATCAACAGAAAAAGGTCCTGGTAAGATTTTTTATCGAGCATAGGCAACTAAAATTACATAGAAATAAACCAGGGCTGACAAACAACCCCCTGTGACTGTGTAAAGGAAGTAAAAGAACTGTAGTCGGAACAAACTCAAACCTTTGATTTTAATAATGATCTAAACGATAAAAAATTAGAACGTCAAGCTTTTATCGACGCAGCTTCTGAGATGGATTCCAGTACACCACAGCTACTGCATCTGAAATAGTTTCGCTTCAGAAAGCTTTTTTAACGATGTTTTATGGTAACCTAACCTTACTAAATTAATTTCAGTGGCATCTTTTCTAATTTTTTTTTTTAATCTCAAAGTGTATATGGAAGAAATGGGTTGATAAGAGATAGATTTTTTTCGTTCTGCTTATTCGTTCTTTAAACGTGATATTTTTGTAAAAAGGAGTAAAATACGAAAAAAACTTGAGTTAGTTGTAATGTTAGTGACGACGGTCGATGGCATTTTTAACTTGAAACGATAAAGTAGTCTGCGCTGTGACATGATAACTTCTTTTGTTCTATTCAATGAACTTCTCGGCGCAAATTTAATTAAAAACCTCCCCTCGCCGTTCCCTTTTTACCCGAACTGATTTATGAGGTACTGGACTTTTTTCTCTGTTCGCAAAACACTTCGTCGAGATAAACAAACGACAGCACAAAAAGAGTCGAACACTCTTTCGGTTGGTTAAAAATATCACTTTTGAAGTACTCCGAAAAGAAATTAATGGCGTGGACATTTTGTGGCATCCATTTCAGTACATTTATGACTCAGGACAGACTATTAATTATATCCCAAAAAGAAAATACGCGAAATAATTTTTTTTTTTTAAAGCAATCGCTAAAAAGGTTCATTTTATTAACCCTGCTTAAACCAAATAATGTGTCGGTAAAACTGCTGTGTTGCAGAATTTCAAATTACTCTATAAACAATAAGTTAATGCGAGGGTCAGCAAAACTTTTTTCACCCTCTTTTATTTAAATATTAATTCAATGAGAATTTTTGTTCTGCATTGTGGTCACATCAAAATTGAGTTAGACATCATCATTAGTTTTTCAGCTACCTATGGATTTTGCAGCTATATTTACATATAGTACAAATACGTGAAAAATACCAGCCCCTTTTTTTTAGAAGGGTCGAAAACATCGCTAATGGTGACTTTAAAAAGAAAAATATATTGACTTCAATGGGAAAAAATAACAAAAATTAATGGCGCACTCTCAATCACTTTTCTAAGATAAATTGAGTGACGTTTTTAAAAAATTGCTATTGTTGTTGGCTATTTAGCGTTAAACAAAAGTTAACATTTTGCATTTTGGAAACATGTCCATATCTTGATAGTTAACTGTACATAAGCTAAGAGATTCAATGCCTAGATTGATAGACAAAGGGAACCTAATTAGTGATGGTCATTCAATATCTATAATCAATAACTAAACCATCTGAAAGGATGCTTCGATTTCACTCTACTGGGGATAGGATGGAAAGGTGGTTTTTAGTATCGTCAATTCCAATTTCGTCACCTCAAAAAACCTCAAATTCGTTAGCCATGAAAACTGTATTCGTGTTTGGTCATTTACTCTTTCGTTACTGTTTGGTCCTACTACACTAAATTGAGATACTTTAAGGTTATGTCAGGTTACGTTAAAATTCCTTTACTTTTTCATTGATTTTAGCTTTAGATTTTTTTAAAAATTCTTAGAGGTTTATTTGAACTATATAATAAGCTTGATAATTAACAATACTTCAGCCTGTGCTGAGGATGACATATTGTGGGTTGTGACGCGTTCCAGATCATGTAACGGTTTTATTTTGGGGCTAACGTTACTATATACTCTTTTGAATATTACTGCGTTAAATCTTTTCGATTTTTTAAAAATTCTTCTAATAATCGTCCAACTATTCAGAATTATAAAATATATAGTGATATTCCAAAATGTTTTAGAATTTGAATGAATCTCTGTATTTCTTTCGAGGCTGATATTTTTGATGTTTTATATAACCATTTTCTTTTTTCTAAATCTAGGTGTTCCTGTACTTGCTATTTGCCGCCCTTGTCAGGTTGATTTAGCTAGGTATCCTGTGGGAACCACACACATCTCGACATAGTGGGATGAAGACTCCTGGTCTAGTAGTAGATTGCAGTATCATCGTCCAGGACGAGGTTGAGCCTTTCTTGAGAAAACCTGCTGCAGTTCCATTGACTGGTCAGGAAAATTCTTGAACAATACCGAGTGATCTGGACTGCAACCTACTCTCGCTTTGGCCCTAAAAGTCCCTTGATCCCAAAAGTCTCTGCGAATGTAATACTTATGGATCCCTACTTTTGGCGCAGGATACTTTCTCTTTCTTCAAGAAGTATTAAATGGCTGTTTCTTGTAAATTACTTTAAAAATTGCATTGTTTTTAATTCCAATGTTGTGTATCTTGAAGAACTTCGAGCTCCCCCGATCAAAAAATTATTTTTAATTTTACATTAACGTTTCATTCGTTTCACTCTTTAAAAGTTTTTGTCAATTTCAGTGTTTGTAAAGTAAAAGTATTCGAATAAATGATAGTGTTTTAGAGTGAATAAATTACTGAGCATTGTATGCTGACGTGAAAGGCCGATCAAAGATTACTCGTGAAAACTTAAACTGGCTTGGTCGTAGATGGAAATCATTTATCCCGTCTTCGTAATCGATGCAGAGAATGAGCTCGAAATATCACCTCGTTCTCCGTTCCTATTGCTCCCGTTATTTATCACACACTGACGGAACAAACAACAAAGCACGACTTGTTACAATTAATTAACTGAGACAACAGAAAGAATTGGTCCTAATTTGAATAATTGTCCAATCAATGGTTATCAATACTGAAACATATTAAAAAATGTTTCATTATTACAGAAAGTAAAGACCTAAAGATTTGTGTTATAGGCAGAAACATTTTCTTTATGGCCAGGACACCTCAAGACATACAGAGCTCTTTGGCACACAGGAGTTTGGGAGTTAAGTCCTTTTTTGTGTGAGCGGAAATCGGGTTTCCATGGCCCCCCAGGAGATTGGGAGCCCTGGGCATGGGCTCCGTGTGCCCTTATAATAAAGACGACATTGTTTATAGAAACCTTCTCATATAAAAATCCTTGACAACGATTACTTAATAATTAATACTCTATGTACCAGTGAAGACCATACAAAAAAATTATCTAAAAGTTTTTGAGTTCTGTGGGAGGGAATATTTAGTCTTTACGTATTTTTTTATTTTTTATTTTTTGAAATATTTCTTATGTATGAGTTTCCAGTTTGAAAGGGTCTAAACGATATGCAATATCCGTGGAAGTTATCAGGTAATAACTTTTTCACTCAACTTAAAGAGGTGAGTTTTGAATGTGAACTGCTTTACTTGAATGCACCTTATCCATGAATATTTTAAGTTGCGTTCAACGAAATGACACGGGCTCCGTTTGAACGGAATAGTATTCCAAAAAATAGAATAATATAAACTTGAGACGAAGCCGAATGTGCCTGTTTCTTGTACTTTTTGAGAATCACATTCGTAGCGTGTTTATGAGTGTATGTATGCGTGAATGCGTAGGAATACAAAAAAAGAGATTGGCTTTCTTTATGAAATTCCCCGTTTTTTTTTTTAGGCTGAGATATCCGTCAGTTGCGACATATTATTGATGCTTTGTGTGTCTCATTGTAAGTGAATTGGGTCTGCGTCACGTTGAAGCTTTAAGAATTTTTATATGTCCAAAACCGCCGATTATACTCAGGCTCTCTTATCCCAGGGGAAATTGGGAGAGAAGACGCCATGTTTCTGTCGTAGTATCTTATAATTTGACAATGGAAACGGAAAAGGAAAGAAATCCGACAACAGCGGCACAAACTTTCTACTTTAGAAACTAATTACGAGTAAATTAATAACACTTTAAAAGTTAGCTTTCTAATTAAACAGTTGATTTATTTATTTAGTTAATTGCTAACTGAGAGTACGTAGAATTAGAAGACTATTTCATTATTCAGCAATCCAATATTGAAGGGTTTGCCCTTAAATTTATTATTATTATTGCTAAAGTTCGTTGAGCTGCTATTGGTCAATAACCGTGGAGTATGATACAGGTAATGTGGATTCGTCTCTAAGGATAAAAACGAAAAGAGGTAAAAGGAAAACTGGGATGAATTCGATGTTAAGGGACGAACGAATTTTGTTGCGAGGCAAACAAGTACAGGGTCTCGCCGGGGGAAATCAATTAATGATTCCGTGCCCTTTGTGTTTCACGGAAGGTTTTCGGGAGATTGTAAATCCATCTAAAAAGCCGCACACTAACGTCCTTCCAGAAATCGCCCAAAATAGATTTCATGGAGACACGCAATCGAAATTTCCTTTTATATTTGTTCTTTCCCCAACCAACTTCTTATTGTCAAGGGCAGAATGCTGTTTCTTTTCCGTTTTAAACCGCAATTTTATCTCTTCAGTGTCGCATAATTTATAAGACCACATCACATATAACCTTACAACAATAATTATGCTTTCTTTTATATATTCAGGAAATACAATTATGATGGTAGTATAGCTAGGTGAGTTCTGCATAAAAATTCCAACATTTTCCTGCTGCGCATGTACAGACCAATTACGTCACAATCCAATATAGCGCCCAATTTTGAACCACCCTGTATATACTATTTGAGAACCCCTTATATACTTTTTATGATCACCCTGTATCTTCAATTGACCTCGCTTATCTAAGATTTAGTTATCCGGTTGAAGTGCATTTAGCCACTATTTTGTAAGCTTCTGATCACCCTATATAAATACACCTCTCAAAGTTGTATAATTGAAAAGTGAAGTTCTATGGGAAAACCCCAAAAAATAATTATTATGACATTTTGGTCTTTAAATGACCTTGGAATAACTTTTAGTGCCTATCATGAATCTTTGAATCTGAGGTCAAAAATATAGGTATCCGTTTTAAAAAATTAGCTTGACTGAAAATCAACCTCAAGATTAAACTCAATGTTACCATTTGACGACCTGCTGGAATCCTAAAACCTCATTGTCCAAAATTTTTTTTCGTTTTAGGAAGTAGGAATGACAAGCTGAAAAATATCGAAGATCTACTTCTTCTTCTAATTGAAAATCGATGATATTGCATTGAATTGGGTCACATAGAATCGATAGCTCCCTTTATATACCCACAATCCTTATATCTTATTAATATTTATGATTTATTGTTAATTAGTTCACTGTTCGGTGAGTAGCAGTAATGATAAGTAAATAAGTAATTGATTTTCTGGGCTTTAATAAATCAAAAATGCACAAGAAACCGTCTTATTATCTTTTTAGCTTGAGCAGATTTTTTTTTTTTTTTTTGTAAAATTGAAGTCCATCTACCGATAAATTAACGATTTAAATCCGATCTTTAGATTATATCTAGACCTGGTTCAGCTAATCTATCTAACCCGTGCCAGAAAGCTTGACCCGTATGGTCCTTTAGTAAGAAGTTTCCTTATTTTTGCTGACGCTCTCGAAGTTGCTGAGCCAGAACTATTTAATATGCACCGCACGAGTTCAACGAGTTCGCAGACCGAAACAGAGGACAGCGTAACCGAAGTAAAGAAAAGCAAGGTTTACTGGATAATACTCGCTCGTTAGATAGCAATTTTGGTTTTGAAAATGTGACCTGGTGTCATGAACAATTCCATGACGACTTTTAATACGAATCGGATTGGTAAATTCACAACCAACAGCGTTTTCTAGACAAAAACGCAAAGCTTCATCGATTTAGAACTTTTTTCGAACAGCTACATTTTCATTACAGTTTGAGTTTAACAAATGTATAATTATATATAAATACATTACAAACCATTTGAAAATTAATGCAGAATGAGTATACAGGGAGCAGGGATATTAAAACCAGAGAACAATATGGCGTCTATTCTAGCACGTGAATTTGTATACCAACACTACGGATCACTAAGGAATCAGGGTGCGTTCCGACGACTAATCCATATAAAATATAAACTAAGGAGTGTAGATTACTTTAGGAGTGAAGTACACGTATTTGGATTATAAAATTGTCAAAGCTTCTCGTTGCTAACATTACAGTTCAACAAAGCAACAGGGTGCGTTCAGTTTACTAATCGAAATAAAATATCAAACAAACACTCAAACACTCAAGGCTTCAAACACTCGTTGAACAAATGTTCTAACACTACGGTTCACCAAGGGATCGGGGTGCGTTCAAATTACTGATGCATATGAACTATAAAATGAAGAGCATGGAGTGAAATACAGTTATTTCGGTTTTGAAATTGGTAAAATTTTCAGCACTTCATCTTTGCCATTCTTACGCATAGAAGCGAGAATTAATTTTGGACGTAGGTCATTAATCCAAGAGCATACGTTTTATTTTCACTGCACCTTATCTGAGTAGTTACGACAAAGATAGACGCAGTGCATTCTTTATCGGCTTAAGCCATCAATAGGTCATGTGATGAAAAAAATATACAATAATTCTATAATAGAATTGAACTATTCGTTGAAGTTGTGTTGAAATCATAGACATAGACAGTGACCACCGAGTCATATTGTCACTTTTGGGAGACTAATGCTCAGTGCAGTTTTTATGTCTATGGTTGAAATAATACGGTTCACTAAGGGATGAGGGTGCGTTCAATTTACTAATCCTTATAAATATGAACCATGCAGTACAGATTACTTTTAGAAACGAAATAAACTATTACGATCTTAAAATTATCAAAACCTTGAACTATTTATTTGTTGAACTTGTGTTCTAACCATAGAGATAATAAACATAGAGAAGGCATTCTAAATGAAGAATGTGATGCGCCAATAGAAAGAGACAGAAAATAAAGGAACAGTGTCTATCACTTTTTATTTCCAGCATGCATTACATTTGATTTGTCTATGATTGTATGCTATACAGCGTTATCGAATGAGCAAGCGCGACAACGGAGATAGATACTGTTACTCCGTTTTCTTCTTTTCTTCCTCACGTGACACTTAGGCATAGCGGATGCCTACTCTGTATATAATATCTCTATGATTATAACAGTACGGTTCGTCAAGAAATTAGGGTGCGTTCAAGCTACTACTCCATAAATGTTTAAATCATGATCCATTCATTGAACTGTAAGCAATTTGATATTTCGTCAGAAATTTGAGGTAAAGCAATAAATCTTTGACTAGTTAGCTATTAAATTTATCTTTATTAATGCGATTAGTGCAGCAGGGAGGCAGTACGGTAATATTCTGCTTAAAACCAAGTCGAAAACGGATTAAACTTTGTCTATTAACTAGCGCAGTGTTTGACTAACTCAATCGTGTCGTTTATTGGCAACCAAAGCCATATTGAGAAATTGACGCATTTAACGCGAACGGTTTATAAATATCAACATCATGGTAGTTAATGCATAATATGTCTACAGCAAATTTAACATTAGGCTCAGGTTATTCTTAGTAAAATTAATGTAAGAGAGCTATATATATATATGGAGAATGTATATCAAGTACGGAAATATTTAGATAGAAGGAAAAATGTCTTTTTTTTACTAGGTTGGGTTAGGTTGATTATAATTTCTTTACATTATAATTTTAGAGAGTTACGAAAAGACGAGTAGCTAATCCATTATTCGAATTACATCCTTCATTCTGTTTTTTTTTTTAACAAAATACGTTTAAAACTGCAAAACTTTTTAATTGAAGAACCAATTTTTTCCAATTTAAACAACCACTACTATGTACCAGTTGTGAGAAAATATACAATAAATTTGCATAAACTTCGTTTAAAGTTTAACTGATTTAAATTGTTTTCGATCGGTTGTAACCGATGTAAATATTTGATACTGTTAACTTTCTACTAATGCGTATTTGGATTGAATCGAAGTTCGATAAGTATGATGCTCAAAATCGAGCGCCATTATGGAATGTGACGCCATTATGGATTGTTGCGCAGAAGGAAAAAGTTGGAGTTAGAAAAAAATCAGTGATCCCGTAGCCCTGCTTTCCTACTCTTTGATAATCAAGCTCAGAGTTCTATAAACTGTGTGGTACATGACTCGTTTTAGGGAATTTAAGAGTAAGGTTATCAAAGATGATTTTTTAACCAAAATAATGTCAACTGTCAGACGCTTTTGAATGTACCTGCAAGTTCATATACCCAAAAGTAAAAAAAAATATTCAGAATTTTCTAAATAAAGCGATAGGGATTGAGAGAGAATAAAAACAGGAAATCAAGACAAAATAAGACCCTTAGCTTTTTTCAGAATTAATAAGTATTGTAATGAGCGTATGTGTGTACGAGAGCGAGCAGTGCGGCGAGCGTGTGTGTGTGCGATAGCGGCGACGAGAACCGACAGCAGATAAGCGGAGCTCAAAGAACGCCGGCGTCGGTCGGCGCTTTGATGACGATAAACAAGGCCATAAATTAGATGAACACAATAGGCACTCCAGTAAAGTCTAGTATGTAATTCTGGAACTTTCTGGATTGTTCCTAATCAGTATAAATACCTGTTGACGTGGCCAGTAGTCAGTCAGTTTACAGTGAGCTTCCGAACGAGTGATATAAATACGCATTTTCCTTGTGATATAAATAAGTCGTTGAATTGATATTAGTGTTTAAGTATTTTATTAGTGTTTAAGTGTTAAATAAATAGTTGTAAAATAAATATCCGTTAAATAAATAAGTTAAACTAGAAAAGTCGTTACATTGGTGTCAGGTGTGGGGTGCTCAGCCAATCAATCCCCAAAGGAGAGAATTTTCTAGTAGAAGAAAAATAGTTAAATAAATCAAAATGCCTAAAAAGTTGTTGGATCTGAAAGTTGCCGAACTGAAAAGTGAACTCGAGGAGCGAGACGAAGATACGTCTGGTAACAAGCTCACCTTACAAGGGCGGCTCGAGGAAGCATTGATACGAGAGGGTTTCGATCCGAATACCTACGAATTTGAGGATGAACTAGAAAAGAAATTAAAGGAAAATTCAAAGGAACTAGAAAAGAAATTAAAGGAAAATTCAATGGAATTGGAAGGGAAACTGGAAAAGAAATTAAAGGAAAATTCAATGGAATTGGAAGGGAAATTGAAAGAAAATCTGGAAAAGAAAATGGAAAACCTGGAAGAGAAATTAACCGAAAATTCAAAAGAACTGAAGGAAAATTTAGAGAAATTCGACGCAAAATTGGCTGAAACAGAACAGAATTTTGCAGGAAAATTTCAAGAAATAGATTCACGAATTAAGGAAATAGAAGAAAGGCTTCTAAGTACGACAATGTCCGAACAGATCGATAATGAAGCTAGAAGTGTGAAGCAGGAGAACGGGCACGGCATTTCATCGAAAGCATATACGAAGCCACCTAAGTTCGACGGAAAAACATCATGGACCACTTTCCTTAAGAAGTTTGAAACAGCCGCGAAGTCGAACGCATGGACGTTGGAAAATAAAGCCTCCGAGCTGGTCTGCGCGCTGCATGGTAATGCCGAGGAGATTTTGGATACCATACCACCCGAGAAGTTGAACGACTATGAACACCTAGTGAAGAAGTTAGAGATGCGGTATGGTCAGGCACATATGACGAGCGTCAGTCACGTGCAGTTAAGAAACCGACGTCAGAAGGCAGGGGAAAACCTGCAAGAATACGAGGCCGATATCGCTCGTCTGGTCCGCCTCGCGTATCCAGGTACTCCCGACGACACGCTAGAAAAGTTGGCTGTCGACTCTTTCATCGATGGGTTAAGGGATGACGACATACAACAGCGACTCCGATTAGATAGGCCAAAAACACTCGCTGACACGTTGGCTCGGGCACTGGAGTATGACGTCGTTAAACAGGCATCGCAACGGCAGGGTAGAGTGCGTGAGCTAAGGGAGGAGCCCGACGGTCGATACGAAGACAGACTAGAAGAAATAGTTAACAGGATAGTGGGAAAATTAAACAAGAAACCGAGACCAATACGATGTTGGAACTGCGGGAAATTGGGACACGTAAGAAGCGCTTGCAAGAACGAAGAGGTTACTCAAGAGCGCGTGCCCCGAGTTCCGGAAAACTAATCAAGGACGACGCGGCGGGGCAAACGTCGGTCCCGGGACACGAGGCCCCAGCTTTAGTAGCACTGACTAAGACAATGAAAGATCGAACTGACAGCCTTTTTCTCACTGGACTCATAAACAGGAAGCAGTGTTCATTTCTGCTGGATACTGGAGCTAGCAGAACAATCATAAGGCCCGGAATATTGACCAAGCCCAGTAAACTTCTGCCAACGCAATGGAAGCTCCGTACCGCCACTGGAGAACAAGTAGTAGTCAGGGGTGAAAGTTACGTCAACATCCAAATGGGAAGAACGTCTTTTAAACACTGCGTGTTAGTGGCAGAAATAGAGGACAATGTAATACTGGGTTTGGACGTCCTCCGAAAATATGACTTCTGCTTGAATTTCCGGAGAAAGAATGTGACACTGAACGGCGAAACGTTCCAGTTACACGCCCAGGACACTGCCATGCCACAAGTTAAAAGATTGAGTTCAGGGATGCGCAAAGTTCAAGGTATTCCGGAGGTGTTGTTAAAACTGTACAAGGAGGCGGGTGAAAACCGTAATCAACCGGAACAACGTCGAATAAGGGAACTCCTTGTAGAGTACCAGGACGTGTTCGCATTAGACAACGCCAAGAAAGGGCGAACCAACATCGTCGTCCATAAAATCAACACTGGCGAAGCGCAGCCCATCCGTCAGAGACCAAGGAGACTACCACTGGCCAAAAAGGAAGAGGCCGAAAAGATTATAAGCGACATGCGGAAGGACGGAATAATAGAACCATCGACCAGTCCATGGACGTCGCCGGTAGTTTTGGTCAAGAAGAAGGACGGATCTACACGCTTCTGTGTTGACTACCGCCAGCTAAATAATGTCACCAAGAAAGACAGCTACCCCTTGCCACGCATCGATGATCCCTTGGATACGCTTGCGGGGTCGACAATATTCTCAACGCTAGACCTTAAAAGTGGATACTGGCAAGTAGACCTGGATCCTGAGGCCAAAGAGAAGACGGTATTTTCGATCGGAACCGGGCTGTGGCAGTTCAACGTGATGCCGTTCGGGTTGTGTAATGCGCCAGCCACATTTGAACGACTCATGGAGACGGCTTTGAACGGCTTGATTGGGAAAACTTGCCTGGTATACCTTGACGACATAATCGTGATCGGAAAAGACTTCGACGATCACCTGAAAAACTTGGAAGAGGTACTTCGAAGGCTGCGTGATGTCAACCTTAAATTAAGCCCCAAGAAATGCCAGCTATTTCAGGAGACAGTGAACTACCTGGGGCACGTAGTCACGAAGACCGGCTTTTCAGTCGACCCGCAGAAGATCACAGCCGTACGAGAATGGCCAGTACCTACTGACGTACATCAGGTCAGAAGCTTCCTTGGCCTCTGTACTTACTATCGACGCTTCGTTCCTGGATTTGCCAATATTGCCAAGCCATTGACTCGACTTACCGAAAGTGGCAGACCATTCTGCTGGGAACCGGACTGCCAATCTGCCTTCGAAAAGTTAAAGCAAGCTCTCGTTTCCACACCCGTGTTGAGTTATCCGATACCAGAGGGGAAATTTGTTCTGGACACCGACGCTAGCAATGTTGGGTTAGGCGCAGTACTCTCACAAATACAAAACGGAGAGGAAAAAGTCATCGGCTATTTCAGCAAGACCCTATCCAAGCCCGAACGAAACTACTGTGTAACCCGACGAGTACTACTGGCAGTAGTAAAGAGCGTGGAGCACTTTTATAAGTACTTGTATGGAAGGAAGTTCCTGCTCCGAACAGATCATGCTGCTTTACGGTGGTTACTGAGTTTCAAGAACCCAGAGGGTCAAGTCGCGCGTTGGATAGAAAAGCTCTAAGAATACGACTTCGACATGGAACATCGAGCTGGAAATAGCCATAAGAACGCGGATGCCTTATCCAGAAGACCATGTTCTGAAAATTGCAAGTACTGTGAGCGCCTGGAGGAACATGAAGAAGTCCGGAGAATAACCGTCACGGATGAAAAATGGCATCCTGATAACATCAAGACGGAACAGGGTTCTGATCCGGTCCTGAGCTTCTTCCGAAGATGGAAGAATGAAGGCAGAAGACCGACCTGGCAAGAGGTCGCCGCTAAATCTGGGGAGGTGAAATCGTTGTGGGCCCAATGGGACTCTATTGTTGAGGAAGATGGACTCTTGAAGCGGAAAGTGGAAAACCAGAATGGTACTGAGAGCAAACGTCAATTGCTTGTACCGAAGAGCCTGGTAAAGGAAGTCTTGAAGTGCCTCCATGACGATGCTTCGGGGGGACATTTTGGTGTTAACAAGACCCTTGGAAGAGTCCGTGAGCGGTTTTACTGGGTCAATTGCAAAAAGGACGTTGAAGACTGGTGCAAGAAGTGCACAACTTGTGCAGCCAGCAAAGAACCGCAAAGACGACGGCGTGCTCCTATGCGCCAGTACAATGGCGGCAGTCCATTCGAACGGATTGCCATTGACATCGCAGGACCGTTTCCAGAGACCGATGGTGGCAATAAATACATCCTGGTGGCAATGGACTACTTCACGAAATGGGTTGAAGCGTACGCACTCCCAAATCAGACAGCCACGACAGTAGCGGAGGAGCTCGTAAACCACCTGATCAGCCGGTTCGGCGTGCCCATGGAGCTTCATTCTGATCAGGGTCGGAATTTTGAGTCCGCCGTGTTCCAAGAAATCTGCAAGACTTTAGGCATTCACAAAACCCGGACAACACCTCTGCATCCTCAATCAGACGGCCTGGTAGAGCGAATGAACAGGACCACTAACAAGTACTTGTCCAAAGTGGTCCCCAAACAACAAAGAGACTGGGATCGCCATCTGCCACTGTTTCTTATGGCATATCGATCATCGATTCATGAAACTACTGGACAAACACCAGCAAAAGTACTGTTTGGTCGGGAGCTACGGTTACCATGTGAGGACGTTGCCGGAGAAGACTACGTTAGTGATCTTCGCAGAAGACTTGACGATATCCATGAGGAAGTACGTTCCCGGATGCAGATAGCTAGCGATCGCATGAAGGACACCTACGATATACGGGCCACTGATGGAGGATTCCAGGAGGGAGACATGGTGTGGTTATACAATCCACAGCCCCGTAAAGGTCTTTCGCCGAAGCTACAGCAGCACTGGGAAGGCCCATATACAATCGTCAAGAGAATAAATGACGTTATTTACCGGATTCGACGCACACCAAATGGAAAACCGAAGGTTGTCCATTTTAACCGTTTGGCCCCATATGCCGGTGACAATCACGAAGAAGCACGGATCAGGCTTATGCAAGCTCGTTCTCCGGATCCCCAGTATGACGAGTTTATGGCCACGCCGAGCTTATATGCCAATTCCAGATTCGGTGTCACCTCCGAGAGATCCGAAGATTTGTTTTCTGCTTCGGACTCGCTGGTTCATTGTGTGGCCAAAGACTTGAGGATGGATCGCTGTATTGCCACCGTATTCAAGAAGAAGTTTGGCCGCTTGTCAGAGCTGCGGGACCAACTGGGAGACGGAAAGAAAGTGCTAAGTCTGGTGGACGGAAACCGATCCATTTACTACCTGGTTACTAAGGAGGCGTCGTCTGAAAAGCCCACCTACCGCTCGTTATGGAATTCGTTGGTGGAACTAAGAGACCAACTGCTATCCACAGGTACCACAAGGTTAGCCATGCCAAGGATAGGATGTGGGTTGGATGGACTGAACTGGAGAGTGGTGCGGAGCATGTTGGAGGTCCTGTTCCGGTGGAGTGGCGTCGAAATAACGGTATACACCAATAATCCCCAACGAGATCCCGCACAGCCAAGGACGGTGGATTGCTACTTCCATATGACGACTGGGTGCTTTAGGGGACAGAATTGCAAGTACCGGCATGATCCTTCGAAGGAACGGAAGATGTGATCCGGGACGGATCACCCTTAAGGAGGGGGCAGTGTAATGAGCGTATGTGTGTACGAGAGCGAGCAGTGCGGCGAGCGTGTGTGTGTGCGATAGCGGCGACGAGAACCGACAGCAGATAAGCGGAGCTCAAAGAACGCCGGCGTCGGTCGGTGCTTTGATGACGATAAACAAGGCCATAAATTAGATGAACACAATAGGCACTCCAGTAAAGTCTAGTATGTAATTCTGGAACTTTCTGGATTGTTCCTAATCAGTATAAATACCTGTTGACGTGGCCGGTAGTCAGTCAGTTTATAGTGAGCTTCCGAACGAGTGATATAAATAGCGAACTACGATATACCGAGTGATATAAATACGCATTTTCCTTGTGATATAAATAAGTCGTTGAATTGATATTAGTGTTTAAGTATTTTATTAGTGTTTAAGTGTTAAATAAATAGTTGTAAAATAAATATCCGTTAAATAAATAAGTTCTACTAGAAAAGTCGTTACAGTATATTAGAAACATGACAATCACATGACATAAAGCATATTCAATAATCATGAGCCTTTCTTTTCAACTGAGAATAAACGGAACGTCGCGTAGCTTCGCGTCGCACCACCTAAATTGCAATTAGTTCAGTTGGTTGGTTTACTGCTGTCGCACAGCTTCGCGTTAAGTGGAAAATCTAAAGGGTGCAAGCGTGCGCCGCAACTTCCATCTAACGCAAGGGAAGAATCCTGCAGTGAACGTTCCGCGAAGAGAATTAATTATGCGCACGGCTCGTGTGTTCGCAACAGAAACAGATACCTACTTCGTATATACGTAGATACGTATACGAATGTACATAGGTATAGTGGTATTTATTGCTGTGACTACGGAACACAGTTGTAACCAAACTGAATTGAGGAAAAATGAGTATTTATAAAGGCAGCTCGTTAGACAAGTACCAACACCTAAGAGGGTCGATTTTGGATTTGGTGAAATAAATAGGAAATTAAAAGGCAAGATTTTATCAATGAACGCTTTTACGTTATGAATTCAGAGTCAATTTGAGTACAAGTTCAAGAACCTCTTATTAGTTCTCAACGGCGCACTATAGGTACTAAAAAGTGCTGTTGAGTGTAAAGTTTTTGAATCACTGCTAGGATATCGCGAATAAGTTACTGTAAAATTTTCCAACCGAGACTTATGACTAGATGCGCACCAGCAAAACCCGCCCTAAGAAGGTAGGTACAATGTTGGAAGAGGCAGGCACTCTGGCTATTTCCTTCAAGTACGCCTATGAAATATGCAGGTATCGGCGTACAGACAGGGAAATTGCACGTGATTGGCTGTCGGTTAAATAATACAGCCCTACGGTCTTCTTACATCTGACCGAATTTAAGTCTCGGTTGAAAAATTTCAGTCTACCTGTAAATATAAAGTCAAAGGAAAATTTTACATTTCTTCAGAGTTTGTAGAACAGACATAAAAGGTCATTACATCGAAGCTAATCGTAGAAAAATTAAAAAGCAATTTGTATTAAAAAAAAGAAACTATGTACTCGAAAAACTATTTCCACAAGAAATCAAAACAATATGCATTGAAAATTGAATTGTATTTTTGCAATGCATTTTAGTGTCAACAGAATTTTATAATTAAATATTGTATTAAAAATTGCGCTATGTATTATTTTAGTAAAAAAATATTTAACTAGAACACTACATTTTGTACGTGTTCAATTGCATAATTTAGTTATATAACTCGGATTATACCAGAATATTTTTACATAATATTTTAAACTGCGTTAAAACTAATAATTAAATCCTTTTTGTAATGACAGTGAGATTTTAAAAAAATATAAAATAGATTATAAACAATTTACAAATCACACGATAAAATTCACGATGAATATTTGAACCAGGTACTATATAAACTAAGTGTTTTAGGTAATGCATGTGCAGAGGATTAATAATTCTAAATAATATAAGCAATACTTTATATTAGTTGACTTCAAAAATTTTTGGTGATATATTTTCAGTGTTAAAAATTTACTAAAGGTCCAAAAATGTTCCGTGTATAATTTAGCTTTCAGAGGAACCATAGTTATTGAAGGCCAGAGCGCTAACACGCAAGTCCTTACAGTCGAGGTATTTATCATGCAAAAAGATTTTTGATAGCAGATTCTTGTAGATGAAGACCAGACGACCATTTGTGCAAATTTTTAGCACTGGCAAATAATGTTACTATTTTTTTTTTTTAACGTTAAATTTTGCAAGCGTGTTGTTTGACCTTTTTGACATTTAACGTTAAATAAAAAATAGTAACAATTATTTGCCAATGCTAAAAATTTGCACAAATGCTGTCCTGATCTTCATCTACAACATATAAGGAAGTATAAATTCTTTCGGAATAATACATCGACATAAGCTTTTTGAGCAAAACACCCTATTCTGAACCACCGTGTGTCGTATTTTAAAGGTAGCTAGGATTGCAAACTTATGCATCGGTTTCGTTCTGCGCTGTTTAAGCAGCGCTAATAAGCTTTTAATTATGAATGGAGCCATTAAACTGCTTCATTACCCAGTCCAACTTCTTGTTATTGTTCGAACATGAACGCCTTCAACATATCAATCAATCTTTTACTATAACTACTGGCGCATTGCGATAAACCTAATATAATACTGACATAAATGCCAATGAGTGCAGCTTTTTTGAAGTAAAACTTCTGTAGGCGTGACTGCGGGGTAACTGAATGCTTTGGATGAGGTCAATGGAACGGAAATGCGTGACGGCGAACACGTGTTTATATAGCATCCGGTTCTTAAATATATGCGCTGTATGTAAACTACGTGCTCATAATAATAATCATTTTGTTAATAAATATTTTATCAACAAATAAATAAAAAATTATAAGTAAATCATAACAATCATATAGTAGGAAAGAAAAGATAGAAATTAGGAAATATTAGAAAAGAAAGTAAGAGAACAATGAGCACTATGAAAGTCAAATAAGAAGGAGAGGTAGGATGATAGGGTATCTTCCAGGACTGTTCAAGGACTCATAAAGGTACAGGGAGGAGTAATGACTAGCAGAAACAGGCTTAGATTAGATTACTATTTGCAAATATTTAAGGATACTAGAATTTTTAATTTTCGAGGAATGCAAAGATTAGCCAAAGATAGGATGAAGTGGAGGTATGATGGAAACTTATTTTTTAACTAACGACTGTGGTAATGATCATGATAATGATGCATTGATTAGTTCTGTCGGGTAAATAAACAAATCAATATGGTCGTGAAGGTAATCGATTTCAGTTGGTAGCATTCAGTGCATTGATTTTCAAAAAATACTGTCGACATCCGAAGATAGATATGTTTTTCTCCAAGAGATCCTCACTTAATTAACCTTTTAATGCAATGTCTAAATCCAGTGAAAGAGCATTACGAATCCTTATGGCGCTTAAATCTATTATAATATTAATCTCATTACGTAAACTACAAAGAAAATCAAAACGGCATAAATGTGGATGCGTAGTCTTTCAGGATCACTTGGTGTCCACCACTGACTTATAAATATGTAAATATTTGGACAAACATATCCATCAGAAATCATTTGGATGAAAAATGTTGTTTTCCTGTTCGGTCGTCCTTCGGTTCGGTAACATTCCAAACGAGACATATTTCATTACCGTTTGAATTCATCTGAATGTTTGACTCGCGTTCCTTCGACTATGATATTGCCCGCATATCCAATGATATATGGAAATTTTTGTTTTCCGTTCGAGATCCCTTCATAAATTCGGTTAACTTTCGGCAAGCGTAGCGGTAGGTAAGAAGTGGCCCAGTAAACCTGAACCCTGTTCGATATAATTCATCCGGTTCAAGGGTTTTGTCGGTAAGGAATTCAGAAGGCGCGTTCCTCTCCTGAGATGAAAACAAAAACCTGATTTAAGGACTCAAATTTAATAAGTGAAAGAGGACGGTTGACTTACATCTTACTTCGATTGCCATCAGCGCATTGGAAGAACGTTATAATTCCAAAGACAGCACCCTGAGCTGGATGATCGACCGCTTCCTTCTCCGTCCTCATTTCTTTCACTCAAATAAAACTAATAAAATTTAATTCATGAAAAGTAATTTCTTAATGTGAAAGTAAATACGTAGGTATCTTTCTTTCTATCTCGGCCGAATTGATTTTTCTTCTTATTCTTCGTAACTCTAAAGAAAGCGTTAAGTAATGAGAATTCTCTTAGTAGATTGGAGATGTCTTCGTTTTCCTTTGAAACTAGAGAATAATTCGGAATTAAATTTAAAAAGAAAACAGCGCTGGACAGCACAACGATCATTGGGAGCACATTGACTACAAGAAAACAAGGCCCAACAGCTCTGACATAAGAAGTCAGATATGGCGATGTAGATAGGTCATTGTACAGAACCCTTTTAGTTTAGTATCCAAAGAATATATCGTACAAAAATTGTTTTCTTGCAGAGGTCGGAGAGAAGGGCACTTTAACAAATTTGTAGCACATTAGTTATATATGTGTTATTGTTTTGAGTGTACTCAAAATTTATTGTTGATAAAAATATTTTCTTATATTGATTTTGAAAACGCCACCTCAGACAATGTTCTTAATAAGTGAATTTTGTTTGACAAAAAATATAATTTGTTCTGGTAGTAATTTCTATTTAAGTTCATCCAAAATATCTCCTAAAAGGAATGAGTTCCTTTTTAAAGGAAACTATTAACTTAGCAAAAGATTTTTGTACAGAGTGGCAGAAAGAAGTTTCAAATTGTGTCTGACGTCTATCTGGAAAATCCATTTGCTCCTGCGACTGTATTCTGAAATGATTTTAGTCCTTTTATCGTTAAGAACTTTGTCGTGTTAGTCATCTCATTATGTAAGTAGACTTTTGGGAATTTCCGCCTACATGCATACCTGCTAGTGACGGGGCGCGGGCTCCTTGAGATGGCACTTAAAAGTTTCCATGTCGTTATAAAAGATAAAAGTTTTTGAAGAGAACTTCCTGAAGAATGTCCTCCAACTGGATAAATTATTGGTGGCGTGGACCGTTATTCCTCAAGGAATCTGCGAGCTGCAAGATAGTTTATCGCCTGGTTACTTTCATGTAATACACGAGATAATTAAAACTTTCCGCTCCTTTTAACGCTCTAATCTGGTTTTGTCAAGTTCGTTTCGTTAATTTGTCATTTAAGAATTAATTCAACGAAGATTAACGATAAATGTTTGCTTGGAATTTCAATATCGTTCCTTAACCGGACAAAAAGTTCACTAATTGTAAGTATAAGCACCTGTTTGTGTAACAGTAGAGGAGAATGGGGCGAGTTGCAACATAGATAAGTTACAATTATGTTTTTTTTTGGTATCAGAGTTTCAGTAATAGTATCTACAGATAGTTGCAGCACTTGGTGGTAATGATTACAATAAAGTAGAATTTTTATTATAGCGAACGCCAGCGTGCTTATGTGCGACCCGGTGCGCTTTTATGTGTTGCCGGCCGGCTCGACTAGCCAAGGCCGGTGTCGGCAGTGTGCGTTGTATTTATGTACGTGTGTTCTGTACCTGCCTTCCAGGAAAGTAATTAAGCTATTCGCCGAAAAACGTAAACAATGTAAACAAACTTCGAGACTTTTCTGGATTGTTCCATGATGCTATAAAAGTGGAAAGACGTTCGACAGTGAGTTAGTATAAATTGACGTTGACAGTGGTAACGTCGGAAATAAATCAACATTGATAGAAGTAAAACAAAATATGCTCTCAGGTCAGTATTCTATCGAAACCACCAGACACGAATCACGATTTCGAGCTGGTTGGCTCTCATCATTATTATTCTATTATTAAATAGCGTTGACCATAGATGGCGCTCTAGTGTCATCTTTGGTCTTTGTTGAATTGATAGAAGTGAAAAGACAAATAAATAGAGACGCGCATATAAGTGAGTGTTTGAATAAATAGTAATCTAAGTGTATATAAATTGTATTCCTGTACTTAATCTTGTAAATAAAAATTTAATAAACCCACGAACACTACAGTATTTATCTCTGGTAGCATTTATGTTTTCGGCTTGGAACGAAATTCCCCCAGTTGCAATAGAAGTCACCATAATTTTCAAATTATATTATCTATTCATCCATTTTCAGTTAATTCAAATTGTTCCACTGTCCCAAATTACTCTTGTAGTATTTTATTTCCTTTGGCATACACAATTAGTAGCTGTTTGATATCAAACGGTGGCGTAGTACGTAAGGGTTTCATTTACTTGTGCATCTCCTGTATTTAGCTTCTCGTTCCTTATTGATGACTGACAGTGAAAGATGATTAAGTTCATCGTCAACCTTCCTAGGTATTCTCATCTTTACACTATTCTCAACACTCCTCCTTGTGTGCTCTGATAAATGTTACACGTCACTGGAACTGGGGATTATCTTGCTCCTACTGGCTTCCACCTAATTAGCCTGTTACTCCTTCATCGATTTCTTCCTTAAGACCCTCAACGGAGAGGAACATTTTATCGATGATCACATCTCATCTGCATATCCTTTTGGTTACCTTTTCTGCATACATTAATCAAAATTATGTCTTGTAGGTAGCTTCTTGATGATGTGTCGCATTATGATTTATGCTTAGTGGTTTTTGAAAATTAGGTAGAAGCCAAAGTCCAGAACTTCGTGAAAATGAAGGTGTAGCAGTGAGACTGTGAGATGAATCTGGAGCATTTTGAAGTAAAATTCATGCAGTTCTGTCCACTTTCATAAATAATGGAAGCGTTTAATCAAGAGTATCTACTATTTGGAACGAAGAAGAAGGTGCTTTTTGCGTTTAGGAATTCTGTGCACTATCACCAAACGATCTAGACACTGCTCGCAATCTCGACACTTCCTTTAAAATATAACATAGAACAAGGGAAACTACTCTTGATAACTACGTGTGCTATGTTATTTATCCTGTATATCTTCGTCTTCGCCAGACATATATGAGCAAATTCACGGAAAACACTTCCGGTGTTTGATATATTTATATGTACACATATACACTTGTAGCGTATGTATAGTCGTGTGTGTATGATGATAACGTCGCATTTGATATAATGCAAATCTGAAACTCTGATTTAAGATGCAATTCCGTCTTTCAAAATATTGACTTATATGCAGTTTGTAACCTTGTTCTAAGAAATACGATTTTACGATAGGTATAAAGTATGAATCGCAAGATTTAGTGAGGCAAACAGATAGACACTATCAAAGAAAATCAAATATTTAAATTCAATAATCAAATCTTCAAACAAGTTGATAATTGATACTTCAAAAATGTCATATTTTCCTAAACATAGCTGAGAGTTTTTGCAAGAAATATTTCATCGAATAATTAAAAATTATTATGGTACTATATACAGGTAAAAGAGTTTGTGTGTTTCTTCCGTTCTAATTAATACAAGTGGGTTTAATTCCTTGTGCCCTTATGCTTCAACCCCTGCTGTATTTGCGCTTGTATGTTCATTCATCTCTCTTTGCATGTTCTTGGACAATTCGAAGGAAGTGTGGCGAGATCCTGAGAAACAAATGTCTCGTTTTCTAAGTCATTAGGGGGGGAAAACCGCAAGTTGTAAATGTCCCTGTGTTAGCGAGTTGGAAGACAAATGTAAATTGAAGTTTATCCACGACGGTCATTAACCAAGACTAAACTTGACGATGCAAACAGTTTAATGGATATTCTCTTTCATGACTTGTACTTACTTCTCATGACCTTAAATGCATATCATAGTAATTAGATAGCTAAGACCTAAATCATTTAAAAAGAATATTTATTTTCTTCCTAATAGTAGCTCGTTATTTCAATTTTGTTAAAAAACCTGTAAATTGACATCCCAGAACGAAACCTTTTTTTAAAGTCCTTAAAACTTTATTATTCTTTGAAAAAATATTTTTGTCAAATTTATAGTTGATACACGTGTGAAATGATTCTAGATTCTAATAATGAATAAAATTCTACAGTTGACCATACCTACATAGGGATCAAAGTTCATTTGAAGGTGACAAAGTTGAAAAAGTGTTTTTTTTTTAATTTGCAGTTTATGCCATAGAAAAATCAAGTGTTAAGGTTAAAAGTCAAGATCAACTGATAGTCAAAATAATGATAGATGGTCCGAATAAAGAAATTTTGATGTTTTCTTAGTAAAATGTTTTAAACGTTTGATGATTATGACTTAAAAAATAAATAATAATCTTAAATGTAACTTATTCAGGGATCACTACTCAGGAAAAAAGAATTTTTTGAATTTAGAGAAATTTTCAATATTTAAAATGAAATGACCTCGACCTCGAGGTAAATACTTCATTTTTGTGCTGTAAATTGAAAATCTGAAATAGAGAAAACAAACTTTTTTGACTTTTACTTTGAAATGATCTTTCACCACCATCACATAATATGGTATGATGAAACGCACGATTTTGTGTACTTTCAGATACCTTTAAAAAAAAAATACTACTTAATCTTGATATAACCCTGGAATTTGACCACGATGTAAAATTTAGGGTCCTCTTACTTCATCAATTTTATTTACAAATTTCATTTTAACGCTGTTATTAATTTCGTCTTTGTTGTTATTTAAGTGCATGTTTCATTTAAAGTGGGTCACCCTATAGATATATATCGATTAATTAATACTTAAGACAGAGTAACGAAACAGAACACCTTTACCTTGCACAACCCTAACACAATTATTAATAAATCAGTATTATGGATTATTATGGTTCTAAGGAAACGGACGATAGCGACAAGAAATTATAGATTCGACTATTAATATGTATGTTACCTAAGGGTAGATAATGATTCACTTAAAACATCCTGCTTCTACTAACCGGATGTACCTAATAGATTTTATGAAAATATTGAAAATCCTAGCACTTCTTGCGGGTTAATACGTAATGCATTTATCATCTTATCGAGTGCAACCAGCGGTTTATTTTCCGGCTTTGGAGGTGCTGAACTCAGCACTTTTCGATTTTCTTCGTTTTATTATATTCGCATGCATAGCTACCTAGTCACTTAAACCATAAACCACGTAAATATATTTATAATAACGCAAATCCATATTATAATAAGTCTTCATTTTGTAAAGTGATGGGTTGGAGAAAGTAAAAAGAAAAATATGTTTTTGTTGTTTTTTAATTTTATGACGAAAATATGAAACATAAAGGAAAAAAAATATAAAGAAATTGGTAGTTACCGCCATCTAATAAGTGATATTTACAAAAAGTATTTGCTTACGATTAACGAAATTCTATTATTAAAAAAAAATTTAATTTTCAATTCGATTAGAGACTGCTGCCAACTGAGAATAATGCTTTAGATTTGAAACCCCAAATCTAATGAGAAAATGTAACGGAATCCACAATGCGGACGAAAAAACGTATAACAGTTCTTACACTATATATTTGTTCATGAAATATGATTCAAGACTAGTTAAATCCGGCCAAATTTGGACCATTGTATTTACGAAACTATAATCAGGGCGACAATTTAATACCATAAACTCACACGCTTCCTGCGAACTTCCTTCTAAATCTACATACATGTCCGTACAATAGAATATAGGCAACCCATCAACCGTCTGCAATAGTTTTAAGACAAATTTGGAAATGTCAAAATTAACAACTTTTAAAAACAAAGTTTGATTAAACAATGACATTATGAATATACAGTATTTTATCAAGCTGATGGTCTATTAGAAGTATACGAATACTTAGATTGAAACTGGAACTAATCTTGTGATTGTTTATACCGATTTATATCCGGTTATAACGGAAGTAGATGTTAACTTTATTATTTTAGACGAAATAGCACTGTCTTTTAGATTTTCAGATAGAAAATATGGCTTAATGCATGTTTTGCAGGAAACAGTACCCCGAAAATATTAACAGATTTTGAGTTATTCAATTCTTTTTCAAATTTTTAACATTTAAAAAACCGTTATTCATTTCATTTTTGAGATTTCGCTTTATAACTCGTACCAATTATTTATAACTATTCATATCGAAAATGTACAGGGTGTACAAATGTAGTAGTCAAAATTGATAAACTTCAAAGGGACACATAAGTTATTTTTTTTAATGGAACGATCCATTTTTGACTTCATTTTCGAATTCCTCATTGAATTTGGTGTCTATTGATGTAAGATTATCGTATATCTTTGTTTATACTTTTGGAGAAAATCTACAATCTGTAGTTGTTTTTTTTGCATTGCATACGTATTATATTAATTCAAATTGTTTAAATTTGGAATCCTCTTTTATACTAAAAAGATTTTGATTTCATGTAAGGAAAATTAAAATTCCTATGAACTAATATGCCGATAAAAATGTTAAGTCAATTTAAAAATATGAATCAAATATTTCTCTTCTAGTTTTACCTAGATTTCTAGATAGTTCTAGGCGTAGGTAGAGAAGTAGGTCACAATCATATTATTACTGTTTGCAGCAAAACATACAGGGTGTTCCTAGACATGATGTGCACACGAAAAGAGGCAATTCTTTGACTTATTTTACTTCTCAAAGTTCAAGATTGTTTAAGTGTTTTCTTTAAAGCTCCTGCAGCTTTTGAGATGTATTTTTATAACATGTGGTACACTTGATGGGTTCTAAAATTCAAAATGAAATTTCTTTTTAAGCTTTTGTAGTTTTTCGTATGGACGACTGATATTGAGAGAAAAAAAATAATTTTCAGTAATTCCTCAGATTTATTACATACATTTATTATTATCTACATTACAACAAAATCTTTATTCAATAATAACCATAACTAGGAAACTGTTGAGTATAACTAAAAAGAAATTGATTTCAACACCCTGTAACCAATAAATAGTTGACGATTCGTATGCAGACCTATGTTTATATGAACTTTAAGCCATAAAATAAGCCAAAGAATTACCTCTTTCCTGTATCCGCATCATATTTAGGAACACCCTGTACGTAAGCTCCAGTATTTTTGTACAATATAGTATAAAATCGTATTAAATATAGAATACGTGCCTTATGTCGTTAAACCTTTGAGAATTATTTTATTATTATTTAAATATTTAACACGTAAGTATTATTAAACAAGGCATGAATATAACGTCATAATTGAGTGTCATAAAAAAAGAAAAAAATTAAGGCATACCAATATCAAAATTAAACACAAGAATTTTTAGACTCAAAGCTTTGTAAGCAATATACGTAATTCGTACGTACTTGTTTTTTCCATTCCGAAAAGAAGTTTACTAAAACGAAGTCGATCAATATTCCAACATCGAGATTATTAATCGGCTACTTTAAATTCTTTACCAGCCAAAAACTTTTCTAACCCTCGCCTTCCCTTGATCTTGTTTTTCGTTTCATCTATTAGTTACCACAAGATATCTTATTATATAATCTCAAACTTAGCTGGAATATCAAATTCTTATCGTGCTTATTAGTAATAAAAATCGCCCAACTTTTTCCATTACACGATAAAGAAAAGATAAAATTTTAATTTGTTTAATATAATACAAAAAGAATAATTGGATAGGTACCTACTTACAGCCAGAATGTCGTTTAGCTTCGTAAGATATAAATACATTGTACTTTGGATTTAAATATTAAATGAATTAATACTTTGCTGGAAGCGAAACTTTCCAAGTATCGATTCATTAAATATACCTATACATAATATTTCATAGAAAACTGACTTAGTGAGTTAATGGGTTATGTTCACCTAGAAAGATATACCAACGAATAATGGCATTAATGAAGCATATCCTGCGAAACTCATAACATAAATAAAACAGCACGCTACTGGCTGGAAGTAACATATTTATAGTGCAACTGGAATTTAATCAGTAGACGCAGTTAAATTTTGCGTCCCTACAAACACAGCCCGCTCTGATGTGATAGATTTAATAAAGAACGGTTTAATACCGTTCGCAAAACAAATTGTCCGTTGTCAAGTGACGGATGCAGTTCATTTTGGCTAATTTAGCACTTGTAAGCACGAACAAATTCTTTAGATATACTATAATCAATGCCAAATGTTTGTCTCAAATATCAATTACATTTACAGTGGTTGAAGTTATTAAAAGATAATATTCGTACAGTCTTCATATAACAGTAGAGCAATATCTATATGAAGAATATGACACTAAGGAGGAGTTCTAGATTTCACTGGCTTTGAAAATTTGATTTTCAAATATTTCATCTGGTATACATGTCTTCGAAGTCTCGACAGCAACTGAGTGGAGAGGTGGCCGCGCGCTGATATCTATTCCGGGCGGCGGTGGGCGTGGCGCAGATAGAGCAGCTCTGCCATCTAGATCAAGCCCTCCAATCCACCGGCTACACCCCACAAGAGTTCAAACGCGTACTCCACCCCAAAAGAACCTCACTTATTATGTAGGGCGGGGAAACATATCCTGTGTAGGGTGGTTGGGACGTTTTTTGGATGAGGTTCTTTTTGGGGTGGAGCGCGCGTTTGATCTCTTGTGGGGTGTAGCCGGTGGATTGGAGGGCTTGATCTAGATGGCAGAGCTCCTCCAACTGCGGCACGCCCACCGCCGCTTGTAATAGATATCAGCGCGCAGCCAGCTCTCCTCTCAGTCGCTGTCGAAGCTTCGAGATGCAATCTTCGCTCTCGTCAACTCTTTTATTAAAGATATCAGCCGCAGATGCTGACGAAACGTCTGGACTTAATAGTTCCTATAGACCACGGCCTACAACACCGTTATGCTGCTTCAGTCACTAGTGAGAATAAAGAAGGTTCTGAAGTTTATACCGAATTGTAAGCTCAAGGAATTGCCGAAAGGAGTCATAGCGATTCAGGAATCCTTAAAAAGATCATAACAATTGACCAAACATGGATGTACGACGTCGAAATAAAATTCCGCTTCTTTGCTATCTGCATGATTAATTACTAAAATTTAAGGACAGTTCACACTTAAGCGTTCATACTTTGCGGTTCCTTCCGCGTAATCGAATCACGTCTTAGTCAGAATTTCAGTAAAAGCACCTGCGCATGTCTCCCCCCATTCTCATGAAACACCACACTTTGAGTGGCCAGTAGTTATAGATTCTGCATATTCACAACGCGTTACTAAAGCGGTACAAGTCTGTAAAAGCCTTACGTGCTCTAAGAAATATAAAAATGTTTTTTTTTTTGCTGTCACTTTTTATTAATATCGGTATTTTTTCATTTATATTTAATTCAAGAAGTTGTTGAAGAAATAATGATGACAATATTTTACTTTCAGGCTTCATAAAAAGCATACCGAAAATAGGTTAGAAGTAATTTACATGCTGTTAAAAAATTTAAAAGCATCTTCACTTATTCATGGGATGTAATTTACGCCACGTTTCCAAACTTTGTTATGGATCCCGTTTGAAAAAAAAGAGGAGAAATTATTTATAAGTTCCCACAAATTGGTCGATGATATTCTTGTGTTTTATACTAGATATTTGACCATCATGTAGGTACCTTTATTTTTTTGACTTGGTTTTTGTCTGTCAGCATTATCCCGTGTGTTAAAAATAAATTTATCAAGACCCCATCTGTCTATTATATTCTCATTTCGCCTCCCCCATCAATTCACTGAATCTTCGTCATGTTGTAGCTTCGTCTGTTAGGAGACAGTTACACTAAATTCCTTTTATCAACCCTAGTACCGGCAGAAAAAAAAACAGAAAACTGATGAATGAGAAAAGAAAAAATAACCGCAAAGTAGCTTATTTCACTTATTGGACTTTTCACAGCATTATTTTTTCTAACATCTTCAATGAGTTGAGGTAAACATGTTGCATTTACTGAACGATTCTCGAAACTGTAAGAAATCGCAGACTTTAATGTCATACAACCCGTTGAAATGTGAAAATCTAAATTTTAATTAAAACTCATTGAATGTTCAAAGGACCTCCTTTGTAAGTAACGATTAATTCCCCGGGACGTTGTGTAAAAAGAGTGGGGTGATGGGTGTTCCGTTGAAGGTTTTCTGGGCAAGCCGCCAAGTCGAAGCTTTTTATTAATGAATTCTTTTGAAAAACTAGTTTCCGACTGTATATCTAATGAAGCCGTAAATAATTTAAGGGAGAGAGAGAGAGAGAATAACTTCAGATTTTTACAAAATAAATAAACTATTGAGTATCACATAAAAAATTACTGAGTGAAACAATTACGACATACGTTTATAATCTCATAATCAAAATCGTTATTCTTTATCTGTCAATTTGCTGATGATCCAACTGGAATTCAGCATTAAAATTATTACGTTTAAATATCGCAGATTAAAATAGACGTAGAAAAAAAAATAGAGCCAGAAGTATTTTATAGACACTTCAACATACTCAATCATTTATATTAAAACATAAGTTTCGTCAAAGAACAAGTTGATTTTTTTTTAATTTTTACTTATTCATCACAATCAATTGTATACTCTTCAAAGTAATCTTCCATGGGAACAACACATTTCTGACAGTACTTTTTCCAAACTTGGAACTTCTTCTAGAGCTTATATTTCGGTATGACCTTCAGAACCTTCAACGATTCTGCTCTTACTTGCAGGGCTCCTGCCGGATTTGGGAATGGAGAAAATTAATATGATAGCTGAAGCAAACGGTGTTGCTTTTTGTCAAAAAATTACTAAGAAGGAGCTTGGCTGAGTGCACTATAATCAGGAAAGTGATTTTACCACAATTCCAGTCGTTTTCTTCAGACTACTTCATGCAAATAGAAGTTCCTTACTCATTATACAACCAAGAACTCATGGTGGACTCCGCCATTCATCATCATCATCATCATCAAACAGCCTGTCTCGTCCACTGCTGAACATAGGCCTCCGTTAACGATTTCCATTTATTTCGATCCTGGGCATCCTGGATCCAATTTGGTGTTACTCTTTTTATGTGATCCGTCCACCGGGTCGGCGGACGACCTCTGTTCCTGAACGCATCTTGCCTAGGTCTCCATTCCATGATCTTTTTGGTCCATCTTTCGTTGGTCATTCTTGCGACATGTCCAGCCCAGTTCCACTTTAGATATGTTATTCGCTGGATTGCATCGGTAACCCCTGTTCTCTGACGCATCCGATCATTCGGAATCCTGTCTCTCAGCGTGACTCCCAACATGGAGCGTTCCATGGCTCGCTGGGCCACACTCCGCCATTAGAATCGAAGAAATTAGTGAGAAGAATTTTCATATTTGGTCGATTTTGTGTTTCCATTGAGATGTGGATTCTATGTCGTGCCCGTACATCCACGTTGAGTCAATTCTTATCACCTTTTTCTATATCATTCTAACGTCATTCAGCAATTCCTAGGAACAAACTTTACTGTTACACGTTTCATGCCCAAAACATCAGAAAGATTTTTTTTTGGTATGATCCAGACGATATATTGACCCATCTCCATCGTAGTTTCAGTTATCTTCAAGAATCATTTTCTCCACGTGTTTGATGTATCGTCGGTGACTGATGTGCTAGGGCGTCTAGAATAGTCTTCGTCTTCAATGTTTTGACTAACGGTGTAAAGTATACCCTCGCGCACCCCGATTGGCGGAGGGCTTAACCATCTCAGAGGCACAAAAAGGCGGGGCCTTTATCCAACACAAAAAAAAAACTATCTGTCAATTTTTTCTGGGATAGGGAAGGTACCAAGGGCCCTAGACTTGATATTTAGGGGAGGGTTTGAGATTCTACGTTACGTTGCTGGTTTTGATGGCCCTCTGTAACATCTGTACATGACTATTTCGACTGTCATCAGAGAAGTAAATATCAGGGACATATGCACCAACAAAGTAGAAGAAGAATTTTGAAAATTTTATTTTTAAAGACAGTGAAGTTTAGAAACTCTCCTTGGTTTTTCAAACTTTGTAAATATAGATGTTGTTATACTGTTACATGAGGAACAATTTTGATGATTTAAACTTGACGATTGTTGTCTTTTAATTACTTCTACCAGTATAAGTATAATTATAATTTGAGACAATAAAATAATTTAAATTTGTTCCAAATTAGAAATTTGAATGTAACAGTCGATTCCGTTTCTTGAAAATTTGATTTTTGTAACCAAATTAATTAACGAAGGTAAGTAAAAGGGGAGACAAGATTAATCCATTTACCGTTTAATCAGATCAATTAAACGAAATTTGAAAGCTGGAAATAATCGGCAGAATTACTTTAAAATTTCCAACAATGCGAGCCACTTAGTTCCAATCGGATTTCTATGGGGGAGTGAAGTCGGAGTTTTCCGACAGTTCGAAAAGGGTTAAGTGCCTTATCAATGGATAGAGTCTCTTTCACTTCCGCTCTAACGATCCCAATCTTTCACCTGAACTCCCGACCAGCTGACAGATATATACGCA
Source organism: Agrilus cyanescens (assembly GCA_947389935.1). NCBI lineage: Eukaryota > Metazoa > Arthropoda > Insecta > Coleoptera > Buprestidae > Agrilus > Agrilus cyanescens. The sequence continues at coordinate 14,396,299 of OX376713.1, read as the reverse complement.
CAAAAGCCATGGATGGAGGGAATCGGATACGAGAAGGCGAGAAACACTCGAGACGCACAGTTGCGATTTGTGTCATTAAAATGAAATAGTGACTCATTTCTTTGGCCAACAATCGGATTAACGACGGAAATAATTCCAATGCTAGAAGGGGTAAATCATTCGTTTTACAGTAATTGCTCCATAAGGACACATAAAAGTCTCAGTCCTTGTTAGTGTAATAGACACTTTAGCGAACAAGTTCGACCAACAAACGAATTTCGACAACTACAAAAGATATAACGACCGACATCGAAAACAACTTTCTAACGAACCTCATTCTCGATATCTCAATTCTTCTGGCAGTGACGACGCGTTAGTAACAATCACACTACGTAGTTCAGTTAGTATCGGAGTGGAACCATTTCTCGGGTTGTTTTCCGTGATCCATGGAGTTTTGCTGTTCCAGACGTTTCGCAAATTGTCATGACTGAAGAAGATGACGTCAGCGAGGAAGGGCGAAACGTTAACAGACTAAAATTCCATAGACCACCGCAAAATTTGCCCAAAAAGGCATCCTATGGAACAACGCAGAGCGCATCAGTTTCTCTTTAACATGAAATCAGATGGAAACACTTACTGTAACTTCGCAAAAATGGGGATGGTTTAATTTTCCCTTGAACTATCTGTTTATTTTTGGAAGTTGCTTCTAAGGTTGCGTTTGGGCCATTTCTTATGCCGCTCAGCAGCAAGTAAGGTAGATTTAAGATATCTGACGGAAAGAAAGTGCGATTAATCATGCACACAACGCTTACATCCCCTTGCTGTGTAGCTTATCTCGTTACTGCTGGTTTATCAGACCGGTTAAAACGAGAAATTGATTTCGTGCCCGCATCCGAAACAAAAAGTTATCGCTACTAACGCCAAAAACAGAAACTAGATAATAATAACATCTGTAGGAATAAATCAAAGTGAATGAAACATTCTCGCCAAGTAAATTAAGATACTTACAAAAGGGTTAGATTAGTCCTCGTTTCTCAGGGGGTGTATAGAAAGTGATCCGTAAATTATTAAGAGCTTGGGATCAGGAAATGAAGACCAAGATGGGTAAGAATATTTTCTCATACACGTACACACAGGTGGTACATTAAATGTGAGTCACAAATCACCAAAATTTTGAAATCTAGAAATGGAGATTTAAAGAGATAAGTTGCAGCATGTCGAAAACGAGTCGGAATCTAAGCAGAATTAGGGACCAGAACGTAAAGATTAAAAGGGATAAATTTTCTTCTTGTTGCACAGGTGGTATGTCGAGTGACTGAGAGACTATTAAGTATTAAAGATCAGGAGTTGAAGATCCTTACGAGTAAGATTACCTTCTATTACACAGTTGGTACCTCAAATGTGGGACGTGAATTATCGTTATCCAGGAATGAAGAATCGAAAACTTAAGAGAGTGAGTCACAGTATATCGAAGATGAGTAGGAAATTAGAAAGAATTAAGGATCAGAAGATTAAACGATCTAAAGGGGAAAAGTTACTTCTCATTACACAGATGGAATGTCGAAAGTGATTCATCAATAATAAGAATATTGGATCAGGAGATGAAGATCTGAATGGTTAAAATTACTTTTAGATACACAGATAGTATGCCAAATAAATGTTGCAAATTACCAACATATGGATTGAATAGTTGAGGACTTAAAGGGTACAAATCAAGAAGTAGTCAGAAGCTAAAAAGAATTAGGATTTTGAAGAACTTGAACATCCAAAGGGATGAAATAGCTTCTCATTACACAAATGTCAAAATGATGTTATCCAGGAATCAAGAACTGAAGACTTGGAGGGGTAATTTTCCAGCATTCCGAAGATGATCGGGAAGAAAGAAAACGATATGAGGGATCAGAGGTTGGAGACCCAGAGGGGAAAGACTACCTCTCATTACACAGGTGGTATGTCGTAAGTAATTCAGTCAACTACCAAAATTTAGGAATCATGATTAGAATTAAGAATCGGGAGATAAAGACTAAAAGAAGTAAGACCACTATCTATTACTCAGGATGGTATCACAACAAAAGGAGGACGGGAATCAAAAGGAATCGGGATCAGTTGCTGAATATCCAAAAGGGTAAATTGACTTCTCATTACAAGTGGCATGTCTAAAAGAATTAGAGGTCAGGAATCTAAGGTCTTGTGGGATAAGATTATTTTTCATTACAAAGGTGGTATATAGCAAGTTCCTGAAAAGTATCGTCAGGATATGTAGAGGGGTAAGATTACATATTTCACCAGTGGCATGTCGACGACAAGCCGGAAAATATGAAGAATTAAGACTTAAGTGGATTAAGTGCATTAGCATTGTAGGTGGAATGTAGAAAACAAATGGCGAACTGCTCCTAAAAAATTGGAGGTGATGAGTTGAAGATTTAATAGGGTAACATTATTGAATTTTGCAAAGTTATTATTTAACTAATGGTTTACAATATTCATCAAATGCGTATGAAACGAAGCTTAGTTTATTGGTTGTGGATACATTAGGTTTCACTATTTGCAAAAAGAACTAATTGTAGTCAACTAGATACATTTTGAGTTATGTAATTAGTCAAATATGTTTAAGGTCTTAAATGATAAAATGCTTCACTAGCATCTACGTCTACGTCTTGTTTCCAAACTTTAGCAATAGATTTGGATATTTATCGTTGGATAAAACGATATCATTAGTATTCTTGTTGCATGTTAATGTTAAGTGCTGTCTTAATGTGGAAACTTTACAGAAAATCAATTTTAAGATAATAGAGTAAACGTAATGCTTTTGTCATTAATATAATGAATGAAAAGTTACCTTTAAACTATCAGAAACTGATTCGGACGGAACGCTGCATTAGGATAATTGAAAGGCTGTCGTTAATGGAACAACTTTTTCCTTTTCTAAGTCTAAAGTTTTGACATTGTTGTAAGACGCGCTGCAGTGCCTTAACGAAGAACTTCTTATTGCTATGCTAAGGTAATTCTTTATTTTTGTTGTACCTCAAGAAGACTCTTTTCAAGGTTGAAAGTCTGTAAAAATCCTAATTTTTGTGTTTTTAAATGTCTGAACGTTTATAAAAAATCAGCATGATTGATGAGCGATCCTAATGAGGTACCTCATACTGCTTTTCCACTTAAGCGGAAAAAAACTGTTCATCAAGTACAACAAAGAATAATAAATGATATTTTTTCAAGCATCTCTTTTTTTTTTTGAAGCGAAGCTTCTATACAGGGCCCCATTTCAAAATATTTGAAGCCAAAATCTCCACGATATGGAGAATTGAATTTTATACAAGGATGTCTGAAAAGCACATGTCTTCTTAAACAGGTGAAAAGATGCAGCACTCCAAACATGTCCTTAAAAGTCAGCCAATTTCGTTTGAAAAAATCTTTTGTGGTGCGAGAGTAAACTTTTACATTTCGTTGCCGAATAAAATACTTACATTGATTTATGTGCATTTTGATTAATCAGATTGTCAATAGGTGGCGCCTTCATAAACTTTACGCATTAATAAAGTTTTTTAATTAGAACATTAACTTTAAATTAATTAGACTGACTAGAAACAACAGAAACAACTACTCCGAGGGCTAATACCAGACGTAACAGGAATTTACCTGTCTTTTTAGATTATTTTAAATTGATTGTTTCCTTTTTGTTATTAGTGGGAAATGTTATCTTTAACATAACATCTTAAACATTAATTTTGATGAAAATTAAGGGAGATATTTATAAACCAATCTACGAACTAAGAAATATTTTTGAGAAATAATTTACCTAATGAAATTAAAAAAATATTTCGAAATTCTATTTACCAGTAGATAACACGAAACTATTTTGTTTTAATTGTTTTGGTGAAGAATCGTTTTTAAAATTTCTAGGATGTTATTAATATTCTCTTCCAGTTTAAATGGAATTTTTGACATTTTTGTGGTAAACGAAAGAAATAAAGTTAATAAAATGTAAATTCTTTAAAATCCCTATTTTCTTTGTTAGACAAAATTAACTTTTAAAGCGTTTTATCACTTAATGAATTTTTCAGTAATTTTTAATATAGAAAATTGGTATTATTTACAACATTTCTCTTTAGCGCTATTTTATAAACAAATTTAATTTTTTAAATAATATTGTGGCAGTCCACAGAACTATCGCATATGTTTAGTTAAGTTTTCCAAAACAATAATTAGTTCCATATACATCGAAAGACCATTCTTTTCAGTTCAATACTTTCATTTAAACTTTATCAGTATTATATTGTAAAACTACTGTGTTGTAAATGTGTAAGAAATAATTAAATTTGTAGTTATACACATTCGGATAGTGTTATGACTTGCATCTGAAAATAAGCCGTAAAAATACACTTGCGGGTTCAGTGTTGCAGAAACAGAAATGGGAAAAACTTTCGTCAAATTGCCCCAAGCGTGTGCCGAGTAAGAGTTATGGCAGACCGCCCCCGTCTCGTGGCACTTATGATCTCACTCAATAGAGAAAGAAATACGTAAAGTCTGGCGATACTCGAAATTCATCCACAAACTTATTTTGATTTAATACTCAAGTAAATAACCGACAATAAATTAAGAGGAATAAGGTCTGGATGGCAGATAAAGTGCCACTATGAAATCCGAAAGAGGGAGAAAAACGACTTCTTATTTATTTTTTTATATACGTATTATTAAGTATCAAACATTACAAGGTTAACATATTACCGCGGACAGCAAGGGAGTGCCATCTGTGGTAATCGCAGTAAAGTACCTAGCTGAAGTGAGTTAAGTATAGCACAACTAAAGTAGTAGACGCGCATAGGTCTTGCCTATGGCGCGCTAATGAGAACTAACAAGTTCTAAATCACTCAGTATCTAGTAGTAGGTATCTACAAAATACACGTCAAGAACATATTTTGAGATTTTGATATTTCTCTAGGCACATATTTATGAGGAGCACATATTTATAGGTAATTAGGTACTGCCTTTTTGAATAAATATGGTTTATTTTATTATGAGGAATAAATATTAATGAAAGCAAAATATACAGAACGACCCGCCTTGAATGAACTCAATTTTCAAAAGTCTAATAGATGAAGTTTGATTTAGATTTTTTTTTATATGGACGACGTCAAAATTGCAATAACAAAAGTAAAATAAAAAAACTTTATCAACCCCTTTTTAATCAAATTTCGAACGTCAGTACCTAAACAAATATCCCTTGTTGGACTACAAAATTGTTTTCTTGTAGAGTCACAAAGATACATATAGCCAATTTCAATCAAATTATATCTCCATATTAAGGGATGAATTCATTGAAAGATTGAAACCAACCAGAAGTAATCTCAGTGAAGAAAATTTGGTAATTATGCACAATAGTTCACCCCTTTCGATTTTCATGAAAAGAAAAGTATGTTGTAGAGTTCGTCATTCTGATCAAGAATATATATGCCGTTCATGGTGTTATTGAGCTTCTAAATTTTCAAAAATGTCTTGTATTTTTCTTCAATATGTATGTATGTCATCATTAGTAGTTGTGTTGATGATTTATTTTAATATTCATAGGTGCATGTTGTATTTGTTATTTTAGACAAGATAACGAACCATAGGTTATGCGGTAGTAGGTGTGGGTTCGTGAAAAATGCACACGTCCACGCCTACACCATATAACCTACGTAGTACGCTGGTATAAATATAAACAATTCCTCTTGAACCGTTCCTTAATCTCATCTTAACATAAACAGTATCTATGGTTGCAAGATTAATTATGTAAACACAACAATACAAGTACTAATGATGTCATTATCGCGTTGGTACTCATATACATTGAAGGCAAATGCAAGATATGTTTGAAAATTTAGAAGACCAAAACCACCATTTCGGCGCCCAACATATAGGTACATTTAGTCCTTTTTCAAAAAAAAAAAAAAAATCCAAACAATTGTGCATAATTACCGAAAATGTCTAAAATTTTCTTTTCTGTGTGAAAATCCTTACGTTTCCTTCATAAACGAATGATTGGAAAAAGTTAAAAACGTGTTGTACGAACTTACTTTTCCTAGTTTGCAAGTTTGTCGCTTCGATGTCAGCTAATCCAACGAAACAAACCACAATAAACACCAAAGTGTACAAAGACCGATTCGCTTTTCTCTTGTTCATTGTCAAACATTTACCTCGCGGCTCACATTAAGACATCGCCCAATATCGCCCCTCACGACAACGACGGCGCTTTTGAACAATTAACAATTCAAATCCGCAACAGCCCGAACATCGTCAGCGTTAAAACACAAACAAACAACGCCGGCAAACGCTAACAGTAACTAGATTATAGTACTAGATTGGCAATTATGTACCTATACGTATAGACGATATGTGATGGAAAACGAGGACTCAACTACTACCTATGTACGTGTACGACATAATCCATAGAAAGTAATCGGTTTTGTTTAGTTTTATGGTACGCAAATGTAATCGTATTTGACGAGATGACCGAAGGATGAACTCGCGACCTCAACAGTACCGAACGCGTCCGAAGTAAAAGGAAAACACACTGGACGACTGTAGCGCTCCAGAATTCACCATCAGCAGGACTGCCGGAGTATCTCGAAAGCTTGGAGCGGATTCAGGACCTGCGAAAACTACCGATTTTCCACGATGAAAACGCGATGCTCTAGCATCCACGGTCTTTGATGATTTATTACTTCTTACCCGTTTGCGTTTGCCTCTGTAAACTGATTTTGTTTTTACCTCTATGAAGTTCACAGAGGAGAGACTTGTTTCAAATGCTAACATCTTCAATCTAATTACTCTCTATGGTAGGTTCATTATTTACAAAAACGTGGTTAACAACTCTAGTATACTTTTGGTAAAATCATACGAAGTATTACTTATAACTTCGAAAGTGATAGTATATTTCGAGACCTTGCTAATAAAAATCGCAATAAACAATTAAGTAATTGTAGAAAATTTAAAACCTCTAATACAAATGGTGTCTAAAGCTGCAATCGTTTTTTGGTAACTATGCACAATAGCTTACTCCTTTCGATTTTCTTAAAAAAAAAAATTGTTGTGAGGTTCGTCATGCTGATCAAGGATACATACATATGTCGGTGTTTTTGAGATTCTACATTTTCAAAAATGTCTTGTATTTATCTTCAATGTGTATGTGTACCAACGCGATAATGACATCATTACTAGCACTTGTATTGTTGTGTTTAATTAATCTTGCGACCATGTACTGTTCTGTTAAGACGAGATTAAGGAACGGTTGACGACGAATTGTTTATATTTATACCAGCGTACTACGTAGGTTATATGGTGTAGGCATGAACGTGTGCATTTTCACGAACCCACACCTACTACCGCATAACCTATGGTTCGTGATAAATCTAAAAATAACAAATACGACATGCAACCAATACTAAAATAAATCAACAACACAATTACTAATGATGCCATTATCGCGTTTTATACATACACATCGAAAACAAATACAAGAAATTATTGAAAATTTAGAAACTCAAAAACACCATGAAGGGCTCATTTCCTCGACCAACATATCAGGATGGCGAACTGTAGATTATACGTTTTTTCTTCGAGAAAATCGGAAGGAAATAAGCTGTTATGCATAATTACCCAATTTTTCTTCTAAAAAAGTTAAGAAATTCAATTTTAATTTTGCAAACATTTTTTTTTAATAACCCCAAAATAGCGCAAAACTCTTGGTAGGAGCCCAACGAAGTAGAGTTAGTGGGGGGTTAAAGCCACTTTACTGGTACTAAAGTAATCCTGGTCGAAAATGTCGACAGTCTTCGACCACTGACGATTACAATAATAGCGACTAATAACTATCGATAACTATTGATATTATCGATTAATCGATATATTCTACATATCAGTTAAAGTTATCGCCATTACTAACTAGAACTGATCTAAAGTCCTGAATCTGAACTAGTCCAAGAAAAAGTACCCCTATATCGATAGTCGTCATGGATAATTACCTACCTATAAACATAATAGTAACTTGTGACTATCAATGTAACGTTAAGTTTTGATAGTTATCAAGATATAATCGATAGTTATCGATTTGTCGACGTTATCGACAGCCAAGTCTGAACATGAACTAGACCTGGATAAAATTATTTATATATCGATAACTGCCGATAGTTTGCAGTTATTAATTTATTGATATATTCGAGTTAGTTTATTTGGTGCTGGATTAGGAAGCATTTCTAGCACGTTTTAACTGTTCTAATAGAAAAAACTGAGGATGACCAGTTGCAGTAAATATGTGTATAATCCCTACTAATGCTAGTGATTTCCTTTGGGGTCGATTTGATAGCACACATCATTAGCTGTAATCACTGGCAATATCTTTACTCAATAAAAAAGACTTACAACTAATTAAAGTTAGAAAACGAAAGTTCCTGTTGCAATTTTTGTAGTAACTAGGAACGCCTTTAATTCCCTGAGAATGGCAGTCAGTCCAGGTTACAAAACTTTGGAAAATAATTTCTATCGGAAAATTTAATAGAAAAGGAGAACCTACCATGGCTGGACAAGTACTGATTATCGACAATAATGAAATATCGATATATGGAATATATAAATCGATGCGTACTAAATAATACATCAATATATTGATATCTGTCAATAATTATCGATACATCGATATGTATGTATTACTTGCCACTGTCGATGTATCGATATTCTTGCACAGCATTGATAGTAAGTCAGGTTAAGACTCCAGACGACCACCAGTCAGTCTTGGACGATAAGTGATTTTAATCATCGATTATCGTTGATAAAACATATCACTATATCGAACATAATTGATAAATCGTTAATCATCAAATACATCGATATATCGATAACTATCGGTAGTTATCGATAAATATCAATAATTATATACGTAGTCACATGTATGTAGATGGTCACTACTATTGTTATCGATAACTATCGATATATCGATATTTTTGCCCAAGTCTAGTTCAACCTCAGATTTCAGATTAGTTCCAGCTAGATTTAAGCGATAATTAGGTAACTTTAGTTAGGTATTAGTTATCAATAACAAAAACTGCCGGTATATCGAATGTATCGATACATCGATCATTATTGACAATTATCAATACTTGTTTAATGCCATTATTATTATCGATGACCGTTTATCTATGGTTATTTTCGTGTTCAAGCTCAGACTTAACATCAGCTCTACTTAGTCACGAGCGCTAACTAATATGTAGAACGTATCGATGAATCCATAATTATCGAATATATCGGCAATTATAGATACTTATCGGTAGTTATCGGTTGTCATTGTTGTTGTCGGTAACTTTCGATATGAGAACGCTTTCACTCAAGACTAGTCATGGGTAAAAAATATCTATAACTATAGATAATTCTCGAAATATCTTTTAGTCATCGATATTTATCGTTAGTTATCGAAATATCAATAGTTAGAAAAACTTGGGTTCGGGCTTATAGGCCGTGGTCGACAGGAACTGTATAGTCCAAACGTTTCGTCAGCAACTGCGGCTGACATCTTCAGTGGAAATGTTGTCGAGAGCGGAGATTGTACCTCGATGTCTCGACTGCGACTGCCAGTCGGATTCCGGCCGTGAAAGCTTATGTTCTTATATCGATAAATTCGATAGATATCTAGATATGAATACTTTTTATATCGATAAACGATTACTGAAATCTACAGGATAAAATCGGATATGCTGGATTTTTGCATGAACTTTCCTTTTATGATTCTGAACAAAATTGTAAAGATCCCCATCAATGACGCTAAAAATGTTACGCAAGGTTAAAGGTCATAAAATTCGAAAAAACCGTAACCTAAAATATTCTGTATAAAAAACCAGTCTTGGGCAAAAATATCGATAATTATTGATAAATCGATAGTGATCGATAAATTCGATATATCGAAATTCTTTTGTTATCGATAAACGATAAACGACAACAAAATCAGTTATCGCCCAAAACTACCCAAGATTATCGATAGGTAAATCTAATATTTCGATAATTATTTATCTATATTTATCAATAGGTATTACTTGGAACTATTGTTAAGGATAAACATCGATATTTAATATATTGATGAATTCGTAATAATAGAATATATCGCCAATATCAATATGTATCGATAGTTATTGGTAGCTATTGTTATTGATATATCGATATCCTTACCCGAGACTACCTTGGTCTAAGGATATCAAAGCTCTCATTTCCGGTACATTTGAGGATGCTGCCAACAACAACGAGCGAAACTGTTACCATAGCAAATTTCCGAATATTTCGTTAAGCCATCCCAAAAAATAAATTAAATTGTCATCGTAACATTCAAATAATATGTTATTACGTAAGGCAGATCCTCTATATTGCATTTAGTTTTTTTTTTTATTACAAAACGAAAGAAAAATGGTACGCCATGAGAAATTGAAAATGCCAATTTCAAATATTTTTCTTTTTCAAGAGCTCTTTAGAAACATCCTCCCCATTCCGGCCAATAACCTTCGAAAGCTGCTTGTTGTTTCCGATGGATGGAACTTCTTTGTGTGTGCTTTTACATCTGGATTTAACAAACATTCGTCGAAAATTTTGAGGATAATACTTCAAATTTTGAACACTGCAGATAAGAGACCGATTGAATTACCGACGAAATGGTTGTAATCAGCATCAATGTTCCTCGCATGCAGTTCAATGGAACGGTTCGTTTAAAACAAACTACGGACGTATTGACGTTACAGATATTTTGATTAAAAATGGCACATGTACAAAATTCCAATAAAAAACAAAACGAACGTTCAGTCCCTGGAGCTCATATTCACAAAAGCATTACAAAAAGAAAAGAAATTGCTGTCGTAATTTTCAACAGAATCCATAAGAATTATAGATGAGTGTTGAATAAAAAAAACTCAGCCAAAACAGAATATTTTTATTTAAATCTATGGTAATCCGCTCTTTGTTAATGAGTAATGACACAATAAAATCCATCACAACTCAAAATGAACCAAATTATTGTCGATAATAATATCGTTCAAACTTTATTAAAAATCCTTCTCAAGTTATACAAAAATATTTAAAAGTAATTACCTAAAAAAAATCCAAAATTTGAGGTATGGTAATTATATATAAAGAAATTTCAACAATAAATTATTCTAATCTATATAGAGAATAGCAGCCCATTTGTATTTGGTTGAGATAAAAAAAATAAATTTAAATCCTTAGGGATCAAAATAAAATCAACTCAAAACTAGTAAATAGCAAAGGGAATTAAGTTAATGATTAAAAAGTTAAATTGAGACTCTATAAGATGCAATAAATAAAATGAATTCTAAAAGGACCTATCATTCAACTGATGGTTGTGGTGCTACTAAACCAAAAATTGTCAAAAGGTAAATAAGTAAAATATAAAGGTTGGTTCGAATTTAATAAAAATTTAGGATGGTTTACAATGATAAAAATTGCAAACGAAAAAATGTGTAGAAATATTGTTTATTATGTGGACCAAAGAGTGTAAATTAAATAATTGTATTTAAATTTTAAGAGTCTTTTTGGTCATTCAAGGGTTATGTTGTTTAATATAAATCATTTCAGAAATTAATCTTTTTGAATAATTAAGTTCTTTATCTAAAATAATGGTTGCTTCCCAGTTCATGACAAGACCTTTTTCAATGGTTAGAGATAACAGAGTCTGATTTTCCTCTGATTTACATTAACGTGAATTATTAATCTCTGATGTTTTTCTTATGTTCGCTTAATCTAGTTTTAAAATGACGTTTAGTTTGACCCACATAAGAAAATTTACAACTAATTTTGTATACCTACTACATTGGTATTTTCTAATTTTTCAAGTTCGTCTTTACCAGCACCAACAATCCTGTCCAGTTTGTCATTAACAATTTTATTATTGTAAGTTTATTTGAGAGGCTCTAAAATAAATTAGCAACTTCATTAAAATGAAAATTGTTATCTATTGAAACGATGAAAATTGTAGTTATAATGTTTTTCTGATAAAACAAATTTAATGATCGAAACGTCGTTATATTGTTGTTTAATAAAGTTTGAATAGTATTATCGAAAATAATTTAGTTTTTAGTACTTCTACACCATTGCACATTTTCGATTTTTTTTATATTCAATTAATTTTGCTTTGTATGTCAAAATTAACAATGCAGATCTCAGTATCAGTATCAGGTGAATCGAAGAGACAAAGAGGTGTTTTTTTTTTTTAAAAATGTATTATCAGAAAACCGACTGTGCTATCAATAAGAAATAATCTGCAATGTAACTCTCGTATTTCTTCCTTAAATAGTCCTTTAAAATTTTGTAAATAAAAAGTTCATAAAAAAATATTTTTGTGTAGTTTTTCGATAATATTGTGTCGTTGGTGTACGAGATGAATTTTAGTAAATACAAATGCTAATAAATAGAATCTTGTATTGACTCGATTCAATAATTTTTTGTTAAATGAGTCTCCGAATCTCAATATGTTAATTGGGAAATTGAAATGGTCCAATTTACAAGGCATTGAAACGCTCTAAAAGACAATTCACTAAAAAATTTTTTAATTCAAATTTTACGAAAAATAATTAACATAGGGAACCAATTTTAGACACACACAAGGTATGTATACAACATACGAATGTGCTGCTAATATTTGGCGAAGGAACGGTGGTAAAGCTTTTCAAGTGACAGAGATAAGAATTTTTGAAGAAAACGGTTAATTTCCGGTTTCTTCTTTATTTTTCCTTTAAAAATGATGGAATCGAGTCGATCCAGGACTCGTTTTGTTGAAAATTTCATTCTGTGTACAATTCTCACCAACGAGATTGCGTGATAAGTTATAATCGACAAATTAAAAGAAATTCGTTTTCCAGTGTTTTTTGATGATTACAAGTAGAAAACTTGTCAAAGTTACACTTTGGAGTGGATAATTAAATTAATTCTACAGTCCTGATAGTATTTTCTTCAAAAAATTTATTTTGAACTCAAACTTTATTTCCAGGTTGGAGGTCAGAAATAACAAACAATAATTTATTATTGTAACGTTTCGCTTTAACCATAATCAAACCAATCAAAGTTTCTCTAGAACAGTAAGTGTCTCGCCATGAAAGGTGATAGCATAAATACTATAAAAAATCGTGCAGTGCAAAAATACAAAATGTTTGTTGAAGAAATCTGTAACAATTCTAATAGTCTGATGATGGTTAAGTAAACCGAAAAGTTATAACGTTATAATTTCTGTATGCCACCCTGGACAGTCTAATTTAAGCTAATTATTTCTCATGAAAATAAAGTAAAACTCAAATATCTGCCCGGTTTTAATTGTTTTGGAATTATTAGACAGAATTTCGCTTTGTAATCCATGAAAACAATGCGTTTCTATTGTCTTGAAGAGAACGTTTAACATCTCCTTTTTACCTTTCAGTAAAGTATGAAGTGTGAAATTTGCGACTTGTCAATTAGAGCGTTACAGTTTTCTCTGAAGGTAGCGAGTGGAAATTTCGCGAACGGTGGGGAAACTTTGACGAGACATGATGACAAAAGGCGTGAAACAAGCTTTTGCTTTCGGTTCAAAAACGTCGAAGAAATATATACTTATACATACATATATATTTGGTAATAAAACTTTATTATGTGGAGGTGAGAATTATTTATGGCTTTTTCCCTACTTAAATGGAAAACGTGGCTCGAGACTCACATTCAACTTTTCGTGATTTGGATTTCTATTTTCTAAAACAAAATCTTTAAAAAAAAAAGCAGAGCCGGTATGGCTTTATGTACAGATTTATACAGTAAGTACCTATACCACTTGTCTAAGAATCAAAAATTTCAACACATTTATATGTACGAGTTTTTAACGGCCTATAGGTAGGTAAAATAGCCAAGATATTGAAAGTCTTATTTTTTGTTTTGAAAAGCATTTTTAGACTTTTTAAATTTGGGATCTAATGCTAGTGTTTGTAAAATAGGCTTTTTGATACTATAGTGTTCGTGGGTTTATTAAATCTATTTACACGTTATTCACTTATATGCGCGTCTCTATTTATTTGGCTAGTCACTACTTTCACTGTCGATTTATTTTTGATGTCGCTATTGCTACTGTCAATTTATTACTAACTCTTCGGCCATAGTCTCTTCGATTTATAGTTCTATGTCGTTAAAGTCTAGAATTTTCTCGAGATGTTTCGAAAAGTCCGGTGTCTTTTACTATTCTGCGAACCGCTGAATTGCTTTCTTAGTAGGCAGGTGCGAGACACATATTTACAAATACGACGCACACACTGCCGAAACTGGCCGCGGCTAGTCGAGTCGGCCCGTAACACGTACAAGTGTGCCTGATCGCATACAAGTAAACTCGCGTTCGCTACAATACGTAGCGAGAATTGTACAGATATGCAGGTGATAATTTGCAGCGCTCCAAACGCACCTTTAAAAATTAACGGTAGATACTGTATAATTGTTTCAGTTTCGATTAGTATATCTGAGGAAGAAGACCCATTATGCAACCACTTTTAGGAAATTTTTCTTTACAATCTACTAAGCGTATTAAGTCGTTACCATCGTGAAACAGTGCCTGCGCGCCGGTGACATAACCAATTATACTGTGTATGAGTCTACCATCATAGCAGTTACGTGACCAGCGCGCAGGCCTTGTCTCACTATTTTAACAATTAAGTACGTTTGCCTAATTTATACGTGCGCGTTGTTGCGGTTGCGCACGTGGTAGCTAGAATACAGAAAGAAAGTGCGCCAGTTTTATCGTACAATTCTAGGTTAAGATCCAAATTCACATGATTCTTTTCGTCGATGTATGTTCAACAAATAAATGGCCTAAATACAGCACAATCGAGGAAATTTTTCAGTTTCAAAACAAAAGCTTTTCAAGTCAGTTCAACACAAATTTTGAATGGGTTCAACCAGTTAAAGTTTCTTCTTTTGTGTTCGTCATGTGCCGAATTATTTGCAAAACTGGTCCGACTCGTGTATATTATGTACCTATATCTGTTAATAGAGGTAAGCAAACAGCGTCAGTTTGGCTGCAAATTGTTTTTCGATAATTTCAAAAGGAAGACATCGGCGGGTAGTTTAGAAGCTTAAAGGAAGTTAGATGAACAAAAAGCTTTCCGGTGAAGACGAAAAACCGTATCGACGCGCAGGCAGCCATAAACTCGGCAAAGAAAACGATGCAACTTTTGTTAGAGCTTTGCGGTTTTTGTCGGCGAAAATCTTTTCGGGAAACGAGGAACAGATTATAGCTATTTAGACGCGAGACGTCCTTAAGGATCCAATCAGGACACTGGCTCTAACATGATAAAACTTCTGATTGCCTTCGATCGCTTTTTATCTATACAGACGGTATTTTGTAAATCATTTATTTACAAAGTTCAATGAGGTACAGATACAGAAAATGACGAAACATTTGTAGAGGAAAATTAGGGTCGGAAAAATTGTTCTGAAGACGGAACTGTACAGTAGGTGAGGGTTGTATTACTAGACAAATCCGTACAATGTTACAAAGCGTTTGCGGATTCGAAGCTACATGTTGAATTAAGTATAAAAGTGGGGTAAGTAGTTTGAGGAAACACAAGTCAAATTTAGGGCGAATTGGTGCAGAGTTTAATAAGGTAAAGGTACATCTAAGTTTTTAGGCTTCTGGAGGCGTTTGGGGTTACTAAAGGTATGTAATTTTAACTAAGGATCTTCTATAGTACGAACTGAAAGAAAATATTCTTGAATCAAGAATATTTTGTTATATTTAAGAATTTTGTTAATCTTAGTTATAAAATACCTAGTTGAATCAAGCATTAAAGTCTTGAATCAAGAATAAGATGTCTGTCGTTTTATTTTTGATTTTATTTTTAGTGAGACTTAATCTAACCTAACTTAACTTACCCTAACCTAACTTAACGTACCCTAACTTAACCTAGTGATCGTGAATGGAAAAAATGGAAGGGATTAGGTGCTACCTTCCAATTAACACCAACCTTCACCACACCCAGCCTGGTGTAAATTCCAACACCACCTCATTCTGGAGCTTCTCCTCCCTTCAACAGTATCCTCCCATTCATCCCTTCCCTCCACATAACTTCTGATCCACCTTATTCTCAATACTATCTTCGGCCCCTACACCATCTAACACCTTACACTACCATCACCTAACCCCCATAAACCACCCCAAAAGATTTTGAGGATTACGTAAATGTTGGGGACGCAATAAATGTTAGGTGGAATGTAGATATTAACATTGTAGCTTTTAGGGTGAAGATGGTGTCCGGGTGAGGATCATATTGGGATAACAAGTTGTAATTCCAGGGTGTGGTGGAGTTGGGGTTGAGATCAGCCTAAACTACCTCTCCCACCAACAGAAGCACTCTCATTATCCCAACCCTTGGATCTCTCCACCCAAATATGCTCTACCGCGGAGCATTACCACCCTCATCCCAGGAGCTGACCCAACACCTACTCCGTCCCCAACAACTGCTCCACCCTCAACCGCTACTCAACCTCCATTCTCCTGCACGAAGTTAAATTTTTAAAAGTCGTTTATTTGCCTTTTTTTGTAGTCGAGACATAGTTTATAACAAATTAGTGTATTTAAGAATTGATTCATTATTTTAATCTTAACTTATAATTACTGCATAATTAGACAAATGATTAAGAAATAAGTTCTAGATTAGAAAAAAACTAAGGGCCTGTATTTTTTTCTGTAGATACATGTCTATAACCTCCCTGTAATTATATTTATACGAAATAAATGAAACCGAAATGAGAAGAATTTTTCATCCCTCATTCGCAGAAGGTTCTCTAAGTCCACGTCGCGGTGGCAGCAGAAGTAATTAAGCCATAAGTCAGAGAGAGTCACGTATCCCTGTGTTAAATCGAAGCCATCCCCAAAATTCATTAATTAGATGCTCTAGCACCCCCGTTCCACAGAATTCCTTCGCCACTAACCGCTGTAACCGTTGACTGCAATTTCTCTAGTTCGATACGGTTTTTCTCCACCAAGAAGTTTTAATGACTCGGGCAACCTCTACTAATGTGTTACAGAAATATGTTTTAATTATATGTCCATTTCTAACACGACAGCCGGAACAAACTAAGGGGAGAAATAGATCGCAAAAACCAACATTAGCGAAATTGTTGAACCCTTTTAGAATTAGGTGTAATTACTGAATAAGTATCACAAACGAATGGCCAAAGGACAAATAGATAACGAAAGACATCAAAAGGATCTCTTCTTCTATAGTAGATTTTTCGAATTCTACTTTGACTTAGGGCAATGAAATGATTTGATTATGATGCAAATTTCATCAAAACAGAAAGTGTAATCGAAATTTTATTAAAAACGTTCTTCAATATTTTATTCAGTGGCACGTGGGGAGTTACAACCCTTTTCTCTGAAGAGGTATAATTACTGTTCAACCAATTACGTGAGTTAATGAACTTTTAATTATGTTTAATCGGAAGTGAGAAGGAAATGGTGTGACAAGGGAGCTAAGGCAACAAAGATCGGCGCAAACTCATTTCATTAAACACGTAGTCCTGAGAACAACCCAAAATTAAAATTTCTCACGTTTGAGTCTAATTCTGAGGATAGTCCTAAAGAGACTGTTTGGAAAGGTAATGCCATCTAAAATCAATATACAATATTAGAAAATAAATATTTTCCATTGTACTACATATACAGTTAATTTTAATTTATTCGTATACACGTGTGTTGTGTGCTCTCGCGCTAGTCTGGTGGTGGAGCGGTCGCGGTCCCTATAAAACATTGCATAACGCGACTAAAGAAGTTTTCACTTCAACAACTAACTTCACATAGCGCTGACATATGTTTAAATTGATTTGCATGGCTGACAGTAAGATAGAATGGATGACATGACATGGCGTTGGACAGACAACTCTAACCTATAAATCATCCAATAAGGAAGATTCTAATGTTCCTACCATCAAACCTAGATATAATGTCCTAACAATAGGAACAGTCCGCGAAAGCCTTAACTACCTATTACATTAACCTACTAGAAGTTACGAGAATATTTGCTGATTTGTTGTGGAAGTTGTTTCCGTATGAAAAGCTTTTGTATCGTATCTACACTGGTTATACGCGAAATCAATTTTCCAAAAGCAACAGCACACGTTAATGGTATGCGAAAATTATGGTTCACTGTATACACTCTTGCTTGTGCCTGAACGCTGATGAATTCTATGCAAATATAACTAATTAGACATTAGTTACAGTTTTCATACATTCATTAGACAACCCATGCAGAATAATTGGAGAAAACGAAACAAACTGAAATTTTCTGAGGAATGACGCTAATCAAAACAAAATCCGCTATGAAGTTTGTTTTCATTTTGCGGATTCCTTTTGAGTACTTAAGTAATAAATACAAATAATAAATGGAGGTTTATTATGTTTGTCTTCATTTTAATCTATAACTGCCGAGTGCCATCAACTTGTTATGAATGATAATTCTTGACCTACCATCGGTAATAGGATTGTTTGTTATCGCTGTGGGTGAAAAAGGGTAGGAATGGGTTGAAAAACTATTTAAGATATACTTCTCTTTGTCCAACAAGTTGTATTTCCTGTAAACCGAGTCTAAAATGATCTAGAGTAGTGGTATCACCATCATCAGATACAATTTTTATACGGTCCACACTCACAATCTAAGATGGCGCCCGATTTTGAGCCACCCTGTATATACCTTTAGTGACCCCATGTATAAATACTTTTTATGACTACACCTTTATATACACCTTCAAACCTTAGAGTTAGTCACCCGGTTGTAGTGTATTTACCCACTACTTTTTTATCCTGTGTATAGTACCTTTAGACACTATTTTCTCTAATGCCCTGTATATAAACCACCTTCATTTGAATACACTGTACTAATTACTCTGTATACCTACATAGAGTTAAATTTTTCAACCGAGACTTGAATTCGGTCAGATGTGGAAAGACCGAAGGGCTGTATTATTTAACCGACAGCCAATCACGTGCAGTTTCCCAATCCGTATGCCGATACCTGCATATTTCATAGGCGTACTTGAAAGAAATAGCCAGAGTGCCTGCCCCTTCCAACATTGTACCTACCTTCTTAGGACGGAGTTTGCTGGTGCGCATCTTGTCCTTAAGTCTCGGTTGAAAAATTTCACACTACTTTCATAAATGATCCATAATATTGTTAATTTATTAAAGATGAAACGGAATGCTCTATATTTTTCGAAAATGATTAACAATGTTACAAGTTATTAGATATTAAAAAATAATGAAAACGAGTTACTAAGCCATTACTAGAACTATTTTGGCTGCTGCTTGAAATACTAGGGAAAAATAGACTTCAGATCATGTACCAGCAATTTCAAGAAATGTATTTCCTTTTCCATCCATACAATATTAATACTGATGTGTGCTCGTTGTTAAAAATAAGGGAAAAAGGAGAAAGCGTAACTAAGGAAATGTTTTCATTGCTAAAACATGAAAAATGGAACTGATTCGTCAAAACGGGCTGGCGGGTGTGAATAAATCCGCAAAATATGGAAGAAATGATGTCGGAAATGCAAACGTATGTGTGAATGAAATGAAAAAATATAATACCGAAAATGGTTGTGCAAGCAAGATCCACTGAGTAAAACTAACCATGGCTCCTGAAATAACATTTTCCTCATAAAAAAACAGAATTTTAGTAGCAGTTGCTGCAAATGGTCACAGAATTTCCTTTCTGTATATAGGTAGTAATGGAAAAAATTCTGATAAATACAATAACATAACCAGTGGAAGTCACAGGTCGTTGACCATACTAGGAATCCTAGTGGTAGCGTTCGAGCCACAAGTTGTGATTGATTAGTGCTCGCCACTAGTGGCGACATGTGGTCGCCTGAGCACACAAAACGGCTGTCGTCAGTCACTTTGTACTCCTGTCTTGAAAGACAGCCACTAGCGACTGTGACTTGTGGCTTCGTCTAGTACTTTTTATGAGTCACTGATGGTAGTCACTAGTCGTCGCTATCGGCGCTTCATCCAATTGACTTAGCAATTGTTAAATTTTTATTTCGAAGTTCAAAATTGGAGATTATTAATTACAAAGCGATAACAACCTGGATGTTGAAAGTAGGAGCAAGGAACCCTTTGGTCTTTATCATCATCCATCTCACATGTCTAAACCTGATAATGTAAGTAGAACAAGCAGAGATGAAAAGAATTTGTTACTAGATCAACAAAATTTATTAAAAGCAATAAAACAAAGTGCGGAAGAATTTTGAAATTTTTCATGAATTTAATACAACTTTCAAAACCTGGATTCTTTCAGATTCCTGACAATGATCAAGATGGGGTTGTTTTATTTAAGACTGAGTTCTCTCCTGTTGTTATTCGGTAATCGTACATTTAGATTTGAAATTGGAAACGCATTTTTACGACTGAAAACATACATTTGTGGCAAACTTCATTTTATTTCAGCAACACCTACCATTTAATATATTTATTGTTATATTTAGCATATCCATAACGATTTCTGCTATTCTGTCATATACAAGAATCCGTGATGAAAGAATTTTGCATGATAAATATATTGACTACAAAACGAAGACAGTTCCCTACGAGGACCCCCTTGAATGACTAATTGATGACGTAAGGCGTCAGCACTTGGCCGTTGATCAAAAATAGTGTATAAATTATAAGTATCTTCAGTTTTAACCCAGATTTATAATCCATACCTGCATAATTAAGTGTTTGAGAAATTTAGAGAAATTGCATTTCCGATAGAGATCGTAATAAAGCGTGTTCATGCAGAGATTGGGATGTCGTGCCGTAAGCACCTAATGTTTTGTACCGTTACCGGTTTAAATCTCTGGCAGAATAAACTGCACCGCAAAACACATAAATTAAAGTGACTTTTAGCCATTCGGAACGAACGAGCTAAAACAAAACCTCAAGCTGCTGTTCGAGCTTATATTGTCTATCGGAAAATACGTAGTACAATGGAGATTAGTATGGCCTCATGTCCGGGTCGAATGTGAGCCAAATTGCCATGATTCTAAGCCACGAAAAGTACAACTTTTCCTTGTTTCCTTCCAAGACCGCACTGCTGGCTTATCGAATCGCAAAGTGTTAACATAACCCACACAGGTACGGTTCAACATAATACAATTTATCTTATTGATCAATAATTGAAATCGATATAATTTTGAAGGACGTACATAGGCAGTAAATTTTATTACCCTTAAACTAATTTCCTTTGAAAATGTGACACTTCTGCCAAAACTTTTTTCCAAATTTAAAACCACATCTGGAAATCACTTTTCAACATGGGCTTCAAAATCTTCAGTGATTCTCTCTATTTTCGTGGATATTTTCAGTCTCGGGAATAGAAGGAAGTCCATGGGGATTATATCCAGCAAAAAAGTGCAGTGATTGAGGTAACACACGGTTGAAGAGGACATAAATCAATGGTCCTATAACGGCCTGAGGTAGAGGCATTTCAGTGAGTAGGTCTGAGGACACCTTCCTCAAGAATCCGTCACTACTCAGTCGCACCGGGAGGGAGACTGTCTTTTGAAGATTTCCCTTATTCCACGAAAACATCATGATGCAATTTCCATCATTGGAGTCTTGGAGTCGTATTCATTGGTCTACTTCACTTAACATCAAAATGGTATTCTTTATTGACTGCTGCAATCAAAGAAGTCAGTGAAAAGAACCTACAAGTTTTTATTGTCTTCAGTTTTGGCTGTTCAGGGAATTTCTATTAGGATGATTGAATCTTTGTCCGGATGTCGTATCTTTACTTCCATGATTCGTTACCAGTTATGGTCCCTTAAGGAATTTCTGGATCGTTTTCGAATTCATTCTGCAATTCTTTTAACGTTGGATTTAGCCGAAATTCAACAATTTAGGAACAAATTTCGCTGCTGTCCAATTTTTTCAACTATTTTTCCCAAGTGCAATTATCGTTTTTGCCATTTTCTTCGGTTAAACGTTTTGTATAAGAAAACAAATCGGCGGGTTAATTTTTGTTGGAAATTAATATGAGGTTCGTTAAGATTCATGGAAGGCGTACTCGATGTTAAAGTTTTCGTGGTAGCATATGGCTGTTTTATGACAATTTCGTTATGGACAGTGTCGCTTAATTTTGACAGGCCGAGGGCCCCAAGCTGAGTCTAATTAAGAGACATAATTCAACGTCCCCCACACAGTGTTTTATTAGCAAATGTATACCTCGGGGAACGAGGGAATTGTACCTACACGTTCTTGACATCTCGAGCGCACCAGCGCAGAGTTTCCATTCGGTAAAAGTTTTTACCTGATAAATGGCGAAACAGCCTTTGGCATCTCGAGAATTACGGAAACTTGTCCCCTATAATAACTGCGACGTTTGTGTCGTACTTTTTACAAATTTATGGGAATGTCCAGCGAAGCAGTCTTTTTTTCGTTCCAAGTTGAGAGAAATGGAAGTTTAGCAAAACGAAGTTTTTATTGGATTTCTAGGATTCGCAATTCAATTTCTTATTATAATAATGTTAACGAACCATAAGCGCAAATTCACTTCACAATAATGCGATAATAGATGCAGCAATTAGACACAACGAGGAAAAATTGTTGATTTGTTAATCAATACAAAGAAAAATCGTTGAATAAAATTAACACAAAAGTCCTTGGCTGGATTGTCATCTGCAAGGGTCATAACCAAAATGGTCAAAATTATGGTGATCTTTAAGAAGAAATTGTTTGCCTGAAGCTCAAATTTCGGAAGGGCGGAGAGGAAGGGATCAAAACCAACGTCAAATTAAAGGATTCTTTTGAGGAAAGTTTCGGTCAACATGGTCATGAAACTCAAATCTAACAATTAATAAAGCGAATCCAAAATTTGAACGATTAGTTTCCTAATTCTTACGTAATGTATGAACTGGGCATCACATTGGTGAAATGGTGTCGCGGTTTTGATAACGGAATTTAGAAGTAAGGAGCGTGTGTTTTAGGAGGAAGGTATATTGAAGACAAAGAGAAACCATACTTTGGAATTTATTGACATTATATTCTATAGATACAGATTAGAAATTCACATCAACAATTCAAAGTTTATGGATATTTTACACAATTGAGAAGCTTCATTTTCGTTTCATACTTCTAGTGTTGATAAGTTGAAACCAGAAGATTTCTCCATCACATCAGTTCCTTTTCTAATAAACCCACTGGGCACAATTTTGATGAAATTGGTTTTACTCGTAGATGACTTTTTTACATAATCTGGTGATGTTCTCCAGTAATCGAGTAAACTTTCCACGTTCAGATTTCCAGTAGGTATTTCCAATGATAAAACGTTTCAATTCATCTTACGTTAGTTATAGAGTCCCTTTCGTGATACTGTACATGAGTCGTTAATAACTCAAGCTAAGTGCAGGCTCATGTCGCAATTTAGTGAAGCTCTTTGATTAGTTCGGAGAAGTGTTCTTGTCGCAGCTACGAAACCTATAATAACCATCACATAATAACTGGTTACGTTGCCGACAATATCGTGGCGAAATGTACGTTCGAGGCTCGACGGGTCACCTCCACACTTGGACATTAACAGCAATGTGCCTCCAAGCGAAACGTTCTAAACTGGCTGCTAGAGAGCAGCACACAACAACGATCTGTATTTGTCTCATATAACGATTTTATGGTCGGATAGCAGATACCACTTTGTTGTATCCATACATGGCTTTCCCACTCTCTCTCTCTCTCTCTCTCTCCCTCTTTATCCCTATTAGTTGCCCTCGGAGGTCATTTAGTTGATAGACTGTTAGTAATCGGGTAAATGCAAATAACAAGTATGAACATCGGCATTTGAACAATTTAATATGTTCACCTTATAGTTGGAATGGTCACTAATGAGAACTCTATTAATAGGTAGTTGCGTCATAAATGACAGTAAAAAACAATTATGCCTAATAGGTAGTCGTATATGACAAACGTAAACGACATAAGTGACCTAATAAAATAATTCTCTAAATGGATTATTCATCGGTTCAACGGCGCCTGAAGCCCATACTTCACTTAAAAAAATATCCACACATCCGTTGAAGAGTACCATTAGCTTAATTACAATTAAATCCAATTTTCAATCTTTTAGGGTCGTTACAAAAGATTTGTTGCAAACGGAAATCGTGCGCAATCGATATCGGCGGCGGCGCACTTAGACCGCTTCGCGGAGCGTCATGTCTGCAGGGCAAATACGGGTTATTGGAGCCATAGATCAAAGGCAGGCATTTCGTGAAACTTGTAATAATAGAATACTCGGGATCGAACGAGAAGCTTCTGGAATTTTCTCGAGACAAAAGGGGACAATATAAATACTGATAGGATGCGACTGCAGGGCAGTTCAGCTCAGGTTGAGGTTCTGCGAAAGCGAAAGTGCGAAGCAATATAATGAAATATAAATAAATATCTGAGTAATATAAATAAGCGTGTAAAGTAAATAATTGGCCTATAAATAGTGTTATAAGTTATCGATTTGTGCTTTCATTTAGATTGTTTAAATAAATAAATTAATCAAAACAGCACCTATACTGACTTCATATTTCCCTACCCAACAAACTACCTTCACTAGTATATGTTTTAAGACCCTGAAAAGTATAATATCTTGGTACTGAACGCCATTCTGAAATTTTTGTAACGAGCTCCATCAATTTTTTTTTGTCCAGTTAAAATAAAAGTTTCTAGAATTTTTACCTCTTTAAGTTTACTTAGATTTATTTTTTTGTCGCAGCGAGAAAGCGCTGTGCGGTAGACAGTTGTAAACAAATTAATTAAATTATGCCAGAAACAGTCAAAGAACTATAATGTCAGATAAATAATGGCAGGAGCACCCGTTCTTGGCAGAGCAGACCTCCGAATCTTATGTAATTAAGCCATAACGCTATCACTGCAAAGTTGTCGTAAACTGTATCTAAATTAACTACGGCACGTTGGTGGTGCCATCGTTGCGTCGTTGTGTCCTGGAAAGTTTGCCACTCAAAATAATTAATAACGGGGCACAAAATAAGACGTACATATAAACCTAAAGGCTCTTAATAAAACTGCTTACTTGAACCAAATTCTCAACATAAAACCTCATAAATTGGACGCTATTTTTAATTGTAATTGTCCGTTATCGGACACTTAAACAACCTGAGGTTTCAGGGGAGATCATAGAGAAAAATATATTAAGATTTTTATAGATAGAATGTTCCACTTCTTTCCTTACCAGGCACGATATAGTCATAATAACGCTCTATTTCAAGGAGGAAACGTTGTAGTGGTTTTAATATATATATTGGCTTGTATGCATTTCTGGTTACTGATCTATAATTTGATGAAAGGAGGGAGTGTAAAAATAGCCTGTTTTTGTATTCCTTTCCGAAGATTTCCAAAGGATATCCAGAAGCAAATGGAAAACCTGATTTTTGTATTTCAAAAAAGGGCAAAACATTTATTCTTGTTGAAGAAGAGAAAATTGAAACTATTTCTGGTCTAGTCCTTGAAACAACTGAGTCAGGATCACGTTTTGTGCCATCCAATAGTAGGTATTAATCACGATGATGAGCAACCGATTTGAACAAATTCTAAATTCTTTAAAACTCACCAGAAAAGAAAAGCCAATACAAATCAATTCTTCTTGTTAAGGATTTTTGCTTTTGAGACGATGGGCGATTTTATTTTTATAGAAGTGAAATTGTGAACATGGACACGTTCGATTGATGATTACCCAATTACCGATTGCTGCTCGTAGTAACAGCGTCAAGTCCTTGCCCTTGATCAGTACCGAGCGTTCCGAGATTGAGCGACAAACGAGCAGCAAGATGACTTCACGAGTCGTGTTGTACGCCAACGAATAATCACAAAATCAATGTCGCAACGCGGAAACATAACAGACTTGATTTCCAGTTTTCCACTCATTACGCCTTGTCCTTTCCCTTAACGCGCGACAGCAGAACATCGACGGTCCCCTTTTCGCGCCACCCCCGACATCGGAGCTCGTTGGGATGGAGTGGGCCGTTATGTCGCGTCGACACATTGCCCCAGGATGTCTGTTCTCTGCCTGCACTCATTTCAGTTTCATCAGCGCGAATATTCATCGTAGATTTGTGCGAAATGCCATGTCGACGAAATTATGGAGTCCCGGGCTTTCTAGCAGCCGGGATTTTAATCAGATTTTGATGAACTGATTGCAAATCGTCATTTCATACATCCCTCCCTTCTCTTATTACTTTAGCCTTAGTGAAAAAATATACTTTTGTATCTCCATTCATATATGTACTTGATGCCCTGATTTGACTCCGGATACAAACATTTGAAATCACGAGATCAAAAAATCGATCTACTCGAAACCAGACATTGTGACTTTTGGGCTTTCACGGCTGACGTTCTTCGATGTAGGTCTTTTTCTAGCCTGTTCTGCACAGTTTCATGGCAATTTTACTCTTCCAAAATTTCGTCGCTCCTCAAACTCAATTCACAGGTGCTGGATCCTGACTAATACTGTTTGGTATTATGGTAACCTTCTAATCTTGGCATCGTCACACCGTAAGGCTTTCTGCATCAACATTGTCATATTTATTTGTTTTCGTTTTCCTTCTGTTGGTGGTTATTTGGTTATTTTCGACATAGGCTTCTATGATTGATCATCATATGTATACTGCTTGGATATTGCTCTATTTCCAAAGATTTATGCCTACAGCGAATTTGTAAAACTCAGAAGTTTTGTTTTAACCAAAACACCAGTTTCATTTAAATGTATGATGTGCCAATTATTCGGATTTTTATCCTTTAGAGTAAACAAGAAAACCAGAAATCTTCTCCACGTTTCAACTTTATTAAGCGAACTATTAGATTCGAATTATAAAAAAATTATGTCAATTAACAAAAGTAGTGAATAAACAGAATTAGTAACATAGTTCGTTAAAAAATAAACTAACATACGTCCGTTTGCACCAAAACCTCTTTCGCTACTGTTACACTGCTCGCCTCCCAACCCTTGCTTGGATCGAAGTACCTCCACGTTACTCCAGATTAGGTAGCGTTCATTTCTTCTACCTTCTCACTCCGAGCACAGAAAGATGAGTTCATAGCGCATTACAATGTCATTGTTTGCGTTTGAAATCAATATTTTAGTAAAAAATCCATCAACAGAATTTTGAAAAGCTTATTTACTTGATTCTACAAGAAGAAAATATATAACCGGAGCGCCTTCATTGCCACAAGTTTCGGTATTCAAACCATGTGTTGCATATTTCGACTGAAAGATCGGGAAGGACGGGGGATAGAATCTTAACTTATACATAATACGAACGATTCGTGACGTCGTCGTCGGGCCAAATATTCATCTGGTTGGTATTCCTGTTATGCCGGACAAACTTCTTGCCCACTGCACCGAATGACTTGGTCCGAAGTCTGAATATTGCGAGAGTAACTTTGGCGTATAGCACGATAGTGTTCAAACTCGAACTCAACTTCCTCGGATGAACAGTGGCATGAGGGTCTCCTTCGCATTGTTAGCTGACTCCTGTGGGATTGTACCGACCCCCGATGTACACATACATATATACGTATTTAGTTGGCTTTGCTCACGCTTTTCTCCATCACGCTAATGCTGGCTAATGGGCGAATTATTATTGTTTTGTGTTCGTGTGTCGTGGATACGGACGTGAACTAAATACTAACTAATTACTTTTCATCCGGTTAACGTCAAAACTGCTAGGAACTGAAAATTTGGTCCGCTTACGTTTTGAGGTAGATCGATTTAAACAAAGTTCGGTGAATTCCGCTAGCTATTAAAGTTCAACCGAGTTTCATATCGTTCTCATTCGATTTTGAAGTCACAGATAAGTCGGTAAACGTGTCTTGGCCTAATTATAAAAAAGGGGATTCCAACGGATTTTATTATACTTCATACATAGATAAATAGTAGTGCGTCCGAAATTCAAGCCTCACCATTTGGATCTCCCTTATTATTGCAAGAAGAAAAAAGTTTAAATGGGGAAAAAACAGGGGAATTTGAGAATCATTTTAATGCTGCTTTTCACTTTGGATCTATTAGCGAAAAAGTAGTATTTGGCAATTTCAAAAAACTGCTATAATTGGTACATTATTAGGACTCCCTTTTAGTCCGCTTCTCCTGGATTTATCAGATAATTTCTATCTTCATTCGTTTTCCAGAATTTTTGACTAACTTTCTTATTGCTTATGTGCGCCATATTGGATTTTGCTAAAATTGATATCGAATTAATTACCAATCCCATGATCAAATGTCCTTTGACCACAACCTTCCTTTTTCTACAGGTTGACCAATTTTTGAATGGAACACATATCTCACTCCTAAAATCGAATAAAGACCTTAAAATTACCTTTCATGGTTATTTTATGATTTAGTCGGTTTTTTTTATATACGAACTCATTTTTATTTCCAAAACTTTCATGTGGTTGATCTGCATAACAAGTTATAGTTACCTATAAAATACAAAAACCTCCAACTAGAAATTGTCATGTACATACGAGGTACGACAATTAAATAACCGTAATTTTGGCATAAATTCGTATATTTCGAAAAATACAACAAATTAGGCGTTCATTCTCTTTGGATATGCCGTACGCCTTCAAAATGATGATCCTTGAGGCTAGTATTCATGAGAGGAAACAGAAAAAAGTCTGCTGGAGCTAGATCAGAGCTGTAGGGCGGGTGGGGTAACACTGGGATATTGTTTTGGACCAAAAATTCGTACACTGCAAGAGACGAATGCGCGGGCGCATTGTCGTGATGCAAGAACCATCCATCTCGTGCCAATTGTGGACGAATTCGGGCCACTCGTGCTCTCAAACGCTTCAAAACAGTTATGTAGAACTGTGCATTTACTATTTGCTGTGGTGGCACAAACTCCTTGTGAACGATACCATGGACATCGAAGAAACAAATTAAGATGGACTTGATTCTCGACCGAGACATGCGAGCCTTCTTTTGCCGTTCTCCACCAAATTCGATCCATTGGCGACTCTGTCTGCGTGTTTCAGGGTCGTACTGGAATACCCAAGATTAATCTCCAGTCACTATCCGCTCCATCCCAATCCCGTCCTTCCGTTTCAAGTCGCTCCAAAAAGTCCGTGCACATGTTGTCGACGTGCACTACAAATATCGCTTCAGTCATACTCGCGCCCAGTCCCAACTACTGATCAGATCACATTGAAATTTGAGATGTACGTAAAAGAAGCATGCCCCCTGCCCCTCTATGACACCTGCAGCGCTACTGTTAACCAGTGGCGTGCTATCACCAGATTACGGTTATTTAATTGCCGTACCTCGTATATTAGTTAAACAGATATTTTATGAACAGATGGCGCTCTCTGCAGTCTTTATGCATTAAACATTAATTTTAAACGGTGATTATTTTCCGTTATAAGAAGGGAAGGTTATTATCAAAATGATATCTGGGTCATTAATTTTGTTGAAGTAATAAGGAAACTGTATGCTTGCAAAAAGAATCCTTTGTGATAACAATTTTAATTGAAAACGACGTCCATGGTGAGTTTATCTATTTAAATCTAAGATTTTTATTTTTAAACCCAAAATGGTGGGTTTTCGGCCTCCTAACAAAGAAGTGATTGGAAACACTTTTTTGCATACAAAATCATTCCCTAGCAGTTATTTGGAGTGGACGGGATACTTAGTAGTTCATTTTGTAGTTTTAGTTGGAAGACGGTGCCTTTCCTTTTATTTTCCATTTTCTCCCGAAACAGTCGTATTCATAACTTATGTCGGCCGTAAAGTTTAAGCGCACCAGCAGTCCCGCTGGAGTTAATATGTAATGTACATGCTCATGAATCCCCGTTATCGCGAGCTTAATTTCCCGTTGTTACAAGTTACAATATAATCTTTATTCCGGACGCCATCGGATAGAAGAGCTAAATTGGTGCCTAAAGGTCCAACGAATGGCTAGACGCTAGACCGTTTTCAGATACGGTATGCAACGCACAGTGAAATTACCAAACAAATAGAACACCCTACATTATACATCAAGTTGGTCAAAAGGTCACTATGTCTATGTTGGCTAATTAGTTGATGAATCCGTTATTACCCTCACTGAGATATTAGTAAAAAATGTAAATCGTGAAATTTGGCCTACATTTCTGTTATAAGCTGCAGAAAGATGTTAGAAAAGGAAAATTGGTAAGGGCTTTCGCACCCAATTGATGAACTGATGATGTTCTATTTTCGGTCTAAAGACGTCAGTTGGAGTTGCTTCCTAACGTTCCACTAGCAGGAGTGGCGAACTTCTTCAGAGGTCCTTCTATCTTCGATGCTGGATGTAGATTGGCTACTTTTTCTACGCAAGTTGTCGGTTGTGGTTGAGTCTGAGGGTCTCCTCATTCCTTCATAGATTCTCAATTGGCAGAGTCCTGGAGAAACACGACATCAGAACTATTTTCAAACCAATAAGGTAGATCCAGTAGACCATCAGATCGGCAAAGGACGAAAGGAACCCTAATTGTGTCACAGGGATCTACCGCAAACCCTGTTGCTGACGAACTGTCTACGAAGGAACCACCAAGAGGTCGATGAGAACGAGACTTAAGGAATACAAAGACAGCCGCCGGCTAGGTCACTCTGAAAAGTCCACAATATCCTCTTTGAATACTGCAGAGTACCACCATCCGTCAATAGTAATCACGGAAGGATGGTCAAAGAAGCCATTGAGATCCAAAAACAATCCAGATAACTCCAACAGGAAGGAGGAGACCCTCAAAAGCAACTAGATCTGAAACCCGATCCTCAGGAACACATGTTAAAGTATAGATGGTGGAGTAGGTGATGATGTTGGAGGTGAGATAGATAATGAAAATGGAGTAAATGTTGGACGTGGCTCCGGGCTGGAGTGGAAAGATGTTGGCGGTAGCTCCGGGGGTGGGTGCAGTTTAGAAATAGAGTAGATATGAAGGGTGGCTCTGAAGGTCGGTTAAGCTTACTTCCTTTCACGCCATCCTCGCCAGAAACAACAGCCTCACTTCCAGAACCACCACAACACCACACTACAGTCTTAAAAATATTGACTTTTTTAGGACATATATAAATCTCATTGGACATATTTGAACTTTCCTTGTAATGGCATATTTTTTGTTGATTGCACTGTGTGTGGGATCGCGTCTCGTCCCTGTAACCGAAAAAGGGGAATATTAATGCTAGACGGCATCTGAATGTAATAAATTCGCAAGTTAAATTGAAACTCTTCGTAAATGGTGCTACTGCATCGGGACAAATAAATTCGAATGATTTAATGTGCAGCCCGCAACTCGATTACCGAATCGTGCAATCGCTAGTTTACACTTTCGTGCCCGAGATTCTTGCGCGTCTGGTCGCGGTCGGCAGGCAGGTCTTTCGGATCGAAACGTTCTGAAAGAACGGCATGTCGTACGGCAATGCAAATATTCTGTTCTGGTGCTAGGTATATCCGAGAAAATTGAAATATAAATTTTGCTCGCGAGCCGGATTATTTTACTGTTTATTCTGTATCCAGAAGCGGCAGCAGAGGGGTAAATACATATATATTCTCTCGCTTCATTTCACATGTTAATTTAGACCAACAAAATCGTTTATAACGGCAGATTTTCATAGGAACATCAAATAGATCGATACCTACTACCACATGAAACATACGGTAACTAAAGCAGACAGGAAACTTTGTGCATATTCCCAGGGAAAACAAAACAGATGCAACAGATTTTAAATACCTATCTAAATGAAATATGGCTAAGGGAGGATTTTTGATAGTTTGCATATTAGATGCAAACTGAAATGTAGGAGTTTAAAACATAGCAGAAGGAGGGAGGAGTAGGTATATATTGTGGTTTTTGAAAGTCTGTATTTGATTACATATGGTAATAGAAGCTAGTTAGTTCTCATAAGAGCGCCATAGGTAATTTTGACAAAATATTAGCCAAAGTGTGACTGCTAATAGCGGGTGGAACAATAAAATCTACCTCAAACGGCAAGTGAAACGCCATCTATGGCTATCTGTATTTTTCTACCTGTTAAAGGTAGATATATGAACTTTTTTTGAGAAAATTTAATTATCTGCAAAAAGATCTACAATACTTTTTTACATTTATCGCTGTTTTGGCTACGTAAGCGTCGAAAAGTCAAACAACATGAAACACTTGAACTTATGAATGAAATTATTTTAAATTATTCACAAAATCATACTTGTTTCGTATCTCATTCATTCCACAATCTACATTGTTATCAGACATTCAACGTCTCTAACCTAACATAACATAACCTTACTTAATTTGTATTAGATTTACTCATTTCACACACTTGCTCCCTTATACTATGAAAGAGAGGGGACGCATAATCGTCGACTGCAAATTGTTACGCGATGGAACCAGCAGTCAGCGCTCAGTAGCGCAACAAATAATGTTAAGAGGGTGTTAGTTTTGTTACCATTATTCGTACAATTATAATTCCATACAGAGTATCAATTATTTATTTAATAAAGTAAACAATTATTAAGAACTGTTGTTTTGCGTCGTGGGTTAGGTACTAAGAAAAATATTATTTATTTTATATCAAGTAGAATACATGTTCAATGAAATCAAATGCAAAGAATTATTTCATTAAAGTTAATTAAGAAGATGTGGCGGAACAATACTTTAAGAAGAAATTTTTCAAATTAATTAATTTTATTTCTTAGAT
This sequence comes from Agrilus cyanescens, assembly GCA_947389935.1. Taxonomy (NCBI): domain Eukaryota; kingdom Metazoa; phylum Arthropoda; class Insecta; order Coleoptera; family Buprestidae; genus Agrilus; species Agrilus cyanescens. Next base: position 14,363,600 of record OX376713.1, on the reverse strand, counting down.
TTTGTATCACACTATAAGTAAACCATTCCAACAAAAAAAATATTACGCATTTCTGATTCTTGTACGCAAATCGTAACATATTTTAAGTAGTATGTAAACAATAAACAAATTAAACGCGATTTACTTTGCTTTACCTTACTACGAAAAATTCTTTTAACCTGTGAAATGTGATTCCTGGTTCATTACTTTCACTGCGGCTTTTACAGCCATAAGAAGGACAAATCACGATTGTTTTAAACAAAAATACACTAAAATCTAACTACACCATTCAATAATATTCACACTTTTAATGACCGACACCAACGCACTGTCTGCCACCGTTCCATGGAGTCAGTACAAAATAATGTAACATTGCTCGACGTGGAGTCGGCTTACGAGTTACGAGTCCCCTTTCTTTCCTAGTCTAAGCTTGCTCCAATATCTGTTAACCCGAAAATAATAAACCTCACAGTTTACGTGTAACGTCATTCATCCAGGCCAATGTAGCGTCCAGTTTTAGTTTCATAACCAAAGGATTCATGATGTACCTCCACATGAAGCTAAACTACAACAAAGCCTGCTTTTAAACCCGATTACTCTCGGTGGTAACGGTTTACCACAATTTACAATTCTCTCAAATCTTTTGTTCATATTGAAATACAATTGCTAACTCCTTTTTTTTTATAAATATACACAGGTAGTTTATTCATCGTAGTTTAGATAATTCAGTTTCCGAAACAAGTACCTAATGATTACATACATAAGTGCTCACGTAGGCATAAGTGTTTACAGAGACGTTTTATTCGAAAGATTACCTATTGAGAATTTAATCCTGGTAGAAGCAAGCACAAGGAGTAAATCCTTCCGTCTGGGAAGTTTCGCCAAACCAGTGCATACATAGCTTCGAAAGAATGGGGAGTATTAGTGTTCGTCTTTTTGGTGTGCCTGTCTGTACACGTCGACACAAAAACATCCCACAAATAAACATGCTTTACATACAACGATATCGTCATGTATGTTTGTATATATAGTAGTATTTGCGGATGTTCTATAGCCGTCTTATACAAATGACTGGTATTTTCCCTTTAGTGAAGTTGAGGTTCAAATTGGAAACCTATGAATAGCGTTCTCCTCATTATTACCAAACGTTTCCGATGTGTAAACATAAAACCCATTAGGTTCCGCGAATAATCGCAGATGAAGGTAATTTAACTTTTGATTTTCTTTTTTCATGTCATTAGGAATTATTCCTTCGTTTCCTTGATTTACTTACCAAAACTCTTTTAGGTCATTATTCATTCCTCGTTAGACTCCACTGTTGGTACCTATTTGAAACGATGCGGATAAAAAATCGGGGTGATTATATGATAGGGTGCCTTCTGAGACATCAAGGAAACATTTTATCGACAGAAACAGGAGTGAAGAAGGGCAGAATGGGACTTAGGTTAATTATTGTTCGAATATAGATGCAGATGTTAGAAATTTCGTCTTGCTCATTGACTAATGTTTTGCTTTATTTATGCCTCTTAGATTCTCTTGGACACATTCGGACTATTTTATTTGAGCATAAACCAAATTTTTTTCAAAAGTCAAACCAAAACTTTTCAGTTTCTATGTCAATTTTTGTACCCTATAAATTATTCTCAAAATCACTGTGATGTTTAATTTTTTTTTCTTGGCTCATATAATTTCCATAAATGGAATTTTTGGATCGTTTACCATTTTATTCATAAAATCCCGTTATTATTATTCTTATTATTATTATTATAGGGCTCTACCCTCTGCGTTTGTTTGACATCTCATTTTGCAATATCCGTGAGATTCGACCACATCCCGATTAACGTTAATAACCGCCATCCGTGGCCCGGTTATATTTCTACGGGCAAACACAAACTGAGATGGGTTAGAAGATTGATTATTAATGTGTGCAGAGGATCACAAATTTATTGCCCCTACGGCCATCACGTCGCCGCTTCTATTGTCTAACTAATAAAATCAATTTGAACAGAAAAAACTGGAGCATATCCTGAAAGAAGGAAACCCGTGAATCAATTAAATTTAAATTTCGCAACTTGCACTTCTTTAAAACCCTTCATAGGCAGCTTAGGACACCAAAATAGTAGAAGGCACTTATAGCTTTCTTGAATCACTAAAGTTGGAGTTTCCAACATTTTGAGTCAATTTATGGCAACTGTCCAGTGAGTGTCAAGGTTACAAAATAACATACTCAGCAGGAGAACTTCGCTTTTACCTACTATAAAATGTTGGTAAATCTTCTAGAATTTCTCAACTGCAAAGTTGGTGAAATTTGGTGTACTCTGCTCATGTCTAAATCATCCATCACAATGGAAATCAAAACTCAAAGATTTTCTAATTTTTCACATTTTTGCGGCTTAGTTTCCCTGTTATCTATTTTAGGAATTTACCACATCTTCCATTAATTATTTAGATATAACATGGCTCCGCAGGCACATAGATCCACTACAAAAATCTGTACATGATTAGAACTGCGACTCGTTTACCAAAATCATTTTACTCCTGAGCATTTTCCTCAAAGACGGTGAAGTTTCGGACCTGAAAACGTTTGTTTGAATTTTCTTGTTTTATAATGACTTTAGAATCTCCTACAAGATATGCATTTATTTTAAAAAACACCATGTGGATATTCGATTTACATTCTGGAAAAGCTCAGAGAAACGGTTTCCGATTCCTGTACAACAAACTTTGTAAGTATACGTAGTATTTCTGAGAATCTGGTAAACAAGTATGTTGATCGAGAAATTTCTGTACAGAACTTCTTACAAAACTGTATCAGTAGTAAAGTCAATAGAACTACTAAATTGTAATAGGACCGTCCACATCTCTATGATCTTCCCAACCGCAGTTTTGTGTGTGTGGGTGTGTACGTGCGTGTGTGTCATTTTATTGCGTAAATTTGGCTTGTTTGATCTTCTCTTTTACTTTTTATTTTTCCTTTATTATCCGAATCAACTCCGGTTCGGTTCGTTTCAGGGTAAACCCACACATCCCGAATACCGTGATCGGTTATTAATACGAATTCGCCGCTGTCAGACGCGAACCCTTGGTTTCATATTTTTGCTCGTTAGGAACAAATTCGCCATTGATACACTTAAAACTTATACCCAAGCCCTAATGACGGACGAACCGGCAAAATTATCCCCCAAATGTTAACGAATAACCACCCTCGTCGATTGGATTGAAGCTGGGCGGAATCATTTTCAACATCAGCATCAGTTTTAATTAAATAGTATATACACGAGGGATATTAAGGGCTACTGATGTAAAATATATGTCCATAAGGATGCGAATATGGGGGAAGAATAAATATTTTATCGAAAATTTTCCAAATATGTGTTTTATTGAAGCAAACACTATCTAAATGTAAGTAGTGTATACAAAATTTATTTGATATTCTATCAGATAATTTACGATCTCGAGAGGATGATGCATCAGGTGATACTTTTCGACAATCATAAAAGAAAAAACGGGACGGTCTCATATTCCTAGCTGTAATCCACCGAAGCACAGTTTACGATGTATAAGTAGCAATAAAAATCCCATAACTCTACGAAAGATACGGTCGTCAACACAAGAACGAAAATCTTCACGATCCGCATAATCTTACGCCCATTTTTACTACCTTTATAAGACTATACATTGGGGAACAGGCTCGATTTAACAAAAAAAAAAACAAATATGCAAACAAAGACCAATTACTCAATTATGATTGGTACCAGAAGATGAAGGACCAGAAATGGCAACAATTATTACCTATATGATTTTATGCCAAAAATAAATGAAAGACCGCAAACACATATTAAACAAAATAGAAGAAAAAAGGCAACTGTTGACGTTTCACAATGTGCGTCTTTGGGGCGATAAAAGTTCGAAAATAACCCATGCCCATATTTTTCGACCAATTCTAGCAATGAACATCTCACCACAACTAAATATCGAAATGGAATACCTTTGTACACGTAGAAACATCCAAACCTAGGATTCTGTAAACCAATCATCCCTAACAACGCTGGTCGCATGAAAACAACTTATCTTAGGGTTACACAAACTGTATTTGTCTTAACTCTTCTGTGTAAGTTGAAGTACCGAATGTTCCAGAAAGCCCAGGGCCGTCTTCGACATATTGAAAGCCCTGGGTACTAAAATAAGGATGGTGGAGCCCCTCATGACTATAACATAACATGACTATAGAAACATATTTTTCGAAAACAGCCTGTGAAAAAGAAAATGGTAAAATATTCCTTTTCTTCCCAGACATGAAGGGGCCTCGCAAACTCACAAGATCTATGATATGGAATACCCCATAATGAACTTATATGGAGGATAAAAGATATTTATGAAGAAACTTATTTTATGATAGATATTCACGAAAATAATACGAAAACCATACATATTAAAGAAGATATAAGACAAGGATGTCCACTAACATTTGCAAATTTAGGAGAAAGCTAAGCAAGGTTCAAGAGGAAGGAATAATAATCGGGAAAGAATAGATTTTGTCGGTCTCTTATACAGATGATATTGTATTATTAGTACATAATGAAAAATGATGTTAAAAATTTCATTACAAATATACAAAAGGAAGAGGATTAGAATTAAATATAGGCAAGTCGAAAATTTTAAGAGACAAGAAAGCAGGAGGAAGAAGGAAAAAGATAGAATTCAAAATGGAAATGATTTTACATTACAAAAGAATAATGGAATAGATGGACTCATAAAAAAACTTGAGACAGAAAGCGCTGTGTGTAATGGGAAAGGTACGGGAATAGACGAAAGAAGTTTTAAAGAAGTTGGAAAAACCCAATGTGGAAAGCATATTAATTTACAGGGTAGAAATTTGGGGATGGGAAGAAATAAGGGAAATTGAAAACGTCCAGGATAAATATATCAGATGGATTCTAAAACTAGATAAGAATACACCAAAGTATCTGTTACCTACAAGAAGAAACTAAAATATGAAAACGGCATTAATCTATTCAAAAAGAGCGCCAAAGTATGAAGAAAAAAAATCGAAAATGAGAAGTTTACTTAACAGAATACATGAAAGTTAAAGATAAATTGCCTGAGGTACAAACCAAGGAAAATAAAATTACAAAGCAGGATGGAGAAAAGAAATAATAGAAATATAAATGGAAAGAGGTTTGTCAATCAACTACTTCAGATGGAACCTAGATACAGATGGAAGTATATGTAGCGAACTAGAACTAAAAAAATGAGAAACTTAAAATTTGCAGAAGAATACAAGAAAATATGGAAAGAAGGAGAGGAAAACCCACACTATTTTAAAGATGAAGGAGTAAAGAGAAAAAATGAATTAGAATTTATAGCAAGATTTAGATTAGGGAGCGAAAACCAGACATCCAGGAACTCGGAAAAAGAAAAAATGAAAATATGTAGGTTATCTAAAACGGAACCAGAGACAATAAATATGTTTTCTAAAAATACGATATAACCAGGAAGTAACACAGGGAGTTGAGTATATTAAATGGAAAGAAATAACAATCAAAAAAAAGGATGGGGGAAATTTTGTGTATGAGGAGAACAGCAGAAACAAAAAAATAAAATAAAATTTGAAACGCAAAAGCAAAATGAGATTGAAAATCAGTACCTATATTGAATTTTTAACTACAATATCATACTTTAATATAGCCAATTATTGTTATTATTATCTGTAATTATTATTCATATGGTTATCGGTTAACCCTTGGTAATCTGATAGGTACCAGAGTGGCCAATGGTAAAGACGGCCCTAAGACCATTTGGATAGATAAGGCTGGGTTTGATGAGCAATGCTTTTCTGAACACTTTGTTTGATTTAATTATGTTACTACACAAAAATGATACCAAAATTGGTTTTAAATAAAATATACTTCAATACACTTTCGATTGTTTAATTTATTTTTAAAAACAAAGATGAATGGAAAAGATAACCGATGAATTTTTTATTATTATTTATATATATTTTTTTTAATAGAAGTCGTAGTATCTAAATAATCTATCTAATTTTGATAGTTATCACTTTCAATTGGTTTAACACAGGTCAGTAAACAGGGACAAATTTATGAATAAGACTACATATCTATTTAATTATTATTCTTATTGCTCGTAATTATTAAAAAGTTTGTGTAATGTGAAAAGGCTCATAACTTCAAACTATCGCTGTAATCGTATCATATTTATGAGAACTAAAATTTCCAAGTACGACGAGCAGAATAGGTGGTAAATCTCGATTTCCAGCAAATTTCCAAAGCAATTTAAAGCTGGCCATTTTATAAATAATAAAACTAACGTCCGCTATAAATGGCTACCGCAGGTTATAAAGACCAGAGGAAATGGCTTTAGTCTAAATTTTATTCGAATTTGACGCCGACTATGTTTTGTTCCGCGCCCTTAATGCTTTAATACCTCTTTAAAACCTCAATGAGCACGTTCTGTTATTTACTAAATCCCCAACTGACCTGCACTGCAATAGTTCTCAATTCAATTCAATATTAATCCAATTGCTTCGGGGAGAGCACAAGGTAACTTCCAAACTTTTCCAATTTTACGTACCGTTAGAGCAATGCTGCAAGAAGTCTCTCAGTTTGGACAAAATTATTCGATTTGTACATGTATATTTAGTTTCAGAGTGTTTCTATTCAAATTCCAAACAATCGTTTAAAAGTTACATGAAATAACTTTTACAGAAAAATTAGCCAAGATGAAAAAAAAAAAAGCAAAGTGATATAAACTTAAATTTTGCGGATAATAAAACGATGTAAAGCCAAACTCCTCAGATGCACAATGGCAAATCAGAGTGGAGTTGATTAATTTGAACACTGAGTGATAACTGAGCAGTACCGCAGTAAAATTACTTAACACTACAACCAATTTATTTAAAAAACATATTTTCCTCATCGTTGTATATCTATGTTATAATTAATAGTACATATAGATGTTGTACTGAACTGCGGCGTACCATTTCCGTATTTCGTATGGTTGTTCAGAAGACTCTAGAAGGTCCGAGAATGATCTCGTATTTTCAAAGTAATTCTCGTTTGCTCAATCCAAGACATAATTCGTAGCATTCGCTGATATTTCACGATATCTCAAAAAGTACACCAAAGCGCTACCTCAATGTCGTTAGTCCCCTGCCTCCTCCTTTAGGATAATCCATTTTGAATCATATTCTGCAATTCCTTGGAAGTATCATGTCGATTCCTGCAGCTTAACCTTTGGAGCACCCGATCGCTAGGTGGAAGTTACAGTATACTATTTTTGTTTGTGGTGATTCCCTCCGTGGATTGCCATTACACTGCAGTACCTCTACTTCAAATCAGAAACTGGAGAAACTTTGGCGGTGTTGTAGAACGTACTAAATAATTCAAACCCCAACGAGGTTTGAGCTATTTAGTACGCTCTACCTTTACTTCAGTCTAGGCGAACAAGATCCATATTCTTCTTACTACTCTCCAGTCAAGCCCACCTATCTCACCTCTTATTTTTGGTTTGATCAGCTTAAGGATTGTAGTAGTCAGCATCTAGTACCTTACTTCCACCACGATCGTCAGACGGGTTTCCCAGACCATTCCACTTTGACAACGAAATAGTAGACGAGCTGGCTTCCATCCAGCAACTTTATCACTAGTAGCCGGAAAACCTTCCTACTAATAATTTTATCGCCTATATCAATGTCCTTGGTCTCACAGTGAGCCAGTAAATACTCCCCTGGGATTCTTCGGTTGTCACTCCAAATCTGATTTATGTATCCCAACTCTTCTTAGCATGGCCATAAATTCCTTATGATCCGAGCTGCTTCATGATTCTAACCTGTTCATGGATCCAATTAATTAAAATGAGATGCCTTCTGTTTGCCATTTGTCTGATTTAGCAGATGACATCGTTTATTCGTATGATTTGTAAAATTCTTCGAATTGTTTTTACGGTTTTGGTGACAAACTCTTATGATGCTGGGGTTTGTATAGCGACACTACGTCACCCACTTGAAATACCTAATCAATGACCATTCTGTCACTAGCGCGTCCTCAAACATCGTCAAATCGATTCCGAGGTTCGCTTACAATTTCTACAGTATTATCCTCACCCAGCCTGCGGTTAAACATTAGACCATATGTTATTTGGAGCTCCTGAGCAAGCAGTAGGTACCTTCATGCCAACAAGTTGCCCCATTAGTGACCATTCTGTAACTAGGGCTCTGCATATGGGAACTTATGTTGTCATGAATAAAGCCAAGTCGTTTGGGGAGTTCGCTTACAACCTTCTACAGCAGCATCTTCACTCTGACTACAATCAAACCTCAGATCACATGGTGTTCGCAGCTCCCGAACAAACAGAAAGCATCCTGGCGCCAGCAAGTTTCCCCATCAATGACCATTTTGTTACTTGCGCTCTGAATGTCGTAACCTGCGTCCTCATGATTTTTGTCAAGTCGTTTGTGGAGTTCGCTTCTAATCTTCCACAGTAACATCCTCATTCAACCTAGGGTCAATCCGCAGATCACATGGTGTTCGCAGCTCCCAACAAAAAGTTGGTCCCTTGTTGCCACCAAGTTGGTGGAAGTTTGAACAATTACCTATTAATGGTCATTTTCACTCGATATATGTCCTATTGTGGATGTAAGAGGTATATACTGTGAGTTTTATGAATCACCAATAGCTTATAGATGTTCTGCAATGAAGATCTCTGACCACAATAGGGCTCTACTGGTTCTCCGAATCATCTGATCAGCTGTCTGCCGAGCTCCTTTGGTAATGTTATGTCTGGTGGATGTGGGCGTACTCTTCCGAGATGTAGCATTTATTTCCAACAACAATTATTGCTTTAACTTCTCCAAATATAAAAATAAACTGTAAAGTACACAAAACCGTGAAAGTTCAACAACATCTGCTATAAAACAATGCAAATGTGATTTATTTGTTGTTTTCTTCTGTCCTAATCGCCTCAATTTTCACACAACACAGACTACTAAATGTTTTAATAGATAGCCTTGTGTATCTACTGCTAGCATACACATTTTAGATGTGGAACGAACAAAAGTTGTCTGTGGTTAAAAAAAATTATTTTTCTTGGGTGCAGGCGTTCTAAAAGCTTGAATCAGCTAGAAATAACGAAAATATCGAAAGTGATAAACAATTAACGATTTAAAAAGTTTCTTATCCTTGCTGAGGAGTAATATAAACTGAAATACGACGACTTCCAGCTAAGTTTTGATGTGCCAATGCGGCGCCCTGTAAGATTTTGTCCTTAATTAAAAAAGTCAACCCTGCCGTGCGCATAAATTACATTATAATCTTTAATAAAAGCCCCGCCGTTTGAGACGGTCGCCTTTACTTTAAACTTTACAACCGAGTAAGCGACGGAAGTTTCTTCGCACAGAGACTTCGTCAAATGATCCGTCCGAAAACACAATATACTACAATTAGTAGCGAGCGAGAAGTTCGGGATGAAGCTTAAGCATGCTAACTAATGCCGCAACTCAATCCATTCTGACCTCATAAAATACGCAGCTAGTTCTGAGAAACAATTAACATAAATATATCCGGTATTAACAACAAAATAGAACAATAGAGACTGTTAATTAAACGAGGAAACATTCTGGTATAAGGTATCCGAGGACAAATGGCGTGGCTGATTTTCTATTAAGCAAACCAATTTTCGACTTTTCGAGGTTTCCCTTTATTGAATCCATGGTTTCCTTTTTTTTTCAATTTTGATAACGCCCATGAGGTAAGCGGGAGAGTAGCCGTTTGAGGTGTCGTCGATGTATGCACGGCTGGCACTAATATCCGAGGATAGTCCAGCGAGGACAGAGGCGCTGGTAACCAACGGTTCTATTTCCGGGAATCGCTCTGTTGGCAGAAGCAGGAGATATCCACCAATCGATCCCACTACATGTGGCTAAAGGCCGGATCTCTGTTGAGAGGTGTGGTAGAGGCTTAACAAAAGTGGTCTAGGCCGTTACTCATCAAAGGTGGCTGGGGTAGCCCAGCCAACATGAGTGCTGAGGGAGAGAGTCTCTCCATCGGGTAAACAGGCGGGCAGCCGTTTGAGGTGTCGTGGAGGATTGCGCGGCCGACACTATTATCTAATACGAGTCCAGAGAGGACAGAGGCGCTGAATCCGGGGTGCAGGTAACCCACGCTTCTGTTTCCGGGAATCGCTCTGCTGGCAGGAGCTGGAGATATCCAGCAGTCGATCCCACTACAAGTGGATAAAGGTCTGGACCTTAGTTAAGAGGTGTGGTAGAGGGTTAAAGAAAGTGGCCTAGGCCGTCACTCATCAAAGGCGGCTGGGGTAGCTCAGCTGACATGAGAGTCTCTCCATCGGGTTGAGGTGTCATGAGGATTGCGCGACCGGCACCAGTATCTGAGACGAGTCCAGAGAGGACAGAAGAGCTGGTCCCGGGGTGGTGGTAACCCATGTGTTATGTATCGAAGTATTTAAGAATATTTTTTACTGATTTTGTAAACATTTGTCAGCATACAAAGCTGTTCGTAGAACATAGAAATCGATGGTCGGGTCAGTTTATTGCACGGACCCGACAATTTCTCTTTTATTAGGGTTTAGCAGGTTGTTTGTTTCATCCACATTTTCACCCTCGTTCCTGCAACCCCTACAATAAATAAGTATGAACACTTTAAAAAGGAAAGTTGTTGTTGTCCTTCCGATTTTGTAAGAAATCGAACTGGAAATAGTTTTAAGTTGTACATAAACTTGTTACTTATTACAACAGATTTCATTTATTATCCTATAATTTGAACTAGTCACACAAAATTAATTTGGCGTGGGACGGCCAGTTCTAAAGAACAGTGCAGCAACAGTTCTTGCCCCCGAATACCATGCTTCTGTTTCCAGGAATCGCTCTGCTGGCAGAAGCAGGAGATATCCAGCAATCAATCCCACTACAAGTGGGTAAAGACCTGGATCTCAGTTGAGAGGTGTGGTAGAGGATTAAAGAAAGTGGCCTAGGCCGTCACTCACCAGGCGGCACAGGGCGCGTATTTCCTATCATAGTATCCGTGGCTAGTTCAGCGGGCAGACCATAAAACTGAGATATCCCGCAACCGATACCAATTTAGCGGGTAAAGGCCGGGACCTCAGTAAAGATGTGTGGTATAGGATCCACAAAAGTGGCCTTGACCGTAACTCATCACAGGTCGGCTAAGGTAGTTTAGCCGACATGAGTGCCAGTGGCTACCAGTGCCCAAAGGTGTAAGTAACCTTAACTAAGAAGAGTTGTATGGCTCCCATCAGCCGACCAATAATGTAAATTAGTACTACGGGAGGTCCGGGGAGCCCCGGGCAGGGATGTAGATGTACCTGTTTGGCCGGCTGTAATAAGGTTGGACTCGTAGTGGCAGAGGTGACACTATATGCTAAAAGAGAGGCAAGGATGTCTCGACGGGTAAGCAACGTATCTGTTCGGGTACCAAGCACTTCTAAGCCTGGTAGGGATTAGATAGGTCCCGTCCGCACCAGTGGGTCCCGGTGTTCTTGCAGCCATTGGGAGTAACTGGTAGTGGTTGATCTCTATCTTTCACGCGCTGATGGGGCGTATACCAATTTCCGCGCACTTGGAGGCCGTGGTGAGTTGAGCCAAAAAGGCAGGTATCACCACGTAAAACTATAAAACCGATCCGGGGAGACCCGACGGTGAGGCAACGCCCATGAGGTATATTTTTTAGTTTGATGACATTCCTTTGTATGCCTCACGTCTCCTGAATTGGATAAGTGTTCAGTGACAACCCTAGTGATAGAACTGTTTCAATATTACCCCAGTTCCTCTCTGTCCATAACGTCCATTTTGGCGATCTTCCCATTGCTTTTATCTATTATTTCATTAGTGCAGTTCTCGTATATAATAACAGCGAGTGCGGTAGTGAAGGGCCCGCTATGCGGCATGGCGATGGTGTAGCGGTTTCAATTCCTCTAAATGCATTGCTACGATTGCCGACAGATTACCGCACCAAGCCCAAACATTAATTCAAACAACAGGTAGCTGGGTTTAAACTAACTAGCTACATATACATTTGTACATGAATGTATATGTACATATGCACCCATATATGTATAGGTTTCCATTAGCTTGATTACCTACGTACGTTTCTCTAGGAACCACTATGTATCCATTCAATTAGAATAATGGAGTACCTGCTTTAAATAACCACAAACTTGACCGTTCGAACTGATATTACCGAATTTAGAGATCTTATTGTAAGTACACAACGGTATTATAGGCGAAAGGAATAAACAATAACTTACCAGCAGATGTATTCAGATGTTGAGGATTCCATTAAATGGATTCCATTAAATGGCCCTGAAACAAAATTGGTACTCAGACTTTTTCGTAATCCTATGAGTCAAAGAAATCAAACATTTAGAAACCAAAGGAATGAAAGTAATTTTGTTTTTGTAAACGCAACAGCAGTTGGTAATTGTGTTATCAATCTAAAAAGACAGGTAAAATTCCTTAAGGATTACTAATCCCACATTTGGAACGCGTCCTATACAATAGGCACAACGAACCATAAGCCATATCCTGTGTGTTATCTATGAAGACATGGCAATAGGGCTATCAAGGCTTATCAAAAAGTTGACGCACATAGGTTTACAAGACAGCATGGACACAGGGATATGGACTGAGGTTTTAATGGAGACGAATATTTTGGGACACTGTCCCTCTTAGAAATTCTTAAAGAAGAGGTTTACATATTTTGGTCACAGAGTAACATTTTTCGTTTCTAGAGAGTGGTCATTTTTGGTCAATGTCAGTCGATTCTGTATTCTTTGGTCGACAACTTATCAAAATGTATGTACAATGTTTCTATAGGGGTACTCGGTAACTATAAGACATACAAAAATATTAATGTCGCATCCACGATCTCTTTTTCTGAGACCAACTTACTGGTGTTTTCAAAAAATTGTTATTGTGTTTTGTTTTTGAGTTAAAAAAAGTTAGAATTTTCGAGTTTTTGAAATATATCCATATGTTCGTTGTTTATTAAATTAGAGAAAAACGATTTTCACGTTCTTCAGGCGCTTTTCTGCGTAGAATACAGTGGCGTCGAAGAAATTTTAAAAAATCATGAAACATCGTATTTGGCCTACCATGTACACTTTATTTGTTTTCTGTAGGCGAGTGACGTTAGCTATGACCTGCGTGTAAAGAGAGAGCGCGCATTCGGCCAGAAAAAGAAGGCAAGGGTATGTTCCGTACTGTGCGATTTAACATTCAGTGCTTTTTAAAACAACCAGACTTAATTTCCTTGTTCAACAAACAACCGTTTAATATCTGACACACACTGTTAGCAAGTTTACATCTATGTAAGCATACATATGTGCAAGGGCTTATGCAACTGCACAACGTTATCATGCACCGCGTTCATTATAAACGCAGTCGTGCGATTATGTACATTATAAATCACCGTTGTGGCAACGACAAAAAGTAGGCGAAATAATGCTTTTCTTTTCGCGTGTCGGCCTTTCCGTGTACCTAGAATGAAGTCGTATAACTCAGGCGCGATTACTTACGTAGACTTATACAATTAAAAATGTTAAGTTTTTCTGAATAATTTGCGTCTAAAGTGATCACAAATGAAAATGGTCACACTCATACTCTTTATAATTAGTTCGTAAATATACATATAAAAATAATTATAAATGTGCAAATTCTTTTTTAAGCTATATTTATAAATAGGATCTGTTTCAAATCAAGCAGCCAGAGTAGGTAAGTGGATAGAAGAGTGTAGCGATTTGAAGTCCGTAAAACTGACCACAGGTTCGAATCACATCACGGACTAGTTAAAAAAAAGATTTTTCTTCAAGACTTTAATGTCTTATAGATCGGGATTTCAGGGTTCGTCTCAAAGAATACTGCTGCTAAGCCAAACTAAGTTAACGAACTAGTAAGGGAAGATAAAATCAGGGACAAGAACACAAGAACATAATTAAGTAGCTTCAGTCCTTAACACTCACCACTCCCTAGAGTGATAATGAATCTGTCAGAGCAGTAGCAACAGATACTTGGAGATTTCTCAATTTGCATGTTCATTTAAGATTCAAAAACCATTTATTTCATAATATCCACTATTCATTAGAACCAGCAACTAGTAAGAGAGTAGGGAAGAAGTTGAATTTATAGATTACATTTTTCCACAAAAGTCTTAGTATTTTGATTTATAAAATAATTATAAAAATCAACGCTATAAATATAGAAAAAGGTTTATCTTAAATAGACGTGCATAAGTCGTTAAAGTAATCGTTGTGAAAACATAGGAGAAAACTAAGATTGAAGAAATAATGAGGAGCGTGTCACCGGAACACTCCGGAAAGGGAAAGTTTTTTTGCTTGATTAAACGTTTTGTTAAGGCTGCGCAAATTGAACACAGCCCAGATCCAAACTTATTCCACGTCGAATGGAAATTATGCATTTAAAATCTGAATCGAAAAACAAACAGATATTTATTTTTAGCATTTTCTAGACAAAAACATAATGAAAATAAAAATAAAATGCATATTTTTTTTAAAGTTAATAACGTACCTATGCGCAATTATCAACCCTGATGTTATTCTGTTGAATACTGTGTATTAAAAATTTTACTGTACTTGAGCCAAAAAAACGGAATCTTTATGAGCCCCCACGCACTAGCGGCCAGGTCTGTTCACGCACTTGCTATAGTCACCAGAAAGACCTAATCATCGTAGCGCGTTTCCCTCTTCCTAAGCGTTCAGTAGAAGATGGGTAGGGAAAGCATACGTAAGTGGCAGCGGTGTTTCCGTTACGCTTACATCCGTTACCTATATTTTTCTTACCCCGAGCCTTATATTAATTCTTAAGGGCTAAACTTCAATAAACTCCAAAGACTTGACTCAATTTTTGAAGTAGTAAATCATTTAAGGAGGGAATATAATTAAAACTGAGTAATGTCTTATCGAACTTCTTCTTCTTAATGTAAAAGTTTTTGTGATTCACTACCTTTCGTTTATGCCTTCGTGTTTAATTTAATTTTAAAAAGTATTTGTTATATCCGAATATGTCTGTTTTGGTGGTACACCTAATTTAACAAGAAAGTGGTTCTTCAATAAGCACTTTTATGTTCAACTTGAAGAATATCACCTAGTTTGAAGATTGATGTTTCTGCAACGTCCGTTCCAGCATTCTAAACGAGACTGAACATAAGAACATAAATATGTGCAAAGCAAAGTTCATGCACCTATAATAAGTACACACATGTATGTAGCCATGCAGTAACCCTTATTTTGTATACTTTCGCGCTACTCTGTGTTTTTACCCCCCACAGGTGTTATGTCTAGTATACCTGGAGAAAAATGAAGCTATGCAACATACGTAGGAAGCATTCATAGTATGAAAAATGATATGTCAGAAACGTAAAAGTTTCAAAAATGTCACTTGCCACAAACTTAAATCACCTCAAGTTACAACGAAATATATCAACCGTAACTAAAGACCTCTATCAACGAAACTGTGTAAACAAAAGGAAGAAATGTAATTGCATATCTGTGTCTTTAGATTTAGAACAGTCGATAAGATGTAATTAATATTCGATATCCATAACAGGGAGTAACTTCTTCAAAATAACGTGAATTCTAACATTATTGGCCATTCGAGAATTACATAGAAACGGTACGAAGCAATACATTGGGCCATTACGTAAGTCGTAATACCTCCAGCGAAAATGCACCCTAAGTTATGACCGAAGCTAAATTACATGTCGTTAATATCACGCCACCTTTCGTGGCCTGTCGGGACTAGGGCACCAATTACCAAGTCTTTGAATAATAGCGGCGACCCTTTGGTTTCAAATTAGAGTTGGAAATGTGACGTTCTGGAAACCGACCGATCGAGCCAAAGTGAAATTAGTTAAAATAATTTTACTTTGAAAGTTTGTAAAAGCTAAAATAAAACAGAACTAAGCATATGTATTTTCTTAAGTAAAATTCTGGTGGGATTTTTCATTTTATATGATATAGTGTAGTAAAATGACCTAGATCTTTTGAAATATGTCCCCGGAGTCGCCACTAGTTTAACGCGGGTAATTGGATTGGCTTATCGTAATTATTTTATGAAAACATTTATTTAATTTTTTAATGAATATGCCTGCTGTCCGTAGTAATTACAATCCAGTTACGTACCTATCTCATTTCACATCACGCTGAATTCTACCGCCAAATGATAAAAATTTTATGTTTCTGTTATTTTTCAATGGTCGCAGACACGATTCCTACTGGCTTTCAACCCCTTCAGGTTTTCTTTTTGTCAAAAGTAATGAATTCAAAAGCCAAATCTTAATTAAGTTGAAAGCAAACATCAGTAAAATTTTAAAAATGAAGCGTGTTAATTTTTGGATCATTTGAAGATTTACGTCATATATTGTACTGACTGATGTCTAACTTTGATCCAAAAAATTTTGAAAAATGGGCCATGTTTCATTTTAACCAAACTTTATTAAAGAGAATTTTGCCTCTTAATTTCTCTAGTATGGTCACCCTCTATATATCTGCACATATTTCAGTTATACGCTATATAATAAGTATACTGTATACAGACTCTTGCGGGGCAGTATTTTACGTCTAAAAGTCTTTTTTTATCTTATTGCTTTAATGTTTCCCTCTGATTCTGTTCTCAGAACGGTCCTAAATAACATTTTTTTGTCCAGTATGAGATTAATTAAAACCTAATAAGTATTTATTGGTGAAGGAGTTTGAAGAATTTCGTGAGTGATATTGCTATGTGCTTTTTACGAACATTGGCAGTACATGACTTTCGTTTTTGGGCTTAAAACAAAACGCTAATATAAAGGCCAACCTCTCCTGGTGAGTCAAATTTGGCTTCAAGATTTTTTTTAACTAAATTTTGGGAGCATCTCGAATATTTAAAAAGGATCAAAAGCTTTTCAAAACGTCCTGTCATGTTTGTGTATTTTTACCTCCACAAACCTATTTCGCCTTTCAGTTAATGAATCTATTTTAAAACATTCTAAACCATTATCAGGCTTATCATAGAAGACCAATGTGTTGAAGACAATCTTTGACCATCGACTCCTACCCACACACAGATAATTGCCACAAAAGTCTGTTATTAATAAAAGACATCAAAAGGCATCTACCATTTTAATGCACATAGAGGCAAACAAAACTATGTAGTCGTTCTCTCTATTTCTATTGCCTAATCATTTACATGTTGTGATGAACTAGACCGCTCAGTAGCGATACGTTTGGGGATTAAGTAAGGTATTAATTACACTGACTTAATTGCATTTTTTTATAAATACTTGTCTTATTCTCACTCATTCCATCGTTCTCTTCCTGAAGAAAAATATAACTAATTCCGCAAATAAATAATAAACATATAAGTATGTATCTATTCTCTTACTGCAGCAGAATTATGTGGAAGGAGATATAAATACAATGAAACGTTAATGACATTAGAAAATGCAGCATAGCAAAGATTTTTAGATAAGTTGTCGTCGGGGAGGTTCGAAATTCACGTCGTAACACACCCGACTAGTTAACAGTGTTAGAATGGGTAATTCTGCAGCAAGACGGAGTCTGAAAGTGTCTCTTAACTGCTAACAAGAACGGATAACGGGGTTGTACTGCATAATCCTCCCTTAGCCGTGCACTCGACTGTTTTCTCTCGCTGAGCGTTGGACGACAAAAGGTATAAACATATATCCATGCACATATATATAAAAAAAAATATATATAAACTGGAAAGTTGAACCCGGACACTGTGATAGCTTCGCTGGGGGCTTTATTAAGTTTCTCGAAACTTTCTTTATTCTACGTATAAAGGAAAAACTTCAGCAGTGATACACTGTTTAGAAGTTCGCATTCAACTAAGATAAAATACCCGCCTTTCTTTGCCCTAGGTTTGCACTTTTACAAAACTTTGAAACAGCGACCGAAATAGCAAATAACTGAAAGATGTACCACAGAATCTCAAATTTCATAGGAACATCTTCAACATCGCACTGTCAAAAATAATCACCAACTAAGTGGTAACGTCATTAGTAAAATGAAAACAGCCAGAAGCCGAAGAGTCCAAATATAAATTAATGAAATTAGCACTGGTCCAAATTATCATTTTTGCAGTCATCAGCGTGATGACTAGTTGGACACTCACTTCCATATCCTCCCATTTAAAACCAATCTTCGCAATATCCGAAAACTGTGAATGGACGAAACTTTTAATAGTTAAATTTACAAGTAAAAAGCTTTGTAAAGGGTTGTTTTTAGTGCTCAACATAATATATACAACCGTGAGCAAAATATTTCCCTGAAAATTACATCGATTAACATGCTGTGGAAGTTAATGCATCATACACGATCGTTGTTAAATTGCATCGAGTTACGGCGATTGTCCAATGAACGAGATTGTGGCGTCACGCACTAGCAAATACGATTCTGTTAATGAATGCACCTCAATCCTATCAATCACCCAACCGCAGCCCACAATAACGTTAAAGTAACTGCAAAAACCGCGTCGAACAAATGGTGCAGTCATTCACCCGGTCAACTGGTACTAGACCAGACGTCGCTTCAGCGTTGTAACAACTGCTCGACCATACCGATTGGAAACGGCTGCTGTGACCATTGTTGGTATTCTTGTCGTTGTTTCGTCCTAACTCAAATTTGATTTAATCAACCGATTCTGTGCTACTTCCTTGTTTCGTAGGTGATCCCTGAAAATATTTAATGAAAGTAAGAAATCGCTTCCCAATATAGAACGAAGTTTTACATGCAGCGTGAGCGGAATAAAAAGAAGGACTTATTTATACAAAAACGATTGTCCTCCGTGACCTTAATATTGAATTTTTATTAGGTAAAAATAAGGTGTGTCAATTAAGTTTGGTTGTATCTTCCCACATAGCAACAATAGCCTAGCCGCCGTGTAACCCCGAATCGGTTTTTTGTTTAACGTGGTGATACCTGCCTTTCGGCTTTCTCGCCACGGCCCCCAAGGGTACAGAAATTCAGATACGTTTAATCAACGCGAAACACCGAAATCAAGCGCTACCAGCTACTCCCGAATAATTGCATATCCACCAGGACCTATCTCTTCCCTACCAGGCTTAGCAGGCTTGGTACCTGATCGGATACGTTGTTCCACAACGAGACAATCTTGCCTCTCCCCTAACATACAGGGCCAACCTCAACTTGATTATTGGGCAGGCAGGTACACCTCCTTCCCTGTCTGGGGCTTCCCCGGACCTCCAGTAGTGCTAATTTACATCATTGGTCGGATGTTCGGAGCCACTACGATTCTTCTCAATGACGGTTCTTGCAGCCTTTGGCACTTGTCAGCCACTGGCACTCATGTCGGCTAAGCTGCCTTAGCCACCTGTCATGAGTGACAGCCGAGACCACTCTCGTGGATCCTCTACTGAGATCCCACCTTTACCCACTTAAAGTGGGACCAATTGCAGGACATCTCCGTTTTATGAGTAAACGGTGTGTGGTCTGTCCGTGGAACTAACCTTGGATGCTATGATAAGAAATATGCTCCCGTTCCTATACCTCACACCGCTGTCATGAGGGGACTCCATAATAGGGCCGTAGGTGACTATTATACCGGCCCCAGCACCAGTCCGCGGTGGATTCGCCTTGGATAATAGTGCTGGCCGCTCAAACCTTCATGACACCTCAAACAGCTGCTTACCCGTTTACCTGCAGAAGGGACTCGCTTCCTTAGCAGTCATGTCGACCGGGCTACTCCAGCCACCTTTGATGGGTGACGGTAAAGGCCACTTTCGGGAACCTCTTCCACACCCCTCTACTGAGGTCCAGGCCTTTACCCATTTGTAGTGGGATCTATTGCAGTTACCGAGGATGACTTGGGTATTGCACAATATGACCCTGAAGCACGCAAAGTTACTAGTGAGTAGAAATGGGGGGAGAGTGTTAAATGAAGATAAGGATATCCAAGTCCAAGATGAAGGAAATGCTGATCGCTTTTTTAATACGTTCTTTCAGGTCAGACAGAAGCCAACTGCTTTATGTTAGAAGTCCGATGTAGTTCTTTTCGTTAACTGTCCGCGTTTACTTGGTAAAACAGTATTCCCACGTTACTGCATCCCCTCTACATCTCGGATAAAGCTCTGTGCTACTTTTCTCTCTTCCCCAAAATAATATTCCAACATAGGGTCAAGGGTGCTCATATTGATGAATTAGAAGAGGCCAAGACCGCTGTAACGACAGTTCTACAATTCATAATTTCAAAACACTATGAAAAGTGTTTTTAGGGTCGTAAAGAGCGGTAACAACAGTGTATAAAATTAGAGGATGACCATTGTGATTGACAATTGTAAAGTAATAAGCAAAAATTAATTCGCTTGTGTGTTGTTTAGAAATTCCTGGAACTTCATTGCTATGCCTTAATCTTGAAGGTGGAAAAATGATTAGATGCCTTAAGGTGAAGTGTTATAGGTAAATAATGAAAATACTGCGAATATCAAAAGTTAAAATGAGAAGCTATGAGAACAAATAGAAAAAAAAAGGGGAGAGAGAAGCAACCAGTTCTCCAACTAATGAGTCTGCAATTATATGAGGCTAGAAAGAGATCAAGAATAATTTAGAATTATTCATATTAGAAAAGTTAACATGCAAGCCCTATCTCCACAATAATTCCACTTACTTCAATTGAAGACCTGACTTGCTCATATTGGGAGGATTATATAAAACATTGTTCCTGAAGGCAAGGAATGTCTTATACGTCAAATTGTCTCTAATTCGCTGTTGATTTTATCAGCGTACGTTAACTTTGTAGGATATCAAGAAAAAGTACTGAAATCGCAAATTGTGTGTATAATAAAACGCCCGAAAAGTTTCTTTAAATTACAAATGATAAAAGACAAGCTTACTCTAAACTACCCTTAATGTTTCTGAGCCAAATAAGAAATTACAGTTCAAAGACCTCTTTATGGAACTTTACTTACAAAATAGGGTAATACCTACTATATGATCGAATTCGAATTGAGAACATTCGTGCATGTGTGATCCACACTTAAGGTAACTAATGTATCGATTGCGTTATACATATAGAAGCAAATGTCTTCAGTTTATTCGAACATTTCGTAGAATTTAATCTCATAGGATAATCGAATGCTTATAAAATATTTGCAAATGCTGTTCGTAGTTCGGATTGGAAGAAACCATTGATAACAGTGACGATTGCGTTAAGTTGTGTGTGACTGAAAAACATAAGCTAATTCAAACACATAATACAGTGGATGACGTCCACGATATGAACTTAAAGTGAAATTCCATGTAACTGTAAATACTGACGGAATGATATCATGCCTTGGAAAAATCCGAATTTAGAATTCTATTTCTGTGATGTTAGTGAACAATGACGTTTGAATAACGTCAATTTCAATTTACAGATAGTTCATATTGCTGTATGCCTAATTGCTGGTAAATATAGCATATGATTAATTTAATAGAATTCCACAATAAAAGGCATTCTTTTTATTTGAAGTTAATTCTATGACGTCACACAGTGCAGTCCACTTTTGTGAAATGCATCATGAACTTTTCCGCTCCAGTTCAGAAGCATTAAAATTTTCAGTGCAAATAATGTATTATTACTCCCGCAGGAACTTCTATATCCTTTCACGCTACACCTACCGCATGGTTTAAGTTCATTACAAACGTATTCACGTTCTTCCATTTATTCGGGGTAGACTGTGGGCAAATACGACTGAAATTAAGAGCTCTTTTAAGAAATTTAATAATGATAAACGTGCAAAACCAAAAAAATGCAAAACTAAAAAAAATCAAAAACTACCAACTAAGAAATTTTACTTTTAGTTATAATTATAAGTGAGGAAAAAGTTTTTTGTATATTACATAGTCATTTTCGATTTTTTTATCTAATACCTAATCTTGTATATTTTTGTTATTTGTCTTCAGGATTTGAGAAGATTAATTGTCATTTATTGTTAACTTAATTGTGCATTCCAGCCCATATGAAAACCATAAAATTGATTATTCAAACGAAGATTTGATCATAATCATTAATTTCTAGTTGTGCAACGTTGTGACAGTTGGTAAACTTGAAAACCTCTCCGCTCTGATGGATTTCAATGCATTTGTGGATTGGCGCGAATGCAATGCATATTTAAGGACGTCGAATATGCACGTCGTTCATCATTTAACGAACGATAGCTTACAATGAATTTTGCCAAGCGCGTAACCGTATTGGGAGGTAAAAAATATCAAGGGAATGGTACGGGAATCCCTCGAGAGTTGCAGAAACGTGAAACTTCTAACGCCAACGTAATTTATTGAAAATTTACAAGGACGTAAAATGTCAAAAACTCGTAAAGTTAAACTTTAAGTTTCATTATTAATAAATTGCTCTGTAAAATATTAACAGATAAATCTAATAAATATGTTGATAAATAGTAGATTTAATTAATACAATGTTTCAGAACGTTTCATGAGTTTGTGAGAATTATTTTGAATTTTTATAGAATGTTGTAATCAAGAACAACCTAAAACTAAAATATCAAACGTTACAGGACATTCTATAACATTCCTAGTTAGTTTGGAATGTTCAAAAATATTACCGAATTTTTCACAGCAATCCGAATTGATCTAAAATTTTTCAAGAGTGGTCTAAAATGTTCCAGTGTTTGTGAAAATAACTTCAAATATTTTACAATGTTCAAAAATGTTTCTAACGGTTAGAGAGTATAATGATCAGTGCTTGATGTTTAAAACCTAAAGTACTAAACCATATTACAAAGTATTCTACAACATTCCAAGTTGTTCTGGAATATTTGAAAACATAACAAGTTTTCTGCGAATTCTTCATAATATTCTAGAGTTTGGAGAATGATTTTGAATGTTTGAAAATGATCTAAAATGTTCCAAACGATTAGAGAATATTCCAATTAAAAATTTTCTAAAACTAAAATTTCAAATAATGTTAAAGAATGTCCTATTACATTCTAGATTCATCTGGAACGTTTATAATGTATACATATAAATGTTTGTGAGTTTTCTACAATATTCCAGAACATTTTCAACTGTTCTGGAATGTTCTAAAGTTTGCGAGAATGATTTTGAATGTTTGATAATGATCTACAATGTCCGAATGGGTTAAAAGACGTTGTGATCAAGAATGTTCTAAATCCAAACTATAAAAAATGTTACAGAATCTTCTGTAACATAACAAGTTCGCCTGGAATGTTTAAGAATGTACAAACATGTTATCGTATTTTACAGAATATTGCAGAGTAGCTTGGAAATTTCCAGAATGATCTAAAATATTTTAAACAGTGTAAATAAATGCAATTGTCACGAATGTTCTGAAACTAAAACATGATATAATGTAAAAAAAAATATCTAACATTCGCGGTTGACTTAGAAAGTTTGAAATTTGCATGGAAATATTTCAAAATGTTTCTAAATGTTAGAGAATGATTCATGAAGCATGTGACTGGGCAAGTCCTGGACATCACATATAGGATTCTTATTAAAAATTACTGATTATACTTATTATACGTCTACGTTTAGTTTTAGTTTCAGTTTTACTTTTATTTCCAACATTTATTATTTACCAAAAAGCAGTCATTATCGACGTTCATGACCATCACTTGGTATAGAAACGTTTTGTTTTGAACAGGTGCCTTATAATGCGGCTTATGCTGGGAAGCAGGAAAATACTAAAGTAAGTGGTACCTAGGTTCCGTTCAACTCACGCAGATTAGCGTTTAGTTGTGACGTCAACCAGAAAAGAGAAAAGCAAAGAGGGATGCGAGCCCTTTTTGTTCGTAATAATCTGTACCTTTTAGCTTGATTAGCCGCTTACATTTCTGAAGGGTCTGTTCACGAAGCACGATCCTAAACTTGGTCTAACAGACAGCGTCAATACCTTTACAAAAACCTTTGAAAACGTATTGGTCCAGGCTTGAGTAACACCCCTTCAAACTAAACTCCAAATAAACGCGCTAGCCAACGTTAAGAAAACTAGGAAATGAAAGGCATCGTTGGTTGGAAAACTGTGTGCAAGTGTAGAAATAATCAGAAATATAAAAACAGGATGAAAAAAATATTGATCAAAGCAATGAAGGGTTTATAAATAAATATTTAGACGTTACAGGAATTAACCTGTCTTTTTAGATTATTTTATCTACGTATAACAAGTGTGTACCTTCAGATTCATTAGTGTAATTCAATGCCGGTAGGGGTATTAGCCCTCGAAGTAGTTGTTTCTCTTGTTTCTAGTCAGTCGTGTTATTCAAGTGAACTTTGCAGTTTGTGTTTTGCCAGCGCCTACCTGATGAGACCCAATAGGTCGAAACCGGTTGTAGGATGTGGCTTGTGGTTCGTTGTGTCTATTGTATAGAACGCGTTCCAAATGTGGGATTTGTAATCCTTAAATATTTAGACGTTACAGGAATTTACCTGTCTTTTTAGATTATAATAAAGGATTTGTTCAATTTACACTCAATTAAATCTTTAACCCCGTTTATTACATTATTCCTCTCAGGATGATTTGAGAATCTTCTTTAAGAAAGATTCGAAATAATTCTTTTAGAAATACTGAGTGTTAGTTATTTGGTAATACAATCTAATAACGTAGTTCTACCCAACCTACCAGACCACTGGTGTTTGTGTGGGGCAGTAGCCTTGGTTTTCCCATCACGTATAGTATATCCATAGTCAGTTCAAAATACTATAAATTCAGCGTGCGAGGTGCAACAATCTGATGCTGTAAAGCAAGCACGAACGTGCATACGGGTGCTGCGGGGGAATTTCGTATATTATAAAATAAAGGATTTTTAAAATAATGTGGCCAACGTGCTGCTTTGAAATGTTACGGGCACACGCTTATTGTTACAAAGGAATACTGCACCCTGCTTCTTTACATCGTTTTCAATTGAGATTAGAAAAACTATACTATGATGGTGATTGACTTCAAAAGTTTCAGAATTATGAAAAAGGTTCGACTATGTTCAGAAATATCGATAGACGCCTAAGCTCCTCCCCTCACATTATTACATTAATATTTTGATCAAAATGGAATGCAGATGTTGTGCATGATTGTGAATACCCCTTGGGGTAGCTGAAGGGGGTAGATACATAAGTATAC
Source organism: Agrilus cyanescens (assembly GCA_947389935.1). Classification (NCBI taxonomy): domain Eukaryota; kingdom Metazoa; phylum Arthropoda; class Insecta; order Coleoptera; family Buprestidae; genus Agrilus; species Agrilus cyanescens. The sequence continues at coordinate 14,338,459 of OX376713.1, read as the reverse complement.
ATTGTTTGTTGTTACATCTACTTTTTTAACTAATCTTTCACAAAGAACTGGTACAGTATCATTAAGTAATAATAATAATATTTTAATCAAATGAGGACTTATTTGTAAGGAATAACGAAGGAACAGAAGTAATACCGCCTTCTTAGTGCCAGCGTAAAATAAATTTAATTAACGTGTAATATAATTTTAGATTCACATTCAATTTGAGTCATCTGTGTGTGTCCCCTTTCCGTTTTGGAAGATGTTTCCGCATAAATGTAAGTCTTCGAGCTCCTGAAATGCGAAGCTCAGTTTCCGTTATTCCGATGCGAAATTACAAACTTCTGTCATTTCATAGTGCCGTACAGTTTATGGCCCTTATTTCCAGGGAACTGGCTCCAAAATGCTGTTCGAATACATACATATGTATATACATATGCCGCGAGTGAGTTTACATGTTCGTACATTTGCGTGTATTATTAAGGCCCTCTTTCTCCACGTATGTCTCCGTCTTGGTGTCGCATACTTTATGATGAATGAAATGCCGTAACGATGATAATACGATATCACATCATGCAAGTACATCTCCCTGTTATTGTTCAGTTTCGTTCAGTTAAGGAAGTGTTTGCTATGACACTACGTGTGTTAAGATTGTTCTTGTGCTTTGCGAACTAAAATACGTGAGAAACTAACAAAAAGTAAACAAGAACTGACTTTGCTTATAATGACCCTTACCGTCCATGGCAAGTCAACAGGTTATATCTATAAACACTAGTTAAACACCTTTTGTCAGCATTGATGGCTCAAATTAAACAATTACTTTTCCAAATCAACGATAACAATACAATAACAGCACTAAACAACAACTCAATTATTATACTGTCTCGTAAGACTAACTGACAACTGACTGCGACTCCTTAGTCGCTCTACTTATATACTTATTCGCTGTAGTCTAGTAACCACTAGAAGCTTCTCGAAAACTCCAGATCTAGTCGCTAGAGACTGTCCACAACATTGCACATGTATATGGAGGGTTACCTAAATCCGTAACATTATATTAAATAAACATAAAAGATTTGTGCGTTCGATCAACACGTTGTATCGTTACCACCGAGAGTAGAAGGCCTAAGTGCTTGCATGTAACGTCATTCATCCAGGCCAATATAGGAAATCGTTTTAGTCTAACAACCACGGAATTTATCATCTAAGTAGTGTAAGATGACCGGTTCTAATTCAGAGGAGGAGAGGTTACTTAAGGTCAAATTGATGGAAGGTCATTAACTTTAAACTTGAGTGTATGTAGTGGTCGAATGCTTCACAATGAATTGAAACATATGTACATGTATCGGTAATGTAAAATTAAATACGTCTGCAGTCGTCTGAAGTTTACGAATCTTAAATACGTTTACATGATAATGTTGAGGAAGTGGAGAAAAGTGTAGGGTATAAACATATGAAATAAAAGTGAAGTCGTTATAGTTAACGATTCTTTATTTTGATATAAATGAAGTATGTAAGTGATACAATCAAAATATTGAACAATAAGATTACATTAATAGTACTAACAACTTGTAGAAATACGAAAGAGTCGGTGATATAGCCCTTAGTTATAACGTCTCTGATTTCATCATCCTTAAGCTGAATCCATCGGCTTTCAATATATCTTCGAAACTGTCCATGTTTATCAATAAATGCTAGTTTTACAGAGTGAAGGTTCTGCACGTTCTCAACTGTAAAGACATTTGTTCCATTAACATTTCTTAAAATAATAGTATATTGTTGACTCCATCAATATGGAGTAAATTCTATCATAAAGTGTAGAGTACGGAAGATCGCCGTTATCCCAATATAACCCATGAAAATTTCTTGTCAACCAACGATTTTGACTTCTGTAACGAACGGGGAGAGCGTCCCATGGAAATTGTGAGTCAAATGTGAAATGATAAACTGGTTCTTCTTTTAGAGCAACAACAGCTACTTCTTTAAAAACAAATCGATTCTCACTACACTGAAAACCTTGTACGTCCAATAAGAAAGTCATCGTGCTCACTGTTCAGTACCGGTAAGAAAACTAAATTGTGGAAGTAATCGTTGTGTTTTATACTTCTTGAACTAAGTTTGTGGACGGATTGTAACGTATCACACGATCATGTATTATTAAACAGAAAGCTGCCGTTTTGTCTGGTATATTTTCTTTAGTTTGAAACTCTAGACGGATATCTATCCTACCAGAATTAACAGTTTCATTCTGATAAGAACAGTCTAGTATTACAAGAGGAGCAATGACTAGAAATTGTTTAGGATCGAATAAGGGTTCACTTACATTACCATAATACGATTGTTGAAAGTTGGCATACATTTCATATAAAACGGCAAATCTAGAAGTATCAAAATCTAAATTCAAATTATCATACGGGTACATAGTAGATCCTAAGTGAACTTTAAAATTGGTTAGTTTGCAGTGATCGAAGGCACTCATATTTTTTGCAAGATTATTACTTTTATCTGTTTGAAATCCGAAAATAATGAAGCGAGGCTTTTCCAATTGTGACGTTGTTTTCACATTCCAGTTGTGAGAATACGATTTGGGAAGTAGCGGATATTCATGTAGTTCCCAACTCCGAAATGAAAGTTCCATATTTAAATTTCGATCAACATAACGCAACAATTTCAAACGTTCAGCATCTGCTACAGATACATGAGGAATTTTCCAAGAAATCTGATCCAAATGTACAAGTACATCTTCAAGTGGCGTTGCTGAGCAATATAAAGCATTATTGTCAGTGCTGCTGCGAACTAGAATTAATTCTTGTCGAACGTTTAATATTATTTTTCGGAAGTCTTCTGCAAATCCAAAAATCATACGTAGTGGAATACAAACGTTGAAGTAACCGTTGGAATCTACTAGTTTTACAGAATTAAGCTTAATTCTTTGTAGATCGCTTAAAGAAGGAGGCAACCATCCACTGTTGCTGAGACGTTTACTTTCATTCTCGTTGTAAGATGCGTAACCTTTCATTGTTGTAACCATGCCAGGATTACGGACTCGATCATTCCCCCACTACTTCCCCACTCTTTCCCCACCACATACCTTCCTATTTAAACCCTTGTCAACCTGAGAGAGCATCACTTCACCAGAAGGGTCTTATGAATTAACATGGACCTTTCTCGTGTATCTATTGTCCTTTCACCATTCAGGCAAACTGCTAATGAAACCACCTTGCTCCAATGCGGATATTGTTGGCGTCTGCGTGAAAGCTGTACGGCTGAAACAGGATTCTGCTGTCAAGAATGTTTTGACAACAGACCTCTGCTTTTCTGCCACAGCTGCACATTTTATCATTGCGATGTCGTAAACCTGTGCTGCCGACCTTGTCGTCAGGGGACTCAATCGTACCTCTGCGAAAAGTCGGGCTTTGTTTACGAGATCGATGATACGCACACGCTGTACTGTATTCTTTGCAATACTTACGAGCAAAGGCGTCAACTCTTCCAATCCATTATGTTTTCATAAACCTACCTTTCAATAGCTCCCTCTCCTACACCTTCCTTTTCCTTTTTAAAGACTTGTGACCTTGACACACTTTTTACCCTCTCCTACACCTTCCTTTTCCTTTTTAAAGACTTGTGACCCTGACACACTTTCCATATAACTTCTTATTATCCCCAAACTCTACCTTAATCTTATATCTCAAACGTCTACTACCTTTTGCTTCTTTATTTATTTCTTAACATAAATATATACATGTACACGTTCTACGCTCCTTCTACATAACCATGATTATTACTTATTTCTATTACATATCCTTCTTCAAATACGGTCTTATTTGTGATACGGTGGTTCTCACTGCAAACAAACTCGTACCTGCATATCTCACCACACCATCCGCAATGAATGTGAACTTTGTCATGGATATACACTTCCAACATCCATAAATTCGGAACTCGTGTATATAATGACACAATTCCTCCATTACTTCCTCCATATCGACAGCTCCAACACATTGGTAGGTAGCGAAGATTATTCCTATCACAGTACAGCACATACGCAGAACATGCTGAGAAGTTCGTTTCACATTTGAAGAGTTTTCGAGCTACGTTCCACCCTTTCATTGAGCTAACATAACTTACATACTTCTTTGCTTTATTTATAGTATACTCCTCTGTGTCTACGTAATCTCCTCTATGTAACACAGTGTTACGCTGCGCATCATTCAATCCTTCCATGTGGTGCGCATTATTCCAATACTCTACTTCTTTTGTACCACCACAAACTTCATCGATACCTAACATCATTCCTCGAATAACGTTGCAATGACACTTCAACGGCTGTAGACGTATTTAAAACTTTCCGTCATAAAAATCGTAAACTTCAGACGACTGCAGACGTATTTAATTTCACGTTACCGATACATGTACATATGTTTCAATTCATTGTGAAGCATTCGACCACTACATACACACAAGTTTAAACAGACGACTGCAGACGTATTTAATTTTACATTACCGATACATGTACATATGTTTCAATTCATTGTGAAGCGACGTATTTAATTTCACGTTACCGATACATGTACATATGTTTCAATTCATTGTGAAGCATTCGACCACTACATACACACAAGTTTAAACAGACGACTGCAGACGTATTTAATTTTACATTACCGATACATGTACATATGTTTCAATTCATTGTGAAGCATTCGACCACTACATACACACAAGTTTAAAGTCAATGACCATCCATCAATTTGACCTTAAGTAACATCTCCTCCTCTGAATTAGAACCGGTCATCTTACACTACTCATGTAAAAAAAAATTCCATTGCGGATTCTTGTAGAGCTCGGTGAGAAGATTTCATGTGAATAATTTTTAACACTGGCTAATAATTGTTATCATTATTTATTTAACGTTAAAGTTTTGCAGAGCGTGTATTTACATAATGGAACTCCTGAAAATTTCACACTTTAAAGAAACTCTAAGATATGAGGTGAGTTGCCTCTAGTGGTAGATTTTTGTCTCAAAGCGAATCCATTCACATTTTTTTATATATTTTTAAATTATCTGCATAATAAAATCAACTGAGCGGATTAACATTTTGGGTTGGATTCTGAAAGAAAAAAGTAGCATATGCCCGCCTCCTAATGTTAAACTATCTCAATGTCAATTTACTTCAAAAATTGAATCTGAAAGCCGAACATACATACAGATGGACAGACTTTCTCATTTATAAATATATTAGTATGAATATGGATTTGTAACATTTTTGTTTGATGACGTAAGAGTGAAATACCTGCCAATATTAAGCTTATTGTTTGAACAATTACTTTGAAACATTAATAAGTGCCTTCTTTTGTATTTATTTTATTGTATTTTTAATACAAATTCATATAATATATTTATTTACCAGCATATGTCGGTTTAAAAAAAATATTAACCATTCAATTCTCCATTACGAATTCTTTAAAATTTATTGGAATCCTTAATGTCAGCTTCGTGACTCAGAAATTTCGATTAGATTAAGATCGCACGTTGCAGAGTCGACATTGCAGTAGAAACATTATGTAAACAGTGAAGCAGCCAAAATCCGATGGTAAATCTATTGCGTTTTGCCGTACGAGTTCCTGCATGGAGCCAATATTTCCGGGATTATTTCGGAACACATATAACTGCATGCTTAGTGATCCGTGGCTTCCATCTTGCCATTGTCGCAGAGCGCAGCGTTGGTACAAAGAATTACTGGCCATGGAGAGTTGTGACGTTAGTTGCTAGAACTTGTGATGCTTAACTTTTTACTGGCAAGCCAAAGCATTGTTGCAGGTCATGACACGAAATATACTTGGGGATTATGATAATCATATAGCAGTAGAAGTACGATAATTTCACCAGATTTCTGCCAGACCAGAGGAATTATCGAATCCAATAAACAAAATAAATGTAATTCCCGAAAAAAATAACTATTTGAAAAAATTTCTTCGAGTTCCAATATTCACTAGGTTCATTGTGATGTACTTTTACATTAAAGACGCTTAAGTTTATATGTCAAATAACTTTACAAGCAGGAATCCTTTTGGTCTTACAGGATGTGTAGACATTTGGAATTCTTATGATTTATTTTGTTACATTCTGGTTTATACGTTCGTGTTTAGAAGAAATCTAGACGATATTTTCAAGTAAATAAAACTGGTGTAGGAATTTCATTATCGATAGAAATGATCCTCCAAAATACAGTTGTGATTCCAGGATTTTGAAAAGAAGGGTCTAAAAGGATATTTTTTGTGCTTCATTTCATATTTATAATTGCACTGATTTGACTGAGGACGAAATTCTGTCGTAAAATGCTTGTTGTGAATAAATATCTAATGGTTTTGTCTGATGCAGAATGAAGAGAGGAGGTCCAGAACCAAAAACTACTGAGCTTAATTCTTAATATTGTGAAATGAGGCATTTTAGTTTCAGTGTGATCAAGTAATGGCGGAAAACTTTCTATTAAGAAGTAATAAATTTAGTTTTAAGTATCTACTCATAAAACTAAATATGCCCTAATTTTGATCGAAGTTAATGAATTTCACTCTGCATGGAAAATGACACTTTGTAGGTTATAAAATATACATTATCCAGACTATAAAATTCCTAATTTTGTGGTTCGGTAAATAACTAACAATTTTATTGCCGCGTTAAAAAAAATGCTTGCTGTGAGTGCTCCAGTTTGGGCTTCTAAATTGTATTTACAGCGCGACATGAAAACGTACTATTTTTACAACTGAACGAAAGTTGTAACAATGAAGACAATAAAAAAGCAACTTATTTCTGAGAAATAAAACTTTATATGTGTTCGCAAGTGCAGGAAAATTTCTCTGCAATGAACACTAAATAATTTTTATGTGCGCCACTATGAAAACTGAAAATCTTTTGAGTGTGGTAGCCTAAGTTACTGACTGCTGCTACATGAATATAATATTTAAACAAAAATTTTATCGTAAGTTAGTGTTTCTACATAACACCTTTTGGTATTATTCTTACACTATTTGATTTAATTAAGAATCATAGAAACAACAGTGAATTTACAGTCAGTCACGAAAGCTTTCACCAATAAATACTGCTTATATAGAAATTATTCTCATACCAGATCTGACACAAAGAGAGGTATATATCAAAGCAGTACGAAAAACAAAAGTTAAAAAATAAATAACTGCCCCACAAACGTCTTCGTACAGTTTGTATACTGTAACGACTTTTCTAGTAGAACTTATTTATTTAACGGATATTTATGTACAACTATTTATTTAACACTTAAACACTAATAGAATACTTAAACACCAATAACAATTTAACAACTGATTTATATGACCATGAAAATGCGTATTTATATCACTCTGTATATCGTAGTTCGGTATTTATATTACTCGTTCGGAAGCTAACTGTAAACTGACTCTTACTGGCCACGTCAACAGGTATTTATACTGATTAGGAACAATCCAGAAGGTTCCAGAATGACGTACTAGACTTTACTGGAGTGCTTATTATGTTCGTCCAATTTATGGCCTTATTTATCGTCATCAAAGCGCCGACCGACGCCGGCATTCTTTGAGCTCCGCTTATCTGCTGTCGGATCTCGTCGCCGCTATGGCACACATATACGCTCGTTGCACTGCTCGCTCTCGCACACATATACGCTCATTACACTGCCCGCTCTCGCACACATATACGCTCATTACACTGCCCCCTCCTTAAGGGTGATCCGTGCCGGATCACATTCTGCCGTTCCCTCAAAGGATCATGCCGGTACTTGCAATTCTGTCCCCTAAGGCACCCAGTCGTCAAATGGAAGTAGCAATCCACCGTCCATGGCTGTGCGGGATCTCGTTGGGGATTATTGGTGTATACCGTTATTTCGACGCCGCTCCACCGAAACAGGACCTCCAACATGCTCAGCACCACTCTCCAGTTCAGTCCATCCAACCCACATCCTATCCTTGGCATGGCTAACCTTGTGGTACCCGTTGATAGCAGTTGGTCTCTTAGTTCCACCAACGAATTCCATAACGAGCGGTAGGTGGGTTTTTCTGACAAGCGGCCAAACTTCTTCTTGAATACGGTGGCAATACCGCGGTCCATCCTCAAGTCTTTGGCCACACAATGAACCAGCGAGTTCGAAGCAGAAAACAAATCTTCGGATCTCTCGGAGGTGACACCGAATCTGGAGTTGGCATATAAGATCGGCGTGACCATAAACTCGTCATTCTGGAGATCCGGAGAACGAGCTTGCATAAGCCTGATCCGTGCTTCTTCGTGATTGTCACCGGCATATGGGGCCAAACGGTTAAAATGGACATCCTTCGGTTTTCCATTTGGTGTGCGTTGAATCCGGTAAATAACGTCATTTATTCTCTTGACGATTGTATATGGGCCTTCCCAGTGCTGCTGTAGCTTCGGCGAAAGACCTTTACGGGGCTGTGGATTGTATAACCACGCCATGTCTCCCTCCTGGAAACCTCCATCAGTGGCCCATATATCGTAGGTGCCCTTCATGCGGTCGCTAGCTATCTGCATCCGGGAACGTACTTCCTCATGGATATCGTCAAGCCTTCTGCGAAGATCACTAACGTAGTCTTCTCCGGCAACGTCTTCACCAGGTTTGCAGCCAAATTTCAGGTCACATGGTAACCGTAGCTCCCGAACAAACTACTTTTTTTTTTTTAAGTGCGTACGCTTCAACCCACTTCGTGAAGTAGTCCATTGCCACAAGGATGTATTTATTGCCACTATCGGTCTCTGGAAACGGTCCTGCGATGTCTATGGCAATCCGTTCGAATAGACTGCTGACATTGTACTGGCGCATAGGAGCACGCCGTCGTCTTTGCGGTCCTTTGCTGGCTGCACAAGTTGTGCACTTCTTGCACCAGCCTTCAACGTCCTTTTTGCAATTGACCCAGTAAAACCGCTCACGGACTCTTCCAAGGGTCTTGTTGACACCAAAATGTCCCCCCGAAGCATCGTCATGGAGGCACTTCAAGACTTCCTTTACCAGGCTCTTCGGTACAAGCAATTGACGTTTGGTCTCAGTACCATTCTGGTTTTCCACTATTCGCTTCAGGAGTCCATCTTCGTCAACAAGAGAGTCCCATTGGGCCCACAACTATTTCACCTCCCCGGATTTAGCGGCGATCTCTTGCCAGGTCGGTCGTCTGCCTTCATTCTTCCATCTTCGAAACAAGCTCAGGACCGGATCAGAACCCTGTTTCGTCTTGATGTTATCAGGATGCCACTGTACACCCGTGACGGTTATCCTCCGGACTTTTTCATGTTCCTCCAGGTGCTTGCAGTGCTTGCAGTGCTTGCAGTTTTCCGGAACGCGGGGCACGCGCTCTTGAGTAACCTTTTCGTTCTTGCAAGCGCTTTTTACGTGTCCCAATCTCCCGCAGTTCCTGCATCTTATTGGTCTCGGTTTCTTATTTAACCTTCCAACTATCCTGCTAACTACTTCCTCTAATCTGCCTTCTTATGGACCGTCAGGTTCCTCCCTTAGCTCGCGCACTCTACACTGCCGTTGCGATGCCTGTTTAACGACGTCATACTCCAGTGCCCGAGCCAACGTGTCAGCGAGGCGGACCAGACGAGCGATATCGGCCTCGTATTCTTGCAAGTTTTCCTCTGCCTTCTGACGTCGGTTTCTTAGCTGCACGTGACTGACGCTCGCCATATGTGTCTGACCATACCGCATCTCTAACTTCTTCACTAGGTGTTCATGGTCGTTCAACTTCTCGGGTGGTATGGTATCCAAAATCTCCTCGGCATTACCATGCAGCGCGTAGACCAGCTCGGAGGCTTTATTTCCCATCGTCCATGCGTTCGACTTCGCGGCCGTTTCAAATTTCTTAAGGAAAGTGGTCCATGATGTTTTTCCGTCGAACTTAGGTGGCTTCGTATATGCTTTCGATGAAACACCGTGCCCATTTTCCTCCTTTACACTTCTAGCATCATTATCGATCTGTTCGGACATTGTCGTACATAGAAACCTTTCTTCTATTTTTTTAATTCGTGAATCTATTTCTTGAAATTTTCCTACAAAATTATGTTCTGTTTCGGCCAAATTTTCTTTAAATTCTTCTCTCAAATTTTCTTTCAGTTCTTCCAGATTTCGTTTTAGTTCCTTTGAATTTTCGGTTAATTTCTTTTCCAGATTTTCTTTCAGTTCTTCCAGATTTCCTTTTAGTTCCTTTGAATTTTCGGTTAATTTCTTTTCCAGATTTTATTTCAGTTTCCCTTCCAATTCCTTTAATTTCTTTTCCAGTTCATCCTCAAATTCGTAGGTATTCGGATCGAAACCCTCTCGTATCAGAGCATCCTTGAGTCGCCCTTGTAAGGTGACTTTGTTACCAGACGTATCTTTGTCTCGCTCCTCGAGTTCACTTTTCAGTTCGGCAACTTTCAACTCCAACAACTTTTTCGGCATTTTGATTTATTTAACTATTTTTCTTCTACTAGAAAATTCTCTTCTTTGGGGGATCGATTGGCTGAGCACCCCACACCTGACACCAATGTAACGACTTTTCTAGTAGAACTTATTTATTTAATGGATATTTATGTACAACTATTTATTTAACACTTAAACACTAATAGAATACTTAAACACTAATAATAATTTAACAACTTATTTATATGACCATGAAAATGCGTATTTATATCACTCTGTATATCGTAGTTCGGTATTTATATTACTCGTTCGGAAGCTAACTGTAGACTGACTCTTACTGACCACGTCAACAGGTATTTATACTGATTAGGAACAATCCAGAAGGTTCCAGAATGACGTACTAGACTTTACTAGAGTGCTTATTGTGTTCGTCTAATTTATGGCCTTGTTTATCGTCATCAAAGCGATGACCGACGCCGGCATTCTTTGAGCTCCGCTTATCTGCTGTCGGATCTCGTCGCCGCTATCGCACACATATACGCTTGTTGCACTGCTCGCTCTCGCACACAGATACGCTCGTTACACTGCCCGCTCTCGCACATACATACGCTCATTACAATACCATATATAAAAAAAAACAGTGCACCATAAGTTAATTCTTTCTTGGATTTCATTTTGGTAATGATGTAACGAGGTTTTTGGTAATACTGATTGTTATTTCTGCTATTTTTGTTTAAAAATTCTTTTCATATTCTTTTGTAAATCACAGAACCACTGACCTGAGGCCTTTCGTTATCATAGGTCTAATTCTTCCGAAAAATGTTTAATTACATTCGAATCAGACAATTGTGAAGGAAATTCAAGTAAATTAATACATTTTTCTTCCACCAATTTATCACTATTGTTGGTTTATATTTTGGATCATTATCTTGTAAAAAGATCCAGGCTTTTGTCAGCGTCCTATGGCGGAGCTCTTGGTGCATTACGTTGAGGAACACTAAAGCATACCACCCTCTTCAACAGAAAGTTATTCGGCAACTCCTGTTGTAGTCATAAACCCACATTCCCTATATTTAACAATAAGGGACGTATTTTCTTTTTGTGGCTACTCATTTAATATATGCAACATTGCACCACACTTTACACTTCCTATAACTTCGATAGATAATAAATTTACTCTCACCTGTAAAGGCAGAATTTTTTCATCCAGTAAAAGATTAATTTCAATATAATCACTATGTTTTGGTGAAGTGTTCATTAAGTTGGCTGTATGCAGTCTTTAATGACTGACTGTATGTCGAGACTTAATTCTATTTGCTAGTTACTGAAAAAAAAATATCCAAAGGAAACGCATCAGGAACAACATACGAAGAGGGAAGTATGTTTCCATTATCGCCAAGTAGATAACAGATGTACTATTTTGAAGAAAAGCTGTCGAGTACCTAGGGTACTATTGAGAATTACTTCCAGCAATGTTCGGGTGCCCAAATTACACTTGAAGTCTAGTTCTAAAAAAAAAATATTCCTTCAAAAAGTACCCACTTCTAGAAAGCAGCTTCGCTGATAACCGTACCGGATTAATTTTGTCTAATTGTGAGGAATATCCAATTCCAAAGGTGATAACACCATTTTGAAAGCACTAGGTACATTAGAAAACTGAATAGTCGAGTATCAAAGGCAGTAGGTGGAAACTACTTCTGAGGACTAGTTTTAATAGAAGTACTTTCAGAAAGCATCCTGGAATTGCTACAACTCCAAAGATGATAATACATTGTGGAAAGCACTGCATGCGCTACCATGTAGCGTATCAAAATAACTACCTATTGATAATCATCCCGAATACCAAATGTACCGTTCCAATACATGTAGAATAGCAAAACTGGAAATTAAAGTCAGTTAATTATATGATAGAATAAGAACAGACAATGAACTACACAGAGTATTTTTGTACCTAGAAATATAAATGGCTAACTACAGTCTATTCAAGTTGGGTACCAAAAGAGGGAATCGAATGGTAGACGAATAGTTGTTCCACGAAATACTTCGTTTGATTAAATTTATCCGCTTGACTTGGGCCCAACAAGGCAGTTCCCTTGCCAACTAACGACATTCAAAGTATTTCGTCAACAGCCCCCGAAGACCCGAAAATCCAAAGCGCGGCACGACATCGACGCCATCACGCCCGTTCGCTCTCTTTCTATACCAACTCTCTATTTTAATAGAGTTATGCAGCAACGAGCATGTAATCCAGACTTGAGCCGCAGGGGCTTTTTGATTGAGATTCCTTTATTCATTCCGTACCAGTGGACTTCGACAATTCAATGTCGAAACTGCTTTAGACTGCTCAATATAGTTCCCCTGATTTTTTTATACCGAATTTAATGACAAGTCCTTTTCTAATTGACAATTCGGAAACAGGTTTATAATCACCATAAAATAACTCGACCGATATTTTTACAGACAACTACGCAACATAACTAAATTGTATTAAATTTCAGAGGTTTGTTTTCTATGATAAATAAAAGTTACTATTTAATGAATTTTAATGTGAACCTCTCAGCAAATTTGGTCGAGGTCAAAATCAGTAGACAAAGAGCTAGTGAGAATCACCAAATTCAATATATGCCAAAAAGAAAAACCTACGTATTTTTCGTAGAGATCACGATTCGGAAATTTGACCCTTTATATCCCCATAAACAATTTGTGATGCATCTCCACCAAAAATATTTTGAGTGTTTTTCATGTCCCATCAAGAGCAACATATTCCAAAAGTTTCATCTCGTACCAGGGAGCAGCTTTTCGAACTACATCCCTGTTCTTTTCAATATTGAGGACATTTTAAGGATCTATTGTTTAAAAGTTTCAACAAATGCTCCTCTGACCTTTCTCTACAAGAATCCGCGATCAAAATTTTTGGAGGATAAAATCTCTTGGCTTATTTAATAATAATTGAACGAATAGTTATTTAGCGAGATGGAATTCTGGCATCGAATTAATATAATATTTTTTGTGCTGATTTAACTTAAAATATAATACGAATTATGTAAACATATAATAAACGTATAATGAACATCAAATTTTGAAGCGAAAACGTTCGTCGATAATAATAGGTGGAGAACAGAAAGTTCCGCGCGGGTTTTCATTGTTTTAACATCATCGCCAACCAGTAGCATTACCAGTAATTCCGTACAAAACAAAAAGATCCCCGTGAATGCATATAACCCTTTGTTATTGTGCAGATGAGCACAGCCTTAATTCGTTGCAATTAACTTTAGTGAACTGTTCTTCGACTAACACAATGGGTAAATATGAATTCTATTCATTCCGCTACATTCCGCTATGATTTCGACAGCATCTTTGTTTTAAACTATGCACGTCATTAGCAAAAGCGCCGAGGACTAAATCGGTACTCTATACGTTGACAGAAAAACGAACTATTGTTACAATATTTACCATGACGAGAAAGATGACGAGATACAACAAAAATTAGGCGTGTCTTTAACTCAGTCAATATTTTAAGGAGGGAAAGAGTCATTGTCAATCCACTTTATTTTGACGTTCCAACCGACAAAAAATGCCAGGAACTCAAAACTTTGAATTATTCATCAATATTTATTTCGTCCCCATCAAAGCATTTCTCTTTTGATGCACGAATTTTGTTTTTCATCGATTGAAAACAGGATCCACAGAACGGCAATTTTAGTATCGGGATCAGAAGTAAATCAAACAGTATCAAATCCAAATGAGTACGATGGTAACTCGAAAGTGTTTTAGCCTTAAATTTGGTCATAATTGTTGCTGCATGCAAAATATACTGTTCTTCTTCTAATTATTTTTTACGGATTCTCCTATACAACGATTGAGCATCGTCTCTTATTGAGCGTCTGTCCGTCCGATCCAAGTTCATAATGGACATCGGGAACAACTAAAACTATGAGCATCACCATTTCTCTTTCCATTCCATGGATTGTTGCCTTGCTTTCATGTCAGACTTCCTCAACCAAATTTCATCAGCAAGTTTGATGAGTCAGAACAACTTTCGGTCAAAATTTGCTTTATATTTTCAATATAAATTCGCCAATCGAAGATCGTTCACAATGAGGTATGTGATTATCGTATTGCAAAATTGAGCATTCTTCTCTAGGTCTAGTCGTTTCCAACGGATTTTCCTACATGCAAACGCTGCAATATGTTCAGAAAGTAATCCTTATTGACCTTCTGCCTCCAAAACAAATTCGTAATGGGCCATGCCTCGAATATCGGAAAAAATGGAACTGTGAACACTACTATTTCTGAGCTGTATTTTTTGAACATTTTTTCCATCCATTCCAATAATAATTATTGCCTCGTTTCCAAGGTAGACGCACTCAACCATACGCCTACAGATGACAAGAGGGCGCCATCTGTGGCGAACGTTATAAAATAATATTGTCCAACAAGATTCCTTTTCTAATTAAGGAAATTTCCTGTCGAACTGACCTTCGTATATCACGACTTGCTTAGTAGACATGTAGACCAAAATAGCTGTATGTTAGTCCATCTTCGACAAGAGGAGGCTTTGATTGGTCGGTATTCTGTCGGAACCACCTGCGACACGCTGATGAGAGCCAACAAGCTCGAAATCACGATCCGTATCTAGTGGTTTCGACCAAAAATGTATTTCGTTTACTCAACCTAAACGTGCAATCAGAATTCACACAATTCTGTATGTCCAAAGAGACAGTTCTAGTTTTGGAACTGACTAACTCTGTGGGCATGAGTTGAACTGCTATGATGTGTTCCATACTCACAATGTTCAGCAGCATTCAAAGAAAGGACTAGGAATTATTTGTCTCTCTCTAACTCAACAACAATAATTTTTGGTCAAAATATCCTTTATTTGTGTGTCTTGGTCATTTGAAGAGATCTAAGGTAGTCCACAATGAGGCATGTCTTTAGAATCGTGCAGAATCCTCTGCTATCCCACAATTCTAGCTATTTCTAACGAAATTTTCCTACCCAAATGCTGCAATATGACCAAATAGTAATCCTTATTGAACGTCTACCCCTCTCAAATGAATTCATAATTTACTTTGTCACGAACAACGAAAAAGATACGAGCATCCACATAGAGTGATTTTGGCATTGTCTTTTGGGTTTCAGCTCATCAAATTGTCGACAGCGAGGTTACAGAAGAGCCGCTCGACCGCAATTAAAAGCTTTGTAACAATTGTAGACTTCATTTGACTCTTAAATAAAACTGACAAACGCAATGGTTTAAATTACATCCGAAACGTAAAATTTCGTAAGGCAAAATTATTAGTCTTTATAAATCTCGGAAGCAGAGACTAACTTAGGGTCAAGAAGGTTGTAGTTTTGGTAATTGCGATCTCTAAGAGGAAGACTACAGTCTCCAAGAATCCAGTCTTTAGAAGAAAGACTGCAGTTACAAGCATGACTGCAGTGTCTCAGTTGTCAGTTTTAAGATAATGACTGTTATCTCTAGGAGAGAGATTGCAGTATATTGGAGGTATATATTTTTTCAATACAGTTGTACTGGTTCTTCTGTCAATCCCAATCCGAAACCATCACTCTCCTAGTTCACTTTGATTCTTATTTTGTTGCTTTTTTAGTTTTCACTTTATTGTCACAATGTATGTATTTATCTAAATCTCTATGCCATTTAGTCTTGGTTAAAATCCACATCAAAAAAAGGAAAAGCCTATTTTGCATTTTATGTAAAAGTAGGTCAAAATGAGTGATGTATAGGCGCATAGGAATAAAAATTGATACAGCAAAAGGGTATTATCGGGTAAAAAAGACAATTGACGAAATCAACGGTGCGTGATAGGGAATTAATGTGGCTAAAAACAAAAAAAGGGCAGAGTAATTACCAATGTTGGCCACTAAAACCAACGAAACATACGGTATTGTTGCAGCTAAACTCAGATGTAGGTATCAATCATTGTTAAGCTAATGTAGCGTAACTCGCAAAATGACGAACAGGTCTCGCATTTTGTTATTTTACAAACCATCACACATTTTGATTAATGTGCAAAAAAGAGTTTCAGTATAATTTCTCACATTTTGTTAAAAATTTATTTTTCTATTTATTGTAAGTAAAATGGATTTAGTAATTATACAATTGAATGGTATACAAGTTAGTAAATTATACCAATGTCAAAAAAAAAAATACGTGTAGCACTCGAGGACTGCCGCGGTAAAGCTATTGCATAGTTTATCAACTTATGCAATTATAATATTTATACAATTTTTTTTTTCTTTGATATTAATATATGTAATAATAAACCTATATACTTTCTCACAAACATCTGCTTACGTATTCGTCCGATTTCGGAGCAGCTCGTCTCGATTCGTGCGAGCTTCGTACAGTCTACACGCATACGTCTAGTCGCACACACACGCCGCACCGCTGTGCCGGTCGGAGTGGAGGGTGTTAGGTTTTTTCGTTACGGAATTTCTTGATTCGGTCGCCGCGCTCAAAGCCCGCGATAAAAGCTATGCAATAGCTTAAAAAACAATATGACGGTATCCGCGTAGAGTTTTAACTGTGATAAACCAAAGAAAAAACAACTCCTAGTTCAAAGCACAGCTAATTCTTTTATCACATTCAGCTTTGCTTCAACGAACACCCTATATAAAAGCAGAACGCGTTACTCTACCTTTTCGTTGCTGAGGGCAGACTTTTTTTGGACTAGAAGCGTGCCAATCGGGAATAGAATAGCATTCCATTGAATTCACCTCCGAAATGAAAAGATTGATTGCTCTGCTCATACGACCATTGTTTCGTCGAATGGCGATTTTTGTTATACGTTACATTCATTTCTTTGTACGGGCGATTTATGCTTCATGCTACCAGCGTTCCTGCAGCCATTGAACGTTAATCCGTTTTCATTTTAATTGCCATTTTTATGATCGTCAAAATCCTAAATCGAATCGAACAAGGTATCCAAATCAACCAATTTCTCGTTTAATGATATTCAAACTTACGGTGGTGTTCCTGATGTTGGATAACAATAGTGTCGGCTAATAAGTCATTTTTAAGTGGATTACTGTAGAGGGTGACTCAGTGACGCATTTTTAGTTGAAATTTTAAAAAGGCTGGAGAAAATATTCAACTTTGTCGAAGTATCAGCCATGAAATTTCAGATAATTGTTTTCGATATTATTCTCAATCTTTGTATATAAAATTTGCAATAACATTTTTGTTGGCCCCAAAGTTTCATCCCGATTGGAGGTGACCGCTACTTGGAGTAACACCCCTAATTTAAAATTCCGATAAACGATCGTTGGATCTGTAAGGATTTTCTTCCACAGATTCGATAAGAAGATCGTCATCAATTGAAATTGGATGTCGTAAAACACGCTTCTCCAAAAACCTGATGGAATGATAAAATAATGCTGCTCAAAAATGGCATGTTTCCATATTTGTGTTTGAAACGAAATTGAAGTCTAAATATTTACTTCGGAAACAGGCTCATGTAAGTTTCAATTTTGAGTATGGCAGTGACAATTGTTTTTAACAAATGGTAAGTATTTAAACAATTTTAGATGTTAATTCCACCAAGTGGACGTTTCACGTGTCACGACCCAATATATCTGTAACTGCTTTCTCCCTGGTATTCAATTTCATCTAGTACGGTCACTAATAGAATTCGAACCACGTCCAGTGTTTTGTCTCACACCAATATTTCGGAATGTAATGTTATTTTGTCGCGCCGTTTTGCCATTCAATCAACCCATCGAAGATCGAAACTGAATAAAGTTATAATGGAAAATACACAGGACCGACTACCCAAATACTTTGACCACGATCGATATATACAGATTAAACAAGCGAGCCGTTAGAGGTCATACAGTGGTGGAACTTGGAAATATTTCAAGGCCCATCCAGAAACAATTACTATTTTACCATAAAGATAAAATTGTTTTTACTGTAAAGTTTACAACAAAAGTTCAAATTGGAGGTCCTCATTTCCTCATCAAAATCTGTACGTAATTATTTAGGGCTATAAGGACCATTAGCGATTTGAAAATACTTTTTATGATTTCTCTTACCCTGTCTAGTACCACCTCTCCCTCCCTCTTCCTTTGATACAGGGAAGTATTGTTTGATCGTTTAATTTCTGTAAATCCTACTGCTGATTAATTCACAAATTTCCAATTTTCATTCACTTATAACTCAAAGACTATGATTCCGGCAAAAAAATTAGAAACATATATCACTCTTAGTATTTGACTGTCTTTCGAAAGCTACCTTACTTCATATTTTTTTGGGTTTGTATGGATTATTGAAAAACAATGTTGCAATATTTGACCAATGAACAATTGGTTTCCAATAAAATAGGGAATTTTTTATTGTGTTTTTTATCATATGAAGTATATTCTTATGAAAAATTGAGATTAGAATTAAGTAATTATCTTAGACATGTTTTGCTTTGCTTCAATCCTTTCAAATCTGAAACATCAATTCTATCCACGCAGTGATCTAAATATGCTCACGAAATCTCCTTTAAACCGATCCAGTTTGGCTGTGAATTAATTGATCATCAGTCAGTCAATCAGAACAAGCTATTTTTGAGATAGAGTCACTGAACTTGTTTCTTTTTATCCCCATCCCCACCGTTCTTCTTATGCATTTAGTGGATGTTGGCCACAATTCTGGCGTATTCATCTCTGTCTTCAGGTTTGTCAATTCTTTTATATTTTTAAACCATGAGTAGCCATTCCTTTCCTCCAATGCACCGTCTCCCTTCTAACGTTCCTTCTTTCTCTCTTGGTATTTGGAATTTCGAAAAATATGACAAAGATAAGCAGTTTTCATTTTTTAATTATTTGCAACAATTACTTTTCTCTACCAATTATATTTAGCACCTTCACATTAGTTATGTGATCTGTCTAGGGGATTGTAAGTAGTCTTCTAAATACTCACACTTCAAGGGCCTTCAGTCAGTGCTGTTCTGGCTTGTTCAATCCTACTACATACCTCTATGTCTGGATCTAGATCTTCATTAATCCTTTTACCGAAATATCTGGACTTGGAGACCTTTTGGATGTTCTTGTCGTTTACTCTGATAGGTATTTAATTTCACATTTGGTGATCTACTAACCACCATTTTCTTCGTCTTGTCCATGATAATCTTTAAGCCCAGCCGAAGCTTATTAACAGTGTGGCCTTTGATTTTAATTCCATCTTCATCCCCATCGATAATTACCTTATTTGATTACGTCAATAGTGTGAATTTTATTGGTTTGTTGAGACGAAATTTTCACTTTAGATATTGCACAAACGAGTACATCCTGTTATTTTTTAAAGCAAGCACCAAAACCTTTGTGACAACGTTTCAACGTGCGCACAGACATAATCGGTTGATGTTTTGACAGGCGTAACAGATGTAGGTTGTATCCGAAAATTAATAGTGCAAAATACAGCGTGGTATGATGTAAATTTATGCCTACTGTATCTACTATATAAATTAAAATGGAAGTATAGGGACGTTTTAATCAAGTTACCTCTGTTTACTAAATTCAATTTTCACGTAGCAATTTGCCATTCCTCTTTACTCAATGAATGTATATCTAGATGTGTATATAGATGTAAATAATTGAACTGATTGTGAAACAGTTATTTCAATTAATGAAAGCAATAAGCCATTTCAATACTCACTGGAAATTTTGGCCAATTTTCATTTAGAGCTACCTATACTTAATTTAACTTTGTAGTATAAAAGCAAAAGAATCACAGTTTGCCATCTAGTTGAGTGCAGACTAATCTATGTAATTGTAATTGCACAGTACCACCAGAAATATATTTGTAGTTGTGCAAACTATGTCACAGCTTTAGCATTCGACCAGTGGCAGGCTATTTGAATATTTGACAAGGGCATTAAAAATGCTTTTCAAGTACTATTTTCGTTTGGAGGAATAAAAACCCTCTTCATCGCATCGAATAGAGTGATGATTAAACCAACAATTGCGCGTTGTTTTTCAGCAAACATTTCAAACTGTCCAGCGTCACTCTGTCCTAGTTCCGCCCCTTAATGGCTGTGGTTAAAAGCCATCCTAATGATTTTTAGGATAATTCAGAGGGTACGAAGATATATGTGTATGTGCTAGGACAAATGCGATCTTTTTTGCCTTCCGCTACTGTTCTGCTCTTCTGTGGCTATTATTTATTAACAAGTAATCGTCACTAGGTAGCATGCCACACCGTGTCACGGAAACAGGGAGAATAATTCATCGTTGAGGGAGCTGACATCAGTGAATTAATCACAATAGGTAGGGGTTAGGTGAGTTGCTTTCTAACCGGTTTCCTAACTACATGAAGTGCTCAAATCAATCTGTTCAAGTGATTCCAAAGTTAAGAAAATCCCAAAGTAAGGGATGGCACAACTCTTCCTGCAAAACTCATTGGCCATCCTAGAAAAATTGCCAGCATTACTGTTTTAATGCTTGTCAATAGAAAGAAGGATTACCGAAATTGAAGCCTGACGCTAGTTAATCAACTGATCGGCTGCTCACCCTAGGAGAAGACCCTAGCTACGCCAATGAGAAAACCTGACAAAGTCTAATTATAACACTAACAGACAAAAAAAAGATGACAACTAACTTAATGGTGGAGATCCTTTGAGACACCTCTACAGGATTGTTCATACGGAGCCACAAGGAGCCGCGTCTGACGTGATAAAGAGTACCTACTAATACAAGAGGTCGCAGTATGCAAAATAATATACAAACTTTGGGTACCTGGTGAGAGTCAGGGACTACAATTCTTGAACTGGCAGGGAGATTTAGTCAGAAAGTCCAAAAACTAAATTCTCACGAGTTCATAAGCCTTTCTACATACTTCAAAAAATCTAAGTAGAAACAACATAGAAAGGCAATCTTGAACAATATATAAAAGGTTATGAAAATAAATGACCAAGCAGTTAACGATCACCTAAAAATCGCCATCCATTAAACAATAGAAATCTAACAATCGCTCAAATCTTTTGTTTTGATCCCAGTTTATCCTCTAAAATATCTGCATGCTATTCTTCATCAAACTAATGGTCGAAGGTTGGGGTAATAAGCGAGGAATAAGGAGGTGAGGTGCAAGTTGGTGGAGTGAATAAAAGAGACTAGACTGTCCATCTCGTACAGTCTGTGATTTAGCAGTCGCAATCCTGACCCGAATAAACTACAAGCGAATGCACTATTTGATCGCTCTGATTTATGTTAACGTTTCTCACTATTTATTCTCCATTGTTAGCGAACGTTTTCATTAAATTTCAGCGCACGGCCGCGTCAAGCTCTCGTTAACCCGTTGCGATCCCACCCCATCATCCCACGCCATCCCTTACCAGTCGCTCCCTCTGTTTTCATCGGCGACGTCCTTTTTCCTGTCGCTCCGGTTTACACTTTAATGATCTAATTAAATTAGGAATTGGAGATATAACATCACAGTCACAGCTATCTACCTACAGTAGTCTATATTTGCCTACGAAGTAGACCTTGACACGTCAAAACTCCTCGTTGTCAAGTCAAAACCTTCGGTCGTCCCATTTCAGCTTATTTGTTGTTCGTATTACTTCGTATCTCCCACTTATATTTTGTCAAATCACTGATTCTTCCACTCTCTTCTTATATATCATCAGAGTATTGTTAATCTGAAGAGTGATTGGACGCACATCTCCAAAAAGTATCCTCCGAAACCATTTCTTCTTCTCCTTGTTGACTTCCAAAATATCGCTTGTTCTCCTACCAAAACTGATACTTCCTCATTTCTAGCTTTTTCTATTCACAGTATCTTCAGTATTTATTCTTCTATTACACCACATTTCAAACGGTTCTGCCCTTAACTTAACCCATAATTACGAAATTATCCTTAGGAACTTCTCTTATAATACTGAACATCTCCTCTCACATTCCCGAGAGTACATTTACTCCTTCTGAAGAACCACTTTTCTTAATGTTAGTAATTCTTCTTTAGTACGAAAATAAAAGAAGAATTAATTAGTTCTGTTATGTATCGAGCCTTAATGTGGTATATTTTGATTATTCTGATATAGAAGCACATTTTTTACGCTTCTACCCTTTAGTCTTCCGCTACACCTCCAAAATAACGTGAGGTCGAGTGTTGTCGTAAACCATTCTTCCTCGCTGGTGGTTCTGGATACATCGCCTGAGCTTCCTCAGTGTTGCACAATAACTGTCTGAGTTTTTTGATATCAAACTATTATTATTATCATTAATAATATTTACCAATTTTATGTTTAAGGGTTTACATGAGGAATAAAAAATTTTTCTTCCACTGTTATCTGCAGTGAAGACAAATCCAATATGGATTACGAAACACTAGAACGCACCTGTTTGTCCCATTTTATAGTCAATTTTATTGCATGCATATTGGCGGATCGGTGTAATAAGTTTTCCGAAAAAACTGTTTAACGAGAGCAAATGTACAAACGGAAAATACGGTCAGTAAACGAACATATTTCAAAAGTTTCATAAAACTGAAGATACCAAAATGGACTAGTTTTAAAAACCTATTCCCGACACGTAAAACCAATTAATAAACTGTAACAAATAAGCACATTTTTACTACCGATGCGAATGCTTTAGTTACAAAATACGGTTTTTATGTAACTATACTAAATATCTATACAAGTATATGTAGGTTGTCAGCAATCAATCAGTAGCGTAACCTCTTGCTTCATAGAAAGGTACCGAATACGACAATAAATTCCATTTGAATATGAAAGGAACCACCATTCCATCAACAACATGACAGCATTACACCCATTTGCTTAAAGACGCCATTATTTTATATATTCGATAACTTTTTTGATACCAGTACCTTTAAAGAAGTGGACAAAAATGAAGACAATCAGTGTAAAATATGTAACTGTAGTTTTACTCCAACAAGCTTAGACCTTACGTATTTCAGCAAGGGCTTCTTAAGGCGAACGTCGACTACACGAAGCGAACGTAATTCAACGTGCAATTGAACACTACCTAATTGGGAGGTCATTAGGAGCATCGTTTGCAGTTATGGGCACTGTTCATCCACACTATTCCCCACTGAATTCACTGCGAACAAAACGATGATGGCTGCTGAGGGGAACTTGCAAGTTTGTTCGCTTCGAACACAGAAACACTGCAAATGACGTCCCAGTTGCAATTAGTCATAAGCGACACTAAAATCTGCACGACTGCATAGTATTTGCGCAGGCTCGAAAAATATGTCTAAGAATCAGATTTTTATTAATAGGAATCCTCAATTTATTGCAAGATAAATGAACACAATTAAAATTGAATGTTCAAAGACATTTTTTGTGCATTTTGCATTTTGTGTCTCTATAAAAAGAACAAAAACGGTAGCCATGGGTTGAATTAAACCAGTAACTATTCACGTGTGAGACCATTCCCACATTAAACTTCTAAGCAAAAAGGACAATCCACGTCGGAATCTTTGATGTAGCTAGTCTTATCTCAGAACCATTGAACCCCGTCGGCCTGAGTCTTACGTAGGACGGGAATTGAAATTTTGCTACCACATTACACACGCCTTCACCATCGGGTCATCCCGGATCGGTTTATTTTGATTTACGTGGTGATCTCTTCGGCTTACTCACAACGGCTCCCAAAGCCGCGGAGGTTGAGATACACGTGGAAACCCCGAAATCAACCACTATCAGCTTCTTCCGAAGGTTTGCAACAGTATAGGAACCCTCGGTTGCGGGCGGGACCTATCTAATCCCTATTAGACTAAGCAGGCTTGGTACTCGTCGAGGCAACCTTGGTTCTCACCTAGCATAGAGTGTTAACCTCAGCCACTACGAGTCTAACCTCATTTCAGCAGGGCAGGCAGTAAAGTTGTCCTAGCCTGGGACTCATGTTCATCATATTCAGAGCCGCTGTGGCTCTTCCCAGTTATGATTACAGGCACTCATGTCGGCTAAGCTACCTCAGCTATCTATGACATTCATGGATCCTCTTCCACAGCTCTCTACTGAACTCCCGTAAAGTAGGATCGGTTGCGAGATATCTCAGTTTTATGAATAATCAGCGTGTGGTGTGCCCGCGGGACTAGCCTCAGATGTTTACCCACAAAAGGGCCTCGCTTCCTCAGCACTCATGTAAATCGGGCTACCCCAGCCACCATTGATGGGTAATGGTCGAAGCCACTTTTATGGAACTTCTACCACACCTCTCTGCTGAGGTCCGGGCTTCACCATTGTGGGAACACTCAGTACTTATCAGACTACAAAAATTAGTACACTTTGTACTGCGGAATCTAATTCTGCTGACATAGAACATCAACAGTTCTGGCCAATAACTAGGTCAGAACAAATACACCCACCACAGTTGTAAACCGCTGACCCATATACTCTCTCCATAAGATCAATGTAAATAATATTCATATAAATAGCTGTAAATAATTAAAAAAAATCTAACTTTGACTCGCTCTTCCTTCTCATCACGGAAGCTGGAATAGGCATCCGCATCTTAAACGGTTTAGAACACGCTACACCATCATGGAGTGGGATCGGTTGCGGTATATCTCAATTTTATGACCAGCCCATGGTAGGAATACGAGGTCGGTCTGACACCTCAAACGACTGCCAGCAGAGTGACTAGGAAATATTGTCCAGAGTTACCAGCACCTCGGCCCCAGCGCTTCTACCCTGCTGGAATACTAGTACCAACCGTGAATACGTCCACTACACCTCAAGCGGTTACTCGACCTTCGAAGTGTATTTAGTCTGGGTCGTCGAAACATGGCTTAAGGAACAGATCCGTACTCAATATTACTTAAAAGCACACTCCAGCAATTTTAGCATTCTCCAAATTTCTATTTACTAAATAAAACCTATTTCGCTGAAGTAATAACTAAAATAACATTCGAGGATATTAGAAAATTCTGAAAGTGATTTTCCAAGTTGTATGTTATAATATAAAGCTCATTTAGGATATTGCACTGAAGGCAGTAATACCTCTATAAAGATCGCAATACCATTGAGAATAAAGATTATACAATGTGTTGTTTAATGAACGTATAATTCCAAAGTGGCATTCGTAAATCTAGTTCAAGTTGAGAAGTTTATGCAGACTAGTGTCAGACAAGTCTGGTTTTCAAGAGTGTGAAATCAGTTTTTTGTTACTAGCTTGAAGATTCTTGATATAACTAGAACGTTCTTAATCAAAGTTTATTATACGGCACACGAGAAATACACAAACTTATTCTAAATGAAACGTATATACAACATATAATAAGGTAAAAAACGAAATAACAATTCTTATAAATGAAACATATATACAAAAAGAAAAGGAAAAACGAAGCAACTCAACAATGATGAAACTTATATACAAAAGAAGGAAGCAAAAGAAATTATATGCAAAAAATTAATTAAAACAAAAATGGCAAACTGAGCTCCCTCTTCCTTGCCGCTGGTGGATGGAATGTCAGAGATGCTGGTATTGAGCGAAGCATGGGGTTTTTATACCCAGCTTAAGTACCAGCGAGGGTTGGGAAAAGGGGGGTTGACGGTGCGGTTGTGGTGTAAGGGCGAAAATTAACGAAAAAAACGAAATTGATGGTAAGTCAATTTCGCGGTGAAAGAAACAAAAAACAGACAACTGGAAAAGATAGGTCATGCAAGGAAACATAGAGTTTAAAAAAAGAAACGTGATTCTAGTTTAAAAAATAAAGAAAATAGAAAACAAACATTGAGGGAGAAAGAAAATACAACAGAGATAATGATATAAATGAAATAGAGGAGGAATTTAGAGGGAAACTACAACCGAATAAGAAAAGAAAAATAGATAGAAACAGAAACAAAATAGAGAAAAAAGTAAATTAAAAGTAATATTTAAAATAGAAGAAGAATATTTAAAATAGATAGATACGTGCAAGTTCGGTTGTAGCAAGGGGTCGTTCAGGTAGTTGGGACAGGGTAATTAGGATGTGACGACATGGGAAAAACCAGCAGTTCACGAGGTTGGTCGGCAGATAATTCTACGAATAATTTAGCAACAAAGAAGTAGTTGCTCACAACATCCTTTTCCCGATTTTATTGATATTTGGTAGTGTTGTTCGTTGTAATAGTTTTCAGCACTAACTAGTGGATAATAGCACAATATTTATTGACACGTATTTTTTTAAATCAAATAAATATAAAGTACTAACACGTGCTTTGAGTACCTATACTTGAAACTGACACCCTTTATAGTTTGTAGATATACGTATGTTTAGAATCAGCTAATCTTTTTGTACATAGCTCTGGTTACAATTCTAAGATAGTTATTATCATAAAGACTCAGTGGCGACAATATAATTCCCAAGCGCTCCGTTGTACAGTTATGAAATTACAGAGTTCGTCTCGAATCTTACTTATATAAGAAGATTATCGAAGTTCCAGTAACTTGACGGAAAATTCGTTAGATGCTAATTTTATACTCGTCACCAGCTCATTAGACCACTTAGACACTACAATTCTGCGATGGTAGAAAAAGAAAACTGTATAATTCTAAATTCAGATTTGGCACGTCTTGAACATAATTAGAAAATACATTTATTCTCCTTTCTCCTTCAAAATATTGCATAGCACGAAAGTCTAAAAATAGAGTGTAATATAAATAGCGAATTCCAATTACAGCTTTGAATAAAAGCTCGCGTCAATTTTCATTCCTTGTTCCAAAATTGCTACCTATCGCTTAAGGACCCTATTGATAAAACAAGTTCTTGACAAATAAGGGTTTTTTATTATTTGGTTGATTCCAGAAATACAAAACGTCTAGCGGATAATTCATTTTCGTGATATCTTGTAAGAAATATTAATATTGGTTTTTGCTGTCTTCTGTGTGACATAAAGGACTCTACGTTTGTTCTTTTAGATTCACTGTGATTATTATTTTTTGTTTCGTAGAAGAAAAGCGGAACCCTCACCCATCTGACATAACAAATTTTTTCTGAGAAATTTTTTATTGGTGAATTCTTTCCATCTGAGATGTAATTAAGTAATTAAATATGAATAATTGAATAATATTGAAAAACAAGTCGAAATTATTATGTCCTAGCTGCAAGTGGTATGTTTAGTGTAACTCATTACTTATACCTTTTGAGATTGATACAGAATAAAGTCGCTTTTAATAAAAATACAATCTCAAACGATCAGAGTAGTCATTCGAAAAAGATGAAGTTAGAAACGCTAAAAATGTGCCGCCTTAAACGAAAAACACCAAACACAATTTCATGGATAAGAGGTGGTCAGAGACGTATTAGAGGCAGAGATAGTAGTAATGAGGGGAAGACGAAGACCGGAGGGAGAGACGTTAGACGTTCTTGTTTTCGAAGTATACGACGATTAACACTGTACAGAAAGAAGAAGAGGTACGTGTTCAACCATTACCGCCAAGAGTAGGAAGGCCCAACAGCTTACACGTGACTCATTCATACGGGTCAATTTAAGGAGTTTTTCGAACAAAAGGCCCTTAATTCAGAACCTCTTAAGCCAAAATGCTGGTGTCATTACGTGGATGATATTTTCGTTGTTTGGAGTCATGGTGATGAAGCCGTTGCCAATTTTCTTCTCCACATCGATGCTGTCCATCCCCGCATTCGGTTTAGAATGGAAAAGGAAGACAACGAAAAACTTCCCTATCTAGATGTTCTTGTTACTAATAAGTCCAATGAATCCTTAGATCAAACCGTGTATCGTATACCTACACACACTGATTGTTATCTCAATAAAGATTCCAATCACCATCCAAGTCAAAAGCGAGCCATCATGAAGACTCTTATTCAACGGGCTAAACGCATATGAGAACCTCTTATTTTACAACAGGAGCTCCACCATCTAGATCAACCTCTCCAATCTAACGGCTATACTCCACAAAGGATCAAACGAGCACTTAACCCCAGAAGAACTTCGCCTTCAACACCCCAACCAACACCTGTAAGATACGAGTCATTACCCTACATTAAAACTGTTACGGATTGCATCGGGAAGCTGTTCAATCATCACATTTTTAAGCAAACGAATCAGCTCAAAAACTTTCTCAGATCAGCTAAATACCGCAGAGATCACTTGACATATGCCGGTGTTTATAGAATATCCTATTCTTGCGGAGGAGTATACATTGATACAACAAAATGCAGCATTAAAACAAGAATATCCGAACACAGGTGTTGCTGTAGACTCCTACAACCTGAGAAAACAGTACGGAAAGTGTTTTGGAAGTGATTCTTTAATAGCAACTGCCGAAAAAATCACGTCGTCTTCAATAACAACAGAACATGCTTCTCAGGATCTTCATAGAATACAGCTGCTTCATGCATCAAGAATTTCTACCACCAAGTTGGTCAACATCAGCAACACTATTACATAGGCGATAAAAAAGGAAGATATTTCTAAGCAGATAATTAGATTTGTACAGTAACAACGTACCGTAGCACAATGCAATTGTTTGATCGACCCAAAACAGCATTAGGCGAACGCGTTTTAGAAGCCAAGAGGCAATAATACTATCACGTGTAAGCGGAGGGCAGCGTATAACATAGGCAACCCATCATATATGTAACAACTGAAGATCGGATTGTGACGTATTACCAAGCGATAACAGCGTCACGAAGTATCCAGAACGACTACCTAGCCTATATAAGCAGCCGTCGAGATTGTAGAGGATCAGTGGTAGCAGTGATTACGTGGCGAGCGATAGCGAAGAGAAGAAAACAATCAGGAAGTGACAATTAGTGGCCACTTGAATAGTTAGAGTTTTAATTGCGTTAAGTAAATTATTGAAAGTTATTGTAGTCCATGTAGAGTGTTAAATAAAGGTGTTTAAATAAAGATCAGACTAGTAAATTCGTGACAATACCAAAATTGAAAACGTCTCCGATGAACGTATCAAAAATAGCGTTCCACTGATGTTTTTAGAATTTATATATCTAATTTTGAGTGTATTCCTTGAAGCTTTTTAATTTTTATCAATGAATGTATGTTCCTGTTTCGAGTTCGACGTTTATATATAGTTATACATTGTGATTTGCAATTTTTCAAACGTCTCGTGAAATATTTGCGATCCCAATCGCATTTTAATTACATGTCAGATGATATATGTTTCCTCACATTCATTCCTTTATACCTTAGATAAATATATGTGTTATGTTTGTATTGTTCGTAACAGACGTCCATAAATAATGCAACAGGAAGACCGTAAACCAATATTCGACTTACATTATACGTAACAGTGTGTGAACCGTCCTACGGCTGTTACAGTGACCTCTATCGCATGACCTGGGAAATTTAACTGCAAATATTACGACAGGCCGTCATCCTATTTGTACATTAGTATAACGTCGATAAACGCATACATGTATGTAGGTATACCAAATCGCCGGAAATTATAAAGCTGCTGTACCATCGCCTACCGCGTCGTGTCGTAGGAATATGCTATTCGAAGTTCCACCAAATTGGACTGCAAGCCGCGGTGTGCGCTGTTTCTGCTTCACGTGATATTACCTAAATAATATTGGAAGGGGTTGAATGCACGGTATACATAAGCAGAGACGACTGCTACGACTAGTCCTTCGTTCATGGTCTCCTGCTTGCAGCTATACGTGGTTGCTTATTGCAACTCCGCTGCTCGCGATTCGTATGTTTGAAAGGATACGGAAATGAGCGTGGCGATTAGCTGAACGTCAGGAAACGTCGACGGTTCATTAATCTTTGCTAATTATGCACAAGTCGAAACAATCGCGTCGGAGCTTCAGTAACGCGGTTTGCATGTTCTGACAGGCGGTATTCCGTTGATAGCGGCAACCTCCAACCGCATATAACGATTCTGCTTCCATTACTCATGAAGTATCGTGGATAGAATACGAAATGTACTTCAAGAAGGTCGCTTACGATGCATACCGCAATCTTACTAATAAACGCTCAACAGTTAGACGTTCGATCTCAGATAATCAATGATCAAAGAGGATGAATTGAAGCATTTGATTTTGATCACAAATCTTAGCAACGACAAAGCAGCTAGTTTAGAGGTGGTCTTTGTCATCAATTCCTTCAGTTTGTCGAATTTTGTACCAATAATAAATCTTCTACGTGGGTTAAATTTAAAAATAGAATCTCATCTTATTCCCTATACATATGGAAAAGCACACAGTCACTGCTATCAAGGAATTTCGAAAAATTACTTGTTTTGGACATAAAATAAATATATTTGGAGGGTGGATTGAAGAGAACAAAGAAGGAAAATTGAGCTTTTTTCAACCATCTACTCCTTCATACTATTTTTTATGCCTCTAAATGTCTCCAAAGGGTTCCCAACCACCCTATCTCTCCTTTTCCTTATTTACTTCAATAGGTTTCTATTTATTGTTTAAAGAAGTTATAAAAACATTAAGGTTTCTATGTTTTATCAAGGTTTGCAGACACGACTTTAGTAACCGCTTCGTAGATACCTCGTGTTTTTTTTTTGTTTTAGAGCCTTTTGCGATCTTTATCTAAGTATTCACAAAAAATGCGCGTGGGTTTGTTGAAATAACTGACACGACCGGCATGGATTTCTGCCACACAATCCATGCCACTTAGCGTTGCGGAAGTTATTTTTCTCATTTCAAAGCAATTTAAGTTTCTAAAGAACAATTTACGTGGGATCACGCGAACGTCGTGAAACGGTCCTTCACGTCTTCGTCAAATATTAATAAACAATTAGTCCGTCTGAATTTTTAATACGCTAAAAAGCTTTCAGCAAGCTTTCAAATTTACTTTTTAATGCAAAGGCCAGACGCGACGCTACGCGACACTTCAGATAAACCAGTCGCACCTCGTAAAAGTGTCTGGTAAAAGGATCAAAAAGTATCGGCCATTATTGAATCTCCTACTTTTTGTAGAAATATCGTACAGTTATATTAGCCAGATTCGATAATAAGATTTCTGATATGAATTTGGTGGTATATGCCATCAATGGAATGGAATAGAATCACATTCACTCGTGGTTCACACCTTTTTCATGCAACCTCTCCAATTTATACCAGACAAGTTCGTCGAGCAAAAACCTCTTTCATTCTTTTCCACCGCCAAACTTCACAAATCAATCAGATTTAAAAAAATCCAAATTTCCAATTTCCCTACAACTTGCAATTGCGTAGTAGTGCACTCAAATAATCCATGATTTCCTCTTCTGTGGTAAATTTGCAATTCAAACCATGTTTTAACGATTTCTTCTTAATTGTTTACTGTTGATCTTCATACTCTTAATTTAATTTGGTAATGGTGAACTTTAGCCCCCCAACCTAAACTACTTTGAGCTTGTAGTGCGTTCTAAAGGACGATAAGCTGAACAAAAACATACATATATGTTCGCTTCACACAATTTTTCCACTTTGAAAATTAAAATTCATAATAACGTATAATCGATTTATATGAAAATTCAGAGCTTTGAGAAGGTGGTAGAGGAATCAGGTGGTGTTAGAAGTGGAAGTGGTGTTGGGAGTGGGGTGGTGATGGGGGTTGGGGTCCATATTGGGCGTGGGTTAAAGATTGGAATGGAGTAAATGTTAAACTATAAGAATAACATTAATTCCACCCCTTACATCTACCCCACCTGTAAATTTTTTGTGAAGGTCTAAATGGTGTCAATAATTTTTTAAATTACGTAGATAGGTTATATGGTTAAGGTTTGGTTCTTTACATATTTTGATTTCATTTTATTTTAAAAGAATAAAACTTCAACTCACAGCCTTATGGGGGTGAAGTAGATGAAAGGGGTGACTCACCCCCAGTAGTAACAGTATATAAAAAGAAGGGTGCAGAGTGTGTGTCTGTACATTTACACACATACACATCCTACCGTAACCTTTTCCAACACCCGTATTCTTGAAAAAATTGAAAATACTGTTAGGGTGGATGGCGAGAGTCGTAGGGGTTGAGGTTGTAGGATCACGATTACCTTTAATTTCTTTGTTTTTATTTTTAGGTTTTGTGGTCTTCTATAAAATTTTGTTCATTTTTTAATTAAGTCTTTAAATAACCGAGTTTAGGACCAAATTGGTACGATCCTTGGGGATAAACAAAAGGTTACGAATTTTATTAAATTTAATCATCTTTTTGAATGTGAAACATGGCTTTGGCGTACCAGATTGCTCTTAAAATAATCTTCATCCACAATTGTGAATTGTATGACTCCAACATCTCTAATTAAAGCTCTAGTACAAAGCAAATAAAATATTCATAGAAATCAATATTTGAAACAACCTAATTATAAAATTTATTTTAATTGAAACAGAAACAAAGAAATGTATCCATACCAAAAATTAAATAAGTTTGTTTTAACAGGAATAAATAATAATCTTTTATTCACATAAAGAATTACACAATTGATATAATTGGATTAAAGGATGACGTTAAGTATTAAAGTCTTATCAGTGCGATATGTCCTTCAAAAAATCAAATTCACTTTTATTTTAAATTACGTTAAAGCATCGCAATCATTCAATGCAATTGAAAAAAACAAGACAAAAAATAATCCTAATAGGCCACGTGTACTCGAGATCAAACACCCAACACTGACACCAAAACCAAAACAAAGGCTCAAACAAAACCAGGACACATCGAGCGTAGTCGGAAATCAAAAGGAAGACGATTTGTTATCCGAGGCCACGAAAAGAACCGGTCACGTGAAAAGCAAACCAACCGATTAGAAAGAGCCAAGTTAAAAGAATAAAATAAATGATCAAAGACGTTTCGTTAATAAAATACACAGGAGTACAACCTTAGACTAGGAAAGAGAGGGGACAGGTAATAGTCGACTGCAAATTGAGGACGATTGGGATCGCGAGACAGCGCTCAGTATCGCAACATAAAATGTTAAGAGGAAGTTTATTTTGTTACCATTATTCCTAAAATTATCATTCCATACAGAGTATCAATTGTTTATTTGATAACGTAAACAATTATTAAGAACTATTTTTTTGCGTCTTACGTTACTAAGAAAATATTATTTATTTTATGTCAAAGAGAATACATGTTCAATGAAATTAAATGCAAAGAATTATTTTATTAACGTTAATTAACATGATGTGGCGGAACTAATAAACATTAAGACGAATTTTATTAATTAATTAATTTTACTTTTTTAGATTTTTATAACTAAAAGTGACGCCGCCTATGGTAATACTGTGGTAAACGCATGCATCTTACAACTTTGAAAGTATTTATTGTTTCTCTCACTATCAGTAAACCATTCCAACAGAAAAAATATGATGCATTAATGATTATTGTACGTAAATCATAACATATTTTAAGTAGTATGTAAACAATAAACAAATTAAACACGATTTTCTTTGCTTAACCTTACTACGTAAAATTCTTTTTACTTATGAAATGTGATTTCTGGTTCATTTCTTTCACTGCGGCTTTTACAGCCGTAAGAAGAACAAATCAGCATTGTTTTAAACAAAAATCCACTAAAACCTAACTACACTATTTAATTATATTGACACTTTTACACAACGCTGTCAACGCACTGTTTGGGATCAGTAAATGGAGCCGGTACCAAAATATTGCGTCAATTTTCGACGTACAGTCGGCATAGGAGTTACGTGTCCCCTCTCTTTCCTAGTCTAAGAGTACAACTTACAGTAAAGTTTAAAATAAAAAAACGTTACAATGCACGTGACAGTTAATAGACATTTTATCACAACAACAAGTATCACAACAACTCTTTGTATGTATTTGAATTCCTTTAAATCTACACAAATGCAGTTTTATTGTTATAAAATTAGCATCACACCAACCCCTAACATCACCCTCACTTCCAGCCTTACCCCACCTAACCTAACCTGGTGACACTTTACACTAGAGCCTTCGACACTATCCTTGGATTCACACCTCCCCTAACACAATCTCTGGATCAACCCCTTCCCCCAACTCCACATTCAACCCAAAGACCACCCCCAATAGAGTAAGACAGTTACTGAAGGCGGAGTAAATGGTAGGGACGAAGTAGACGTCGATGAGTGCAAGGTATCTGAGTACGGATGATATTGGAATCTAGTAATTTCAGGTATGGTGTAGTTAGGGATGGAGATGAGATAACTAGTAACGGCTTTAACTCCCCCGAACATACCCTCTACGGATACCCGAGTACCACTACCATCAACACCATCACCTACTCTGACCCAAGATCTCTTCTATATTCACCAACACGTCTACCCCCAAATGTCATCCTATTCTACCCCCGGTTCCACACCATTTCAATTTTCATCAAAGTCGTTTATTTACTGTTACTAATTTGAACATTCCAATTGTAGAAACTGTCAATGGGTGGTTTTCGTGACCAACGTACATAGTGTTACTCAGGAAGATGTAGATGACCATATACTGAAATTTTAATCGAAATAAAGAAGTAAGGGTTAAAACGCACCATTATCCATAAAGGGTGTCTACGTGTGTCTCCAGTACTATTTTATACTGAATCGGTTGCGTTTGGCATTTTCCGACTCCGTCTCTCTAGGTTCAGTGATTTGACATTTCTCATACAAATTTTCGTCCTTCTTTTCATCCCATTAGGGGTAAATTTTGAAAATACTTAAATGAAGAATATTTATTTTTGATTAAAGAATACTTTTCTTTCAGTGCACGCAATCATACAATAAATTCAACTTTAGTTATTGTTTTACCTGTTGTTAAATTAAAAGGTTAATTATAAACTGTAATGAAGAAATCAACAACTTTTTTTTTTTACGTGCATTTCTTACCATCGAATCAACTGGTTCGGTTAGCAATTTTTGCGTCTGTCGACCTAATCGTAAGAGTTAGAATAATTATTTCGAAAACACTTAACGGAAACTGGAAGGATTCAACAAAAGTGTGCTTGAGAGAGCAAGGTGAAACCGCACGAACTACGTTTACTGCTTTTAGAAGTTAGTATGGTCATTCGGAGACGTAGTTGATGGGCCATTTCAGAAAATGGCTGCATACAAATTCTCCGAGGGCTGTTCTTTCAAGCAGCTTACTCGCGAGCAAACGTGCTTTACTAAGCCATTCTGTTCGGTATCTAGCGCTTTTCCTATTAGTTATATCGGCAAGTTTTATGAATTGAGATCAAATTCACGACTCATTCAATATACTTAAGTATTTCAAAACGACATGTTAAAGTACAAAAGTACCATACGAGAATAAGTTTGACTCTGGTTCTGAGGGTTTGATAAACTAAATTCTTCTCACGTTGGTAGCAAAAAATAAAAATAAAAATCTGAAAATTGCACCACAATAATGAACTATCGCAGCTTGTTTTTCATAAGTTTCTAACAAAACAAGATCCCCTTGTACTGCATCCGCCTTATTGACCATTCTGTACCCCTTTGCTAAAATTTTCTCTAAGACTTGAGAGATGGCCCACTCTGTATATGTGTGTATGCGCAGCCAAAATTATCCATAAAGATCTTGGCAGTTCCATTTGGTTTTAAAAATTCGTCTGAATGGTTATACTCGTTCCATTTATCATACATTCCCGAGTTTAATTACCTTCGCGTAATATGACGTAAATTAATACCTTCCTAGTGTACGCGCCTATAAAAACTAAAACCATAAACAGGTGCTATTTAGCCAGCCCTTATTGTTATAAATTATAAACAACGTTTTGCCATTAGTTCGATTTTGTCACCCTCGCCGAATATCGAACAAAACTTTCATTTTAAGTATTTAAAACGCAATCCTAAATCCATCTATACAAGGGATAATCAAACATAACATAAAATGAATTTGATGATACAGATCCTTTAGGATTCTTTGAGAGTTGTTTGGAATTTTAGGAAATGTTCCAAAATGTTCAAGACTACTCGAGAATAATTTCAAATATTCCAGAATTATCCAGACTAATCCAAGTTTCACGAGAATGGTTTAAGATACTCAATAAGAATTTAAAATTTTCAAAATTTTTTGACAATTATTTAAAATTTTCGAGCATGCTCTACAATGATAAAGGTGTGTAAGCTTTTACGTCTGGCGTCAATAACTGATGCTGATAATCTTCCGGTCTTTGTGTCTCGCAGTGGTCGGTTGTCGAGTGTGGCTGTCGTTGGGCTGCTCTCGCAATTTATATTGTCAGTATGGGGGGCGGGACTAGACGTGGTGACACTATTGACCAATGGCCGCGTTTTCGTTATTGTTTAGTAAACAAATTTTGGACACCAGCCGTAGCAAGAACGAAAACGCGGCCATTGATCAATATGGCCACCACGTCTAACTCCGCCCCCATACTGACAATATAAATTGCGAGAGCAGCGCAATGGAAGCCACACTCGACAACCGACCACTGCGATTACTGCACAATCGAAAGTCACTCCACCGCCCGCAAGACCATTGAAGATGTCAATCGCAACCGCTGACGAAAAACACTAGACTTTAGGCCACGACCACAAAACCCGGAAAATCATCATCATCAATTATGCTCTAGAATATTACATATTTATTTACAGATTTAAAATGTTCTAGACTACCCAGGATTGATTTGGAACGTTCAATAGGAGTCTAGAAAATTCCGAATTTTTTAAGAAATGTTTGATATACTTCACTCTGATCTAAAACGATCCAGATTTTTCGGGAATAATTTGAAATTTTATTGAGAATGATTGGTAATATTCGGAAATGATCATGATGCTTTAGGATTTTGCAGGAGTGATTTGAAATTTTCGGAAATAGTCTAAAATGTCTGAACGTCAAAAGTATTACGAGAATGATTCCGAATATTCCAGAACGACCCAGACTCGTCCAAGTTTTTGGAAAGTGATTTGAACATGGTCTAGACTCTAGAATGTTCAAGATTTTTCTAGATCGATTGGAATGTCAGAAAATAATGAAATGAGAATGTTTCAGATTTATCGAGAATGCGTTGTAATGTCTAAAAATGGTCTTAGAAAATTTAGTCTGGAATTGATAATGACCAATAAAAGTGAGCAAAACACCTGTCTGTTTTTTATTAATGTATGGTGGTAATTAGGGTGAACCACTCTTTAGTTAATTTGATGTTATCATAGTCTCCATTTTTCTTCAGCTACAATTTTTTTACACAGACCTGGAAGTTGCATGAGGAATGATTAATATCAAAAATAATTAAAAAGAAGTTCTTGATGACTTCTAATCATCAAGTTTTTATATAGTTGATCAGTTATTTGTGACCATGCTGTTAGATTTATGTACGAGTATTCCTTGTATGTAGAGCAGTCGCAGTTGAGTATTAATTGAAATCAAACCATGAGCGTTGTCAATTGGGCGTTATATTCAACAATGGCTGTTATGGTACCTACACCGGCTACATTGCTATGCAATAAATTCCATTTAGCTAACACGAAACTATTGCAAATATTTTCATTTCGACGTCAATTAGAAGGATTTAATACATTCAACGGCGGCGTATTCGAAATGTTTTGCATTTTTCAATTTCAATAATGTCGGCTGGCACCAACATACAGGAAAAAAGAATAGTTGTTGCCGGATCAATTCAGTATGGTACGCGGAATGGTCTCTTCAGAATTTATTCAGCAATTGAAAAGTATCGGCTTTCAATATGCTTTCAAATGCGAACGGGAATTATTGTGGATGCAAAAAAAGTTTTTTAGTATACACTACTGATTAACAGCTGTGCATTTGTATAATTGACGGATACAAAAGTAATGTTAAAATGGCAGACGTAGAGTTTTAACAACAAACGGGTGAATAATAGACAATATTATGTTCTTTCCTTCATGTTACTTCTTTCAAATGAGGAGTCAACACTTCTTTATTTCTATTTCATTTATTGAGAGATCCTAATATGAGAGAAATTGTGTACTGGTACTAAATTATTGAAATAAAATCTCTACCACTGATCCAATCATCTAATCACTGAAGTGCTGATTCTAAACTTAAATTAATTTTTTATATCTGCCATCCCCTTGTACCTCCACAGGGCCAATCAACTTCATAGTCCAATAAATGGAATTCGAATGCGAAAGCGGGACCTCTATAAGAGTTCAACCATTAACATAGTTATTAAAGGCCAGAACGCTAACGCGCAACGTCATATAAGGCTATCATGGTAGGGAACTGTTTTAATCTTATAGAAGTATAGAAGTATTTATCGTGTATAAACTTTTTTTGGTCGCGGATTTTTGT
The DNA here is from genome assembly GCA_947389935.1 of Agrilus cyanescens. NCBI lineage: Eukaryota > Metazoa > Arthropoda > Insecta > Coleoptera > Buprestidae > Agrilus > Agrilus cyanescens. Next base: position 14,299,917 of record OX376713.1, on the reverse strand, counting down.
AGAGGAAGATCAGAAGAGCATTTCTGAAAATTATATTACTCCGCAAATCAGCGCTCTGGCCTTCTTTAACAATGGTAACGTTCCAACTCGCATTTAGCAAATTTTTTTTATTTTAATTTTTTACAGGATTAGTGAATCGTCTGCTTACTCGGAATTTTTGAAATGAAATCTCCAGGATCAACTCAAACATCAGATCTATACAGTTTTCTGGAACGATGATTGTGAATGAATTATTTTTTTATGTCTACCACCTCATTCTATTTCCGTAGGCTTAAATAACTTCTTCTTTTTCTAGTCCAATTAGTAGTTCATTTTTCTACCAGTTTTATTTATTTCATTCCATTATCCTTACAATTCATCGATAAAATCGGAACAAACGACAAAGGATAACTTAATAATACCACAAAATAGCTGCGTTTCTTCAATTTTTTTTTGTTTGTGCGGAAAAAGTTTTGCGTTTCAGCGTTCCCCTTTTGTTCAAAGTATTCCGCAACGACAAGAAAATCGAATCAAACTCATTATTGCGTCTCATGCTCGGTTGGCAATATAAGGGTGGATTGGAAATCCCGTTGTCTCGCAGTCAATACGACTTTTCAATAACGAGTTCCTACAACATACTCCACAGATGCTTATTTACGCATTTTTGCTTTCTTTTCAACTTCGTACATAACAATAGGCATAAAATAAATTCCACATAAACTACGGAATCTATACAGATACACTTCAAAGTAAAATTCATTTTTAATGAACACGAGTGCTTAGTTTTATATTGAAAGTTAATTAGTTACTATGATCTATGTTCAATAGCCAAGTTAAAAATTTATAGAGGAAAACATATAATCATCTCAGAATCGTCATTTTCACTAATTGTTCCTGCTTCATGTTCTACGTAGCCCCTCATGTTTGAAGAAGGTGTTTAACAATCATATTTCTTTTCTTCCTCATTGACTTTTATAGCGTTCTTTGCGTCCCTCATTCTCATCTACTTTCCCTAATACTCCCTAAATTTAACCTTTTCTTTCTACGCCGTCCTATCATCACTCTTCTATAACACCATATCTCAAACCCTTCTCACTTTTTAAGGCTTCATACGTCCGAATGGAAAAACGGAAACCCTTAAGGGATCACTCGTATGTCTGTCTGTCAGTCACAGTCAGTTCGCTCCGAATCTATTGGACCGATTGAGTTTAAATTTGGTAGACGTACGTATGAAACTCTGTTACCCAAACACTAACTTTTGAATGTGGTGGTAACTTTTGGATTTTTAAAAGAACTCTTCGAAACTATGCCGTGTGACATTTTAAAGGAAAAGGTAGCCTGTGAAGGTCTCAAATAAGTTATTTAAGATAGATGAAAATTGAGCAATCTCTCGTTACCTACGAAGCTACTGAGGTTAAAATTCTGAATAAAAAATGTTGAAAATAATTTTTCACATCAAAATTCCCTCCAAAAGTTTTCATCGAATGCTTTAAGATTACTATCACTGCACATGAAACAATTATTACAGCAGAAGACTTCAGTTTTAATTTTACAGACAAATAAAAAGAATGAATATCGTGGAATCCTCTTCAAGCAACTTCAACTCTCACTTGTTATTTTCAACGAGACCCACCAACAAGGTTTCGCGTCAGTATAGAACCATGCTCACGTCGTCTTTCTAGAGTCTCCAGGTTAACCATTTGTAAGAGCATAAGTAAATAATCTATTATTGTTAATAAAAGTAGCTGACTATAAAGAATCATCTTGTCTTGAGTAAAGTGCTGGAATAACACCACCAAATTCTGGTTACGGTGGAAGCACATCCCCAAGAAAATTCTTCGATGCTAATTTCATAAATGCTTCTGCGTCTTCCTCCATAAATATATACATCTCAACACCAAATTCTATACCTTTCTTTCTAATCGTTGTAATAGTCCCTAATACGAATTATATAACCTCATCTTTATCTGTAATCAATAATTCCAGGTAGGTAACATTCCATTCCGTTTTATTGAAAACTAATTATGGAAATACTTCTCCGGAATTGTCATAATTATACAACAGATTCTTTCTCAATGCACTTACAGTTAAATTGTCGACTTATTGTCAATAACGAACATTGCTACGTAATTCGCGAAGGAATAAAAAGAAGCGGAAAAGAGGCTGAGAAAATTCTCTGCGCTCGCGAAGCCAGCGTAGCGGTGCCATTAAAAGGTTTCCTCTCGACAAAGGAAATTTAGAATGCAAAGCCTTCTTCGTTGTTTGTCAGAATTCGTTTTGAAACTTTCATTCCAGACAGTCGAATTTTTCACAAATTGCAACTCATGTCGAAGAATCCCACGAACCCGGGTAGAATGAACTTTCGAGTCATCTACAAATAAAATATCATATGACTTTACACATGCTACTGTAAGACAATTAGATTTAGTAAGGCAAAAAAAATAACTAATTAATAATGAAAAGGGTAAATGAAAAGGAAGTAAATAGTGCATATGGCACTATACAGTCACGTACAGTAGCATAATGACCTTAATGGAACCCCGAGTGCTGCGCCTATGATAATAACGTACGATATTGCCGGTATCGTCACTAGCATTTGTTGCGAAAGTCACAATGAGAATGCCTGTGGGTGTTTTATGAAAAAAGGAATTGGATATGAAACCGCATTATGTTTAAATTTCCTAGATTTCTCCTTATTTCTTTTTTCTTCTTATTTATAGTATTCACATCAATTGGGAAAGTATTAGAAAGGTACAAAAACAAAGGACGTTTAAGGAGACCACAAATAAAAGGAGACATAACAAAGTTAGAAACATATTAAATGCAGAAGAAGTTCTGGATTAGGTCAGGAAAAGGTGTGGATTATGGTATGTCAGTCTTTGAACTGACTACTTTATGATATAAGGTTCGTTCCAAGCAACGAAATGACCATACATTATATTGCCATAAACCTGCGCAAAACAAAATAAACGTTCCAAGCATGAGTAGGATCGTTCATTGTACGGTTTTACTTTCGTTTCAAGCAAACTGCGACTATACATGGAATAGTTTCGTGACGATCATTTCAGTCCATTGTCTATAGGTGGTTCAAGTTTTGGACTGATATGCGCAGTATTCAAACAGTACAGACTGATAACTTGCGCACAATTTAATACATAGCAGTTTTGGGATCGTTTCGTTACGATCCGCAAAAGTTCGCTTGGAACAAACCTATAGATGCTAAGGGTAAAAGTGATATAGTTTTGCTCTTAGACTATGAAAGAGAGGGGACGCATAATCGTCGACTGCAAATTGTTACGCAATGGAACCACCAGTCAACGCTCAGTAGCGCTCAGTAGTTTTGTTACCATTATTTGTACAATAAATTATCATCCATACAGAGTATCGATTGTTTATTTGATAAAGCAAACAATTATTAGAAACTATTGCTTTGCTTCATGGGTTACTAAGAAAAATATTATTTATTTTATATCAATTAGAATACATGTTCAATGACATAAAATGCAAAGAGTTATTTCATTAACATTAATTAACATGATATAGCGAAACTGAACTTTAAGAAGAATTTCTTTATACTAATTAATTTTATTTCTTAGATTTTTATAACTAGAAGCGACGCCGCCTATATTAATATTGTAGCAAATGCTTGCTTCTTACAACTTTGAAAGTATTTTTTGTTTCTTACACTATCAGTAAACCATTCTAACGAAAAAAATTTTACGCATTAATGATTCTTCTGCGTAAATCGTAACATATTTTAAGTAGCATATAAACAATAAACAAATTAAAAGCGATTTACTACACTTAACCTTACTACGTAAAATTCCTTTTTCCTGTGAAATGTGATTCCTGGTCTATTACTTTCACTGCGGCATTTACAGCTGAAAGAAAAGCAAATCGCCATTGTTTTAAACAAAAATACAGTAAAAGCTAACTACACCATTCAATAATATTGACACTTTTAATGACCGACACCAATGCACTTTCTGCCACCGTTTCATGGAGGCAGTACAAAATAATGTAACAATGTTCGACGTAGAGTTGGCTTACGAGTTACGTGTTCCTTCTCTTCCTAGTATAAGGTTTTGCACTTATTCACATTCTTCCATATGTGTTTCTCAAACTAAGGGCCGAGGCCCTGCGAGGTTCATATTTGCGATTATGGTGGGGTCGAGTTCAGATAATTAGGGGTTACAATGTATTCAGTATGAAAGATATGTAAACAAAACATAATTTGTTGTGGCTATCCGTAAACGTCAAATATAGATATTTTGGTGAGGAGGATCGCAATGTTACTTTTTTTGGTTTTCTTGCTGTTTGGAAGGTAGCTTTACAAAATAAAGTTGAGCAAATTTGTTTAAATTTATATTTTAAAATGATTCAAAATATAAGTTGGGCACCGTAGAGTTCTCCCAACTAATTTGAAATGGACTAGGTACTGGAACTTGCAACAAGATCTGTAAGAAATCATAAAGGACTACATTTGTCATATTCAGACCTATATAAAGCTTCAACCTTAAAGGCTGTAAGTTCACTTACAATTAGCTTGGAATAATCATCAGATTAATTTACTCAACTGCATCTTGATTAATCTTTTTTAATAATCAGTTATTAATACTTAAAAGCGTAGTAGTAAGCTTTAGGCATAAACCACTTCATACAGATCCCTATAACGACTCACCAGCCATAAACCGGCCAAACTGAATCTTTTGGTTAGCAGAAAGGATTAACAAACTAACGCAGACAGCACGTAAACGCCATCTGTGACCATTTGCTGTAAATTAAAGGTTCAATAAGTTCAAAAAAGGGCGCTTTCTGATTCCACGATATTTAAGAATAGGAATTATAGATAATAAAATCACCACAATGTATGTATCAGATCCCTATCGTAGCTTCTCCTAATCTTGGTGCACAACAAATTGTCGAAGAAGTTTTTGACATTTATATAAATGAACATGGCACATACTTTGAGATGGAGTCAATACAAAGTACAATTTTTCATTTTAGAAAACTTTGTTTTTGTTTATAAGTCGTGTAAAACTTAAATGAGCAGGTTGGATTCATTATTTATAAAACTTCAAGCACCTTGTACAAATATAACGAACTTTTGGCCAGATTTTCGCAATTTCTTGCTACGTTCTAGGTGCAAGAAATAAATAGTTTGCCGCGAAACGTTCCAGACACGTGTCAAGATAAATTTGAGTTAAAGGGAGCGGGTTATACATTATTTATCGAATAAAAACGCCTTGCTGCCACGCCATTCAAAAGGTTGCAATCAAAGAGAGGTAATTTTCAACATTCTTTCTGAAGGTACCCGTGTAAAGTACCACCTCACTACCGTACATACCCTGTCTGTATTAAAAGACGTCCACGGGGAAAATTTGTATTGCTTTCCAGAACTTGTTATTTCAAAATTAAAGTTTAACGTTGCAACAAATCGCGTTTACTACGAGTAATTACTTCCTCAGTAGCAGAGCGCGCTCTAAGAAAATTTATTAGTAACTTAACTAACGACTTTACGACAAACTGAATTTTGCTAGTGAAGGGGTGAGTGCCAAGAGAATGTATAACTACATAGTTGATAATATAATTAATTCCAAAATGATTTTTAAACAAGAAAAAAAAATATTTTAAAACGAATACTTCATTCTTTTTTGAGAATATGAAATAATAGTAATTTTTAGGATAATTTATGTTTTTGTGAAAATAAAAAGAAAAGTAGTAACAATACAGCCGCAATTGTTAAATTTCTCCAACGGAAATAAAAAATTAGTTTCTTCATTACTATCATATATAAACCACCATGTGTAACAGGAAACATCTAAAGCGGCGACCGCGATCGACCACTCTCAACTGTTTCTAGTCGCCCACCTGTCTGTTATGTACACATTTAGCGCTGCCCCATACTGCGCTATCGGTAACGACAGCAAGTGGCGGCCACAAGTCCATGTCGTGGACAAGATTTTTCATTCTATTTGTACCGATTCAACCTTAGAGAGGAAAGAGAGGGACCCGTAACTCATAAGCCGGATCTACGTCGAACATTGTTACATTATTTTGTACTGCCTCCATAAAACGGTGGCAGACAGTGCGTTGGTGTCGGTTATTAAAAGTTTGAATATTATTGAATGGTGTAGTTAAGTTTTAGTGTATTTTTGTTTAAGACAATGGCGATTTGTTCCTCTTACGTCTGTGAAAGCCGCAGTGAATGTAATGAACCAGGAAACACATTTCACAGGTTAAAAGAATTTTACGTAATAAGGTTAAGCAAAGTAAATCGCGTTTGCAGTCGACGGTTATGCGTCCCCTCTCTTTCATAGTCTAAGGTTTCAACGCAAAGTGAGAATTCGAGTGATCGCATTGGAGCCACAAGCTATAAGAGTGGTCAAGGCCCGCTACTTTTGACGTTACCCAGTCGCTTTTCACAAGCCACTCTAAACCACAGTCGTTGCCCACTGCGCACTCCAGTCTCAGCAACTAGATGGAAAAGATGGCCGCTTCTAGTAGTTCACTAGTGGCGGTAACCATCTAATGGTTCATCGCCATGTATGATCTATTACTCTTCTATTTTTATGACTGTAGCCCATAAAAACATAGAAGTAATTAAAATTACATTCGCTCGTGTACGTATAAAATGGACTCTCTATCGAACGGGGTAAAAAAAGTTGTAGAAGTAGGTACCTTCTCACTCTATAACATTGGAGTATCAGAGAGAAGGTACATCGTCAAAAGCATTAAAAGTCGAGGACGCGTTCGGTTTCGAATACACTGGGCTCTTTGTGCTAAAACCGCACTTTGCGCTATTGAATTTCAATGGAGCTGCTGCTGAAATAAAACAAGTGGGCATAAGGCCATTGTTGTGCGGCTGGATGCAGATGTTCTGCTGTTACGAGTTTGCTTCCAACAACTATGCGTTTGCCTGTTCCCCCATTTTATCGGTTGATGGATGCCAGGGCTTATTATTATCGACCTGATATACTCGGTGCAAAAATTGGCCGTGCCAGCGCCAAATTGGTTAAAAAATGATCTTACGAAAAACACAGACACAATTTGTGTTCCAAAATGAGAAAAATATTATAAATTTGTTCTTTCCAAAATCTTCTTTTCTCAGTTCATCACCTTGCAGATACTTGAAATCGCCCTGTTATTTTACACTGCTCTTAATTTTTTCTAAAAAAATATTGATCTCCACACAATTTCATTAAATTATATTGAGGGCGCTCCTGACCCTCAATGCATATATGCGGGGTCGTTATTTACGCCACTGTTTTGATAGCTCAAATAATGTTCATCTCTAAATATTTCATATTATATTTCACTCTAGGCAGAGCTTCGATTCAGTTCGTTTCAAAATCTTCTGCCAACGATTTCGAATCCGTCTGTCAATTTTTATGACAGCACCCTTTTGAATTGTTAAAGCGGAGCTTTAGTAGAAGCACAGACGTAAAGTTCAAGACGATAATATTATTTTATGGATAATTCTTTCATAGTTCGACAAATGAAAATTCTAGAAACTGTAGACGCCGGAAATGGAAATTAAAGTTTGCTTTTAATTTGCTAGGCAGTCGTAAAGCAGAAGCGTCAAACTTACAAATTACTATTAATAAATTAATTTCAAAGTTGACGAAGATAAGCGCTTGAAGCGTTTAATAAAATTATGTTATAGCTGAGACGAAAGCGATAGAAACGAGTTAAAAGAAAAGATCGAATCCATTTTGTTTCATTGAACTTCTATCTATTGCCTTCTAGGTTTCAATTCTTCATTTAGCCACTGTACAAGGGGAATTTATGTCTCATTGAAACTTATAAATTATTATTGCAATTTAAAACAGGTATTTGACTGGCTAAAATCTGTAAGTTTTTTAGTCTTCGGGATGCTTCGCTTCGCTTAATTATTTCTAAAAGTGACGTTATATTTAACCCAGTTTTCATGTATAATTTAGCCAGTTGTCCGCCTATTCGCCGTTGTAGTCCGCTAACGAATCTCCGTAACGAAAAAATGAAAAAAAAAATTTAGTGCGGAAAACCGTCAGCATACGCGAACAGCAATTTGTTTTAATTGCTTCAGGACGTCGTTGTCGTTGCCGTTGCGTTGGTCGTGGGCAACAGGACGAGACCTAGTGGCATTTTCTACTTTTTTAAATGGATTAAAACGCTACTCTTGCTCGCTTTACTTTTAATAGCTACCACTGCCGCAGAAACAGCCTGATATGTTTTTTTTTTTTATAACCCGTGTTATCACATGGCGAATTGAGCAACATACCTTCTACAGGTTTCTACATCGAGCGCATCATCACGTCTTTACTATTACAAAATCCATTAAAATAAAGAAGTGGTGTTCGTTTGAACTTAACCACACTTTTCATCCCTTAAGGCATATATTATTGTTCCGCGATAACTTGGCACAAAAAGAATCAAAATAAGGCGGTTAATGAGGGAGGAAATCGAATCCAACTATTCCACTGCAGGAACTACAACGAAAATCGTCGTTCAAATATTCTTGTCGTTTTCAAAAAATGGTGGAAATATCTAATTATTAATCTATCCACCAATAGCTACTGATGGTTTCCTAATAACCATCACTCTTTGTTTCAGGAGTTCTCAATAGTCTCATCCAATTAGACACCTTAAATTATGCACGTGTAATGTTACTTGTAAAAATTCGTGCTTCCAAATTTAGGTTCGCAAGTCCACAAGTTGTAGATATTAACAACTAATTATATTATTTTGAGACTTCACTGAATTAATACCTTAATTTTTTTTACTACTACACTTACTCCGGTGCTTAGAGGATTTATGGAAAGAGATAATGCCAAGCATTAGCAGCTCGTTTGTGACACGTTATGGTTATAATCGACTATCAGATAGTCACAGAATTTAGTGCTTCAGTTTCTTTAACTACAACTGCACCGACTATATTCAACTGCAAATAGTATTTATCAAACCAGCCTCAGACGTCATAGAGTGAGGGGATCTCTAATTGAGAGCATAGTTTTATTTTTGGTGACAGGATCGTGGCATGGACGGAAAATAAAAAAATGTTTTATGGGGCATACTTCCGTGTCTTTCCCAGGTAATTCTGATGAGACCCCGTACACATCCCGTAAAATTACCCTGGGGATGTCGAACGTCGAGTCGGGTAACGAAGGAACGTTGTGGTCTCTGGTTTCAAATCAAATGCTTCACGCCCCGGTACATGGCGTACGAGCCAATAAGAAGGGGCGCAGTGGAGCCCGACGTGGCTTTACGAGGTTAACAATAAAACAGAAAGGCAACAAACTGGAATATTACGGTTTTGCTCTGCAGGTGTCGCCCTCTCGGTTCAATATTTGAACATACCACCGTTGGCAGGGATGGCTGCAGGAGAAATGCGGGCCAAGCAGATTAACCATTAAACTGGTAAATGGATCGATTTAATGTTCGATATAGAAATTGATGGATAATGCGATAGTAATGCAGAAGTAAAGCAGTCGAGCCACGTAAACTATATCAACACTTAAATCTAACCAAACCTTGATTTCCAAATATTTATGAATGTGAAGTATGCTTCACCTTTTTGTTTTAAATTCAAAATTTTATAACAATGGTACATTCGATTTTATGAATTTGGAAGTGTTATAAGTTATAATAGATGTAAACGAGAGTTTGCTCCTACTTTAAACTTTATGTACTTAATTCTGCCAGTTAAAGAAGAAGAGTTGTACAGAAAGGGGTTACTGAAACTGGGTCGTCGAATGTATTTTGATAAAGTTGGGGCAAATATTATCCACCAACTTTTCCTCTACAACGTTTACCGTGCGCCTTTATTGTTTTATTGCTGACAAGCTGCTTCTTTAATGCATTTTCGATAATCTCTGGAGGTTGTCGAGTTCTTAAAGACATTTTGATGGCGCGTTCTCTTAATTTTATTATCGCGACAAATTTTCTTTTCCTGGCAATCTGCGAGATGTGCAAATAAATAATCTTCCACTAAAAACTAATCAGCTTTTAAAACCAAAATTTAAAGAAGTTTTTTGTAATATATCCATAAATAAATAATTAAGTTACTGAAATACACAAACCCACAAGGAAAAAAATGTAGTAAAAAGAAAGGAGTTTAATGATATTTCGGTTCAGTTCTTCATACTGAATAAACCTTCTTTGAAATCCGTTGACGAATAAGTTATTTTATGAACTCCTCATTCCACGGCCGGAGGCACCTCATCTGGTGCCTAGTGGTAGCCGGTGAAACCCCGAGGGGAAGTAGCCGGCAGCTGGCAGACAAACGTGTCGCTAAGTCCAGCACAGACGGGAAGGCTGACGTGGGGTCGAACCCACCTCACCGACATAGCTTACCTGTCGACAGGGAGGCAATCCCGGTGCGATCACCGACACCTTCAGTGACAATAGCATGGGAACCTCGACAGGCTTGGAAACGTTCCGGGACCTCTGGGTGCTGCCTCTCCCCCATGTCCTCTAACAAAGTACGGGTCTGGCTAAGGTGCATCAGGCCGGGGATGTGGTGAGAATGCGATCTAACCCATTAGGGGTGCTCGCGACTGAGAAGCGCAAGAGCGAAGTGGCTGAGACCACCGTGACGTTATTGCGTGGATTATGGTGAGCATCTCGTCGTGAAGGGGGGACTAATACCCGCGCTGGCGTGGGGAATCTTAAAGGACAGACGGGCATTCGAAGGCAAGTGAGGTTGAATGCCGCTGACGGTAATGGACTAAGGACCGGAAGGCATTTCGTCTGGTGCTTGCATTTTTTGGTTGACAACGTGTCGTAATGCCAGAACAGATGAGAAGGCTGATGTGGGACTGAATCCACCCCACCGACATAACTAACCCCTACACAGGGAGGTTATTCTGTAAAAATCGCATGAGTCAGGACCTTAACAGGCTTTAGAAACGTTTTAGAACCTCTGGGTGACACCCTCCGCCTATATTTCCTAACAAAGTACGGTTCTGGCCAGAGAGCGCATCAAGCGGGGGTTTGGAAGGATACTTCCACGACACGTTGAAGTGAGATGGGGTGTGCATCCTGGCACTTTCAGGGGGGTGTACACTTGAGATGGCAGAGTTGAGACACTGAGGTCGTATAGTGCTCGGGCTAGTTAAAAGCGCCGAAGAATATCCGGTGTCTTACGGGAAGCGAAAGTCACCTCCCGTCGAGTGCTCCGGAGTAACATATGCTGGTACCTCAGGGACGGAAGGTGTCCAGTAGTGGTCCCCAGCTATTGGTATTAGACCCAAAAAGGAAATGGTAGAAAGCCCACATGCTGGGTTCGGGAGCTGTACTGCCGGGGCGTCCACTCCGTCACTCAGTCCCCGAATTCGAACGTGCTATACGGTTAGATAGGCCCGAACTGGAGATTACTCGCTTGTTAGCCATCAGTCTCTTCCTGAATCCGGCAGTGGATATGGAATTTTGGGATAGAATAGACACACAAAATTTCTATCCTTTTTCCTGATTCGTTCGATAATTTTACATTATATATTTTTGAGGTTTTGTAACTACATTAGATTATGAATCCAGATTTTTTTCCTTAAAATTTGTATGTTTTTTATACACCTCTTACGTATAAAACGAATTAGGTTACGCAATATCTCCATCATTCCAGATTTTTGAAATATTCTGTTTAAAAGAAAGGCAAGCAAAAATGGTTTCATCTTGTACATTTAGGTTAGAGTGCCCTAAAATCCTGACACAAAATGATCAATTTTTATTTCCATTATAAGTATTCAGTGTATCAAAGTAAGTACATTACATGGAATGCTACATTCTTTCTTTCAAGAATCCCTAAACAAGAGAGCAGACCTTGAGGGCGGATCCGGGATTTTGCGAAGGAGCAGATCCACATAAGTTTCTACCCGTTTTGCTGGATAATTCGAATATATTAACTGTGAATAAACGCAGTAGTTTGATATTTCTGACAGCGAAGAGAGTTCGCACCTGTAATCCCCCTTTCCTCTAGATCCGCAGTTAGTAGATCTGTTTTTCATTCATTATATTTTAGATTTTCCCGAAAGCCCAGCCTATAAAATTGATTCATCCGATCAGTTCGTGTTGAGGTAGCAGGTGCAGTTAAGTACCGTTTCACCGGATAGCATTACTTGCAAAAATGCGCACGAATACAGCGACTTTTCTTCCAGAAATTTCATAACAGCAATATTCGCAGCGATAGCACCGTCAGAGGCTACAGGACACGGCTCGTTCTATTTTCCTCACAATTAATTCCCAATGCAAGGCAACGTACTACGCTGCAGACCGGAATAGAAATAAAAATGCAGTTAAAACACAGAACGAACCAGTAGTGCCAACATGCCCGAATACAGGGAACGCTTGCAGGATAATGCGGACAGTTTATTCTGATTTTCCAGGACATTCGCGTTAGAATTGCCTCCAGATTTATAACACAACTTTTATTAAAATTCACATTCACAAAATCAGAAAATATGATATTTAATTTAGTCGCAGATACTGTTATTAACTACATATTTTAAAATAGTCGAGACTGGTATGAGGTTATTCAAGTTACATAGACTTATTTTTTTGAACCTAATGCCACCTAGTGGTGAGTAGCTTACTTTCATTAAAAGAACTAACGCTTCTTGGTCCGCGATCCTAGAACAACTATTTATCTAATTTATGACCTTCGCTTGTAATGTGGTCAAGCAAAATACAACCAAGGTTCAAATAAAGGGGTGTCAACTGGCGAAACAACTTTTGAAATCGGTTAAGAGTTTACTGGGTTTAACGAAAGTAAAATAGGTGATAGTGTAGACCTTTATAAGAAAAATCATTCGTGTACACGTGTATGTGGTGTCTGCGTTAATGCTGGGGCGGTTATCAGTCTGTTGATGACGGCCGGCTGGTTTGCGGGCGACTGGTAACGCCGTCCTCTACTAAAAATCGCATAACGCGCCTGAAAATGTTTTCACTTGAAAAATAAGTGAACAAAATGCTAAAGGCGTCTGGTTTGATGGAAATTTGATGTTATTTGATAAAAACGAAAAAACAAATATGAAGTAAGTTTCCGTAGATAGAGATTGGCAGTGAAATCTATCTAAATATTTCTTGAGAGAAACAATTTATAAACTTCAGTATCGGAAGATTGATTTTGTCTGTTTTAGGGTCAAACGGTGTCGATGGTGGTGGATCCTAGTCGGCTATATCAAATCTTTTAGGAGACGGGCAATCCATCTTTTAACTTTGAACCTTAGAGCTCTAGTTCGAGTCGAACTAAGCGAGAACGGGTGACGAGGATCAATTAGGTACCGAAAATTAACACGGTGGAGGTTTTCCGAGGTCCGTTACGGCCCGAAAAAAGTAATTTGTTGGGACGTCAGCGCAATTCTGTTTTTCCAGCGCGACTTACAACTTTTAAAAGCGCATCGATGTAATCTTTTTAGTTTGATTAATGCGAAAACTGCTCGAAATCTGTGTAGTACGTAGCCACTTTTTGTGCTTCATCTTATAAATTAGTTTCTTTTTCGTCTGACGTTTTGATAAGTTTTAAAACTGTTTACGTTACGTTTGTTCTCTTTTTCTCTATCGCGCTCTTATTCATTTTCTGTTTTTTCTTTCTTTGTGCACTTCTCGAATAATTAAATGAAACCCCGTTGACTTTCAGTTTGAAAGTTGACTAATATTCCAGCGTCTCAAGAATGGAAACTCGCGGAAATAAGAGCCTGCTTCTAGTCGTAAAGTACATTCTTCATTGTTATGGTTTATAAATCGTGATAAATTGACAGCCACGTGTAACCAAGTAGCTTAATTCTAAAAGTTTACTACCCGATACTGCTTTATATTCAAGAGAATTGAAGTATAGAATATTTTCTGTACAAAATCCCGAGAAATTGATACAGGAAGAAAATTTTACCCAGTAAAGTAAATGATCGATCCTTATTTACATGTGGACATGGAAATTATTTCGAGCAGTTTCAATACACGATTGAGTGCAGCAGAAATTACTGTGAATAGGAAAAGTTGGACAACAAAATAAGAAACAACATTTTGAAAGTCAATGAGGGAAAGAAGAAATAGATAGGTAAACAGTGGAACACCTTCTAGGACTTGAAGAACTAGTTACGAGGTATATCGCCAGAAGAAACAGGACTACAGAGGGGCAAAGAAAGACCTAAACTATTATACCCAAAGGTTTAATAATGTTATATGTCTTAATTTTTTGGAAAATGCAATGATCAGCTCGGGCATGAAGAACTTTGTTTTTCATTTTACTTCATATGTTAGAAAGGGTGAAATCACAAGAAATTACTCTGATTGAAAATTATTTGGAAGTTTTAATAGTAATAACAATATTACAAAAGAATAAACTAATCATCGGGTTATATCCCTTACACTATACGCCTTACATTAATTTTTTATCACTAAAAGAATATTACAGGTACGTATATTTTACCTGGTTATTGATTGTAGATTGTAATTGCTTATTTCATGACTTGCTGCGGCGACAAATTGCTAGCAATCAATCGCTGGAGAAAAATTGCCAGCTGAAAAATATTCCAGCTCCCTTTTCGATTATACACTATCGTCATCGTTTTTGAAAGAACTTCCCGGACACGTCTAACCCCATTTATTTGAGGACGAGTCTTCGTGATGGGCGAAACCGTTAACATCTAAACATTGTGTATATGTATTTAGCACTGCGGACTATTCTATTGCTTACTTTGAATTATCGGACGCGTTCAGAATTCACAATAAGAAAATATTTTTATAAACAATAACATTGGATTACATTAAAGATAGTAACAAATAAAAAATTATTTAGAAGATTAGAGTACAGAAACACAATTTATATATACGGAACTAAGCTTACTATTTATTTACAACACTCATTTATATGGGTGTCTCTATTTATTTGTCCCTTCATTTCTAACACTGTCGATTTATTTCCGATGTTACCACTGTCACTGTCAATTTATTACTAACTCACTGTCGAACGTCTTTCCACTTTTATATATCATGGAACAATCCAGAAGAGTCTCGAAGTTTGTTTACATTGTTTACGTTTTCAGCGAACCGCTTAATTACTTTCCTGGAAGGCAGGTACGGAACACACGTACACAAATACAACGCACACTGCCGACACCGGCCTTGGCTAGTTGAGCCGGCCGGCAACGCATACAAACGTACCCGGTCGCACACAAAATCGCTCGCCTTCGCTACACTTTCTGTTCGTTAAAGATCGCGGGCCTTGTATTCACGATGGTAACGGCGAAACCTCCTATTGCCGCTTGCATTAGTTACATTAAAGTATACTCTCACAAACCTCGCAAGGCAGGAGTTATTTTCAGAGCCGAAAATCTTAGGTACCTACTGAAGAGACAAGATAAATAAAAAGTGAAATCTTAAACGTCTTCTATTTTTGAAACTAAATTTCAGTAGTTCTTAAAGAGAGACGATATTTAATGGTTTGTTGTTTATCTACTGAGTGCCCATTTTACTCTTGTTGGACACCAGAGTGAGCTTCATAAAAACATTATACATATTTATATATAAAAGTCAACTGCATGTGACCGATTTTGATGAAATTTCGTGAGTATGGCTGACTTGAGTGCCAGATGGTTTAAATTTATAACAATAGGTTGCGCTAAATTGTTGGTTAAAAAACGTCAATGAAGCGAATATAATGCAAAGTATCAGAGACAAGTGAGTAGTATAAACCAAATCCGTAGATTAAGTTAATACACTAATTTTTCATATAAAAGATATAATATACGACAAATGTTACACGAAGGTGACATTTGATGTCACGAAGCATTTGACTTGTCCATCTTTTTGCCACACAATGTCACATTTTCTTCCCTTAACACATTTATTTTTTACCTACCCACTCATTTTATGAGTGGTGTAAAACCTCCATCTTTTGATAAAAATGTTCGTATTTTTAAGTCTTATCGTAAATTATCGCGAAAGACTTAAAATGTCTGCAAAATGTCATAATTTTCGACGTTGAACAATTCTAAATTGTCTTCGTTTGGCAGGCCCTCGAAATGCCTTCTGCATATATTTCTCGTATAGTAATTACCATTACGGTCGTAGAACTTTGCTCTTACAATATAATTCTCAACGTCGGCAATATTGTTGTTGCTATAAACAACTACACCAACCGAAATGTGCTTGTAATTAGCTATATTGTATTCAGAAAAAAGTCCTCAAATTCTAAAACCATGTTTACTTACAATGAACACATTTCTTCAGCTGACTACACAGGCTTTAGTGAGAAGGTAAAGGTTCTCGCCTCTAAATACACTACCCCCACTAACATTACTGCATAGAGCCGACCCGTGATGCTTTACCCTCTCCACAACCATTTGACGAAATAAAAGTTTAATAATCAAATTTCCGGTCATGAACCTCCTAATCGGCCAACAACGTTCTCACCCTCTTTTCTAAATAGCCTTGTTATTTATATAAGTACGTGCTGTATGACCTAATAACCGGCCAATGCCTCACATTAAACTAAAACGATTATAGATACAGTCACACGCACGTTCAATGAAAAAGTTCAGTACCCCAATTAAGGTCATTGGCACAAACTCATCAAGATTAAACTCGTTCGAAGTGAACAACTTCCCTCCTCCTCCTCAGTGTCATAGAACCGGCGATTCTATACTACTCACCGCCACTGCCACATAGTAATTACTGAAAAAAATAAGCAATTTTTATGTAGGGTTATATTCTAGGGTGAAATTTTACTCAATGTTTCAACACGGATACAATCTAAAAGTGTTGTTTGTATTTGGATCGTTTCCGAAAATAAATTGTAAACGGCTAGTTTGGCATGTATCGTAAGCACAGTTTCGCAATTTTTTTTTTTCAGTTTAGTAGAAGATTCTCGTTCTGTCTGCTTCTGCCGGAAACGTTTGCGTGCTTCTTGCTCTTGTCGGCATGCAAAAGCCTTAAAAAGTACAACTCTCAACGAAGATTTATTCCCGCTGACTGGACAACGAACGATATTCTTTTCACGTTCCCGACTTCGATTGCGACTGCTACTCGAAAACAGGCTGGAGACAGGCCGACAGTCGTTTCGCGTCTTTACGTCTCGACTCAAGCTCGATCTTGTATTTCTTATTTTCCCGTTTAATTTTCCAATTGTAAGCGAATTACTTTCGACTGGCGAAGTCAACCATTCGAGATCGATTTAAATTGAAATGGCATAAACCACCAGCTTTGTAAAATGATCATTTCGAATACTTTAATAAAAACATAGAAAAAATTCCTTTCAGCTTAATTTTTATTTCGCATCTTCATTACTGACTCCAAAAGCAAGTCTCAATCTATTATATTCGTTAGTTTTATCTGCAGACTATTTTACCTTCGGATAGGTTTAACTGTCATGTACCCAGTTAAATAAAGTGGTAAATTTTGAAATGCAGAATTAAATCGGCATTTTACTTGCACTCGTATCTCGAACGGAATGGCTTTACACGTACACATTCGAAACTGTACGAAACGTAACAGTAATACTTTTGATGCAAACTGAGCTTTTGTTTTCAATTAAATATTCATGAATTCATAACGAGTATAATTAAATATCAACTTTGACCATTAAACGAACGCATCCGTGGTGGCATCATGAATAATAAAACCGCCGGTTAAATGGCTACCGACTGGTCTAATTTAATAACGTAACGTGAGATACAGACCTAAGCCATTACCCGCCTTTACGTTTAATTTAAACCTATATAATAAGTATCTATCCACGTACATACATGAATACATTGTACGTACGTATATACCTAGAGGTACACATAGATTTATATAACTACCTTCATCTCTAATTTATCGTTCATTTCTAAGGGTTAATTTCACACTTATGCTAGTACGGTCATGTTTCACTTCGAGAACCGACCGACCGACCTGTAAAAAGCTACGGCTCCCGTGACTTGCCAAGATGGCTCTATTTGTCATTTAAAACATCTACTTACTTATCGCCATATCCTAGAAGCAGAACCATAGGCCGCTTTGCAAGAAAATGTCTAATAAATCGTTACAACTTCTAACAATATTTCGTTCCGAAAGAAAATAGGGTAATTGTATAGATACGCCTCCCCCCCCCAATCGCTTTTCATGAAAATTGAATATGTTGTAGGGTTTATCACGCTGATCAAGAATATACATATATGTTGGGCGCGGAAACCACCCCTTCATGGTATTTTAAACTTCTTCATTTCGTGTATTTGTCTTCTAAGTCTATTGTAAAACGCGATTAGTAGTAGTGGTTTGTTGATTTATTCGAATATTGAGATCGTCGAATGTTTATTGTTGTAGATTAGATACGGAATAATTTATAGTGTTTATCTATAGGTGATACATGATACTGCTTGTTTGTTTAAACTTTGAAGGCGGTTATTCTTAGTGTGTTACGAATACAAATGTTGGGAGTAACCTAACATAAAGTATAATTGTTATCTATAGAACATTAAATTCCACAAGGAAATCGATTGCAAAAATTATATCTGCAGTTCATTTATAACGTACAATGAAAAAGATTGTTAGCTCATAAATGCTATTGTTTAGCCAAAGTTGACCCATAAATCAAATCAAAACTTTCTGTATAACTAATGTGAAGTTGCCCAAAAAGCCGATAAAGTAGAAGTCAAAAGATGTTGTTGGATTGTAAGAAGTTCCTAGAAAATATCTCTTTGTATAAATAATTAGTACGCACCCTATTGAAGGTTTACTTTTAATTTCTGAACTATTTTTTTTTGTATGTACGTATAAAAGTATGTCGTCAAACAAATTTAAAGTATACGATACCAATTATCGTCATACCAGTTTGAGGGTTAGAATACTGTAAGGGTAAGGACTTCCGCTAGACTTCTTCGTTGGAAATTTCGTGGTAGTTCCCCGGTGTATTTAAGTGCTGCTCGCGAAAGTGCTAAGCAGTCGACAACATATGACGTAGAGTTGATGACGCAGCCCAAAGGAGTCACTAAGAACTGAATGTCCAGGTTTTTGTAACTTTTTTTTTTTTTTGTATAACCTGACAATCTATATTATATTATATATTTATCATCTATTTATATTGCACTACCTACTATACGCAAATAAAACTTACATTATTAAAATTTATATTATGTACTTAATTAGTGCGCCTAAACGTTTTCATTTTTTTCAAAAATAGATGCCATTCATTACTTAAATTATCAGTTTCATCACAGGACGTGAGGATGCCCTAGATTTGCGCCCCCCCCCCCCTTCACTCGAAACGCTGGGCTATAATTTTTATAACTGCTTTATAATTTTATGTTTCAGGATTTTTGATGACGAACAATGAATTTATTACAAGTATGTAATCCTATTAATATACCTATATCTAATGAGAAATGTAAATGAAAACTTACAGCTAGGACTGTGGACTAACAATTTGCTCCAAACATAGCACTCACGGGTTCGAGATACAGGAACACTCTCTAACAAAGTTTTTATTGAGAGTGACTATTAACAACAAATTAATAAATCCAATAATTGCAATGTTATACACTATTTCAAACTTTAAGCAACAAAAAAAAAACAAATATTTCGTTGAAGAACAAATCAGTATTAGTATTAGGTGTACTCGGTTAAAAGCTTCGTGCTGTTTCCAGACCACGTACAACGATTTACGATTTATTTGATTAATTTATCGATTGCTATATTAATAATCACCCTGTCTAAACGGAAACAACACCTTTTAGTTTATTTTTTCCACTATTTTAAACAGGTCTTTTCACGATTGTTTATTGCACGTACTCGGTTTAGCCAAAGGTTCAGCGTAACGCGTAACTATCGGACTTCTGCAGACTGCTGATCCTCTGATCAAAGATTACATATAGTACAGATGCTAGCGCATAGAAAAACGGACATTCTATAGTAACTTTGGTTGCGTTCCGATAAAGACTCCAATCGTGAGTACTGGACAGTGACGCCAGTATATAAAAGTGCGTTCCGATAATGGTGCGGTAACGCTAAAACAGACCAACCTACCAACCTAACCTAGCTCCAATTTTACTTCATTTAACACCTTAGAACATAAATACCACGTTTTCTTTAATTATTAATGTTGATTAAGTCAGATCATCATAAATTAATGAGGAAAAATTGTTCCTGTTGTCGTACTCTCGCCAGGACTCGAACCAGCGTCTTTGGTTTTGCATGCTATTGCTCTAACACAAAGCTACGAGAACACCACAATTATTTAATCTTTATCTACCTTGAGAAAACCTTATACCAAAGGCGAAATGTTGGTATGAATAACCATTAAAATAAAAAAAACATTCACCCCAAATTGGCTTCTTCTTTTTCTTTTTGTTTCATCACATTGGGGAAAAAATTTTATATAATATTATTTGAGTAATTTTTTTTTTGTTTTAATCATTTTGACATCCCATATTGGCATAAGTGAGATTTTATAGGAAAATGTATTCATTTGTAAGAACAACAATGTAAACCCTAATGGGTCATTCATTAATTACGTAAGGACGATTTTGGCTATTTTTGACCGCCCCCTACCTCCACGTATGGATTCATAAGATTTTTCGCACTCCCCCTCTTTATTTTTACCTTAGATTGTAGAGAGAAAGGAGTAAATTTCAACAAAACTCATTATTTTGATAATCCAATAAGCAATGATAAAATATGTGGGTCAAATTTTACATCAGAAATTAAAAAGTAGTACTCGTCATTACTTTACTTTACTTATTTATTATTATTTATGCAAGGATATTTTCTTAATACAGTAGGTGTTTTGGTGTCGTTTACATAAGACGTATTTAATTGTGCTCCAAATAATTAAAATATCAAAGTTACCATTGAAAAATAAATTAATATTAACTTAAAAGTGAAATAATTGTACGTCGATATTTACCAGTATAAACACTGAAGTCAAAACTATTAAAGGTTATATTTTCAACCAACAATAATAATAATTAATCTTCGAATTATTCTAATTGAATAATAAATGGAATTGAACTTAACTGGCTGATTCATTAACAACCAACAGCTGGTGACTATTTAGTCATTCTCTACCAAGGCCAACGAAATTCAATTAAAAAAACCTGAATCAAAGGAAAGACTTTTAGGACGTCAAAGTGAGTCTAAAATTTAAAACTTATTTGTAAACATTGAGATATATTGTTGTTTTCTTTTTATATTTAAAACTTTAGTAGATAATTTAGCTAGTTAGAAAAGATTAGGGTTGATATAATTATAAGTAAAACACACTGATAATGATGATTATTATACCTTCTTCTGAAGATGGCCTTGTAGGCTGAAACAAGTTGTCAAGTATATTAATAAAAAATTTAGTGAAAGTTATTTACAATTGTGTTTTACTTATAATTATATCAGTATGATTAACTTTCATATGGTAAAGGCCAATTCAGTCTTTTTTTTAAAGATTAGGGTTATTTAATTTATTTTAATAATTTTTCATTTGTTAGTATTTCTAAAAATTTATTTAATTGAACTCACTATCTGAGTTGAGAAATTTCATGCTTTCTTGTATAAAATTTTGTAAATATTTAAACAACTGACAATTTTCAATATTATTTTTCATTCTTTTTAAAAAAAGTTTTTTTTTTTAAAAAGATTTTTTTTATTTATTTATTCTTTTGATATTCATGAAATGAATGTCTGTCGCCCAACTTACTTTAAATAGTATTATTAATTACTCAGTGTTCTTTAGAAAGAGCTTAATTTTAAATGGTGAGTGAAAGTGTTTTTATATTTCTTGAAATATTTTGAAGATTCTATAAATTTAATAAACCCTACTTGCATCTTACTGAATTAACTTACCGATCACAATGTTAGTAACAACCCCATGTGAACAGTAAGTACAACTTTAAGTTTATTTCGTACGCAAATTAACCACTATTTTTCACAGTTATTTATTTCACGTGTTCGGTACGACGCGACGTTCTGGCTTCGTGCAGTAGCAATCGCCTGATCGCAGCTCTGTCACAGCCAACTCATGCTATTAAACAATGTAATTCATTATCGCCTCTTTTAAGACGCTGCGTTCGTGGGGCTTATTTTACGCTGTTAGAATATTCACTTTAAGCCATAATACTTTATACAACTGCCACGAGAAATTACGGGCGGTAAATAAATGGTAAACAATATTGTGTATCTTCCAAACTGACAAAGTACCTTAAGACAATTACAAATTCATGTAGGTGTGTATAAATGCATAAATTGAGAATATAACGTTACATTTCCAGATCGTAAGCGAATAGATACTTTGTTAATTATGGTTCTACTTGTTTTCAAAGTAAACAGATTGTCTTGAGCCAACAGTAATGAATTCCAAAGTGTTACGACTTAGTTTTATGACAGAAGGCACACATATACATAAGTACACATCTGTTGTCGTTTCTATTACACTTACGATGACAATGACTCTATGATCATAAGCTATCAGCTACATCATTTACGGTTCGTTATCTTCTAAATTAAATGGCATTACGTATCTCTATAACATTTCGAGCTCATAAAATGCTTTCAATTAATGTATCCAAAGCCAGATTTGAAGCAAAGTTCATAAATCCATCAAAGAGTAACTTAGCAAATAGAGCATTAATTTCCTGTTTTTGATTAGGTGACTTCCTTTGTCCCTACAATGGTTCCATTGTTGAAAGGTAAAAACATGTGACATTGCAACTCTGTGGGAATTATGTACCTACAGTGTTTCTGAAATCATTGTAAATCTTTGACAAAAATTGTTCGCAATTAACCTTGATCTAGAGGATTCAAGACATCTACCAAAATTAGATTAGATGAAATCTGGTTCCTGTTTGTTGTTTCTGCTCATCAAAATAGAGCCCAAATTTTTAACTTTCTCTATAGAATCCTCTGTTTCGAAACTTTATTAACTTCTTCCTTTTGTGACAATAACTAAACGTGTAAATTAGTTTGAGATAGATATCCTAAAAATATTACAAAGCATCTTTTGTCATTAATAATGGCGAAATTGATTTGTTAATTAGTGAGTCAATAGATTCATTAATTTGATCGCTATTTAATAAAATTTACGATAACTTTGAAAGGAGTCAGGTACCAAGCTGTACTCAATTGTATTATTCATTAAATTTTAATTTAATTTTCCAATATATCTATCAATTAATTTTGAAATTCATCACTTTATGTTTATTCGGTAAAAAATAAAAACTAATTACGTCCGAGTTAGTGGAAAATGGAAACGTTTTTGATAATTTAATACAATTTAACTTTCTATACATTAATTAAATTACATGTACTTGCGCTTCATGAGATTATATAAATTGTTTTCACCCCGTTAAAATATGTAATCTACAACTCAATTAAATGGAAGTCTATATGTATTTCTTTCCCTTATTCTGGTTCGATTAGTTAAAAATTAAAATTGTCTGAAATATCCATGTTCATCAGCTCCAAAAACTACCTTTGATCTGATTACCTGGGGCAGTTTATTCTGAAAATGTTGACTTACAGTTTTATCCTGGATACGGATACATCTTCGAATTTGCGGTGAACTTGACTAGACATTTTCACATTCAGACCGAGGGCGGTTATAAAATATTGATGGAGAGCGACGACGAGAAAAAAGAAAAAAGGAAAAAAAGAACAAAACGGCCGGCAATATTGAGTTCGGAACGGTACATCAGTCGATGATTTTCAATTTCCTGTGCTCAAAGAATTACAAAAACAAATGCAAATAGAAACATTAATACAATAAATTCTGTTGAATTGCTTTCCGTGTAAATAAGAGATAGCCATAGTCAATAGTTGATTAAACTTTTTATTCGTGATTATATCACCATATTGTCATTTAGCATTGGTATTTTTTAAATTATTGTCACTAGTACATCGGATTAATTATTTCAAAATTGCAAGGTAAGACCTACCTCACACAATTAGTAGGACAGCGGGCGATTGAGTCAATGATGATGAGACCAGTGTACGCGGCGTTCTATCATCAGCCGTGTACCCCGTCCCCAATTACGCTAAAAGTTCCTTGACATTTCGTGTGTAAATTAGTTAATAAGGTACCTACATGATATTTATTGCTAATTCTATTAGTTAATTATGGTTTATTTTTAATAAAATTGTTTAATTGTTATTAAATTAGGTACAGTCCATCCTTTATCCTAGGAAAGAGAGGGGACACGTAACTCGTAAGCCGACTCCACGTCGAGCAATGTTACATTATTTTGTACTGCCTCCATGAAACGGTGGCAGACAGTGCGTTGGTGTCGGTCATTAAAAGTTTGAATATTATTGAATGGTGTAGTTAGGTTTTATTTTTAGTGTAGTTTTGTTTAAAACAGTGGTAATTTGTTCTTCTTACGGCTGTAAAAGCCGCAGTGAAAGAAATGAACCAGAAATCACATTTCACAGGTAAAAAGAATTTTATTTAGTAAGGTTAAGCAAAGTAAATCGCGTTTAATTTGTTTATTGTTTACATACTACTTAAAATATGTTACGATTTACGTGCAAGAATCATTAATGCGTAATATTTTTTTTGTTGGAATGGTTTACTTATGGTGTAAGAAACAAAAAATACTTTCAACGTTGTAAGAAGCATGTGTTTACCATAATATTACCATAAGCGACGTCACTTTTGGTTATAAAAATCTAAAAAAGTAAAATTATTAATTAAAAAAATTCTTCTTAAGGTTTATTTTCGCCACATCATGTTAATTAACGTTAATAAAATAATTCTTTGCATTTGATTTCATTGAACATGTATAAGTACTACTTGACATAAAATAAATAATATTTTTCTTGGTAACGTATGACGCAAAACAACAGTTCTTAATAATTTTTTACTTTATCAAATAAACAATTGATACTCTGTATGGAATTATAATTGTACGAATAATGGTAACAAAACTAACTCCCTCTTAACATTGTATGTTGCGCTACTGAGCGATGACTTGTGGTTCCATCGCGTAACAATTTGCAGTCGACGATTATGCGTCCCCATTCTTTCCTAGTCTAAGGTCTATCCCAACATACTCAGTAAAATTATTAAAACAAAAACTCAATATTACATTACCACTTAGAGGAGAGGTAAACGACGTGGAGCGCATTCTCAGAAGAAGAAGAATAAGAAATAGAAAGTTTAACACTATCTGCGTAATTTAGCTACAAAATAAATTCACCACCATTTAAAGGATTCCACTAACGGATGCAATGATACGAATCCACACAATAAATTATAAATCTGATGATAAAATTAAATTATTTTTTCATAAATTAATTCATGATTATCATTCTGTCGAAGCGTCTAGACGCGGATCGCCATTTCGAAATTGTTAGTTCTCATCAGCACATCATAGGTAGCTGAGGCATTAGCTACAATTCTGACTCACCACCAGCAAGGATCCTTTGGTTTAAAGATATCCTTTCTTGGTTCTGTCGTACAATAGTTGTAGCTCTTATTTTCAGTCTTTGGTCTTAAGACAAGCTTGACACTTAAGGCCATCTTTGATCTATTCGCGGCCCTAAGCACTTAGAGAGATGATGCTGTTTATATAACCATCATACGACCATTTTGCTCAGACAGTAGTTGGCTGTTATGGTCCTACACAAAACTAATGTTTTTATTAGTTCTCGTTGGTGATCTGTCAAAAACTAAATTTTGGGCCCTTAAGTACTCGCACAGAGTTAGCAATGGAAAAGACGACCCTGTAGATACGCACTTCCATCTACTCCTACTCTGAGCAAGTGTTTGTGTTTCCTGAATTCTAACCCATTGAACATCCTCAACTACTTACAAACAGTACATATTATCTAGTTACCCCAAAGCCCTTATTTACTCCTGTTTGATTCTTCAACATGTCTCCAACTACCCCTTTATGTCCCAGAAGGTGTCTCAGCAACATACCTCTCATTATCCTTATTAATTTCCATCGTGCCCTTTATCATCTTCCGAATACTAATGTATGCTTAAGGAGCACCCTATTTTTGTAAATATTTTCGAAACTATGGATTCAGTACGTTATAGATTGTCAATCGAAGTCGCAATAGGTACATATAAGTATCTAATGCAAAATGGCTTGAAAGAAGAATACGTACGTAAATGTGATGTTGAATTAGATTTCATTCCCGTACCAAGGGACTATATTCAATTTTCCTGCATCCGACCTTAGACCACTATCGCATCATGATGGCAAATTTTTCGTAACACACGCGAATGCCTTTCACTCTTCCACATCCACGTAGACATCGAGTCGGAGCAATTTCCTTTTTCCCAGAAAACGAAGTTTCCGTATGCAAAATGTTTTCGTTCCAACGCGACCACGTCTCTCTTTCGTTGCCATTGCAATTTTAACCCATCGACTTTTGTTTTCGTAAGAAAGTGCATTTCGGAGGTAATTGAATCCGTCGAGTGGCTGGAGATGACGATATTAAACAAGTCCATTGGGACAAACTTGAAATATGATTTGCACCAAATATTACCTATAGATATGCGGATAAATTGGGATCTTCGAACTTTCTTCCAAGTCTTTGTAACAAAACTGTAACGTTTCCCAAAAAGTGATTTAGACACGACTACTGAATTTTTTACCAGTTGTAGTGGAGGCTGCTTTAAGACAAACGTCCTGCTAATACTAAGCTTCATAATTTGTACAAAAAAATCCAAAATTTAAAAACCTCAAACACGCACCAGCCATATTTTGTTTTTTTTATTCCATTGACTCCATTCCACTTTAGTCAATTTTTTTATTATGCCAAAATCAACAGAATGAAATTACGCAAGGTATCTGGAAAATACTCGGCGCCAAGTCCACATTCATTCCCATTCTTTATCTCTATTACATCGAGTTCTCTTTGGCGCGTTCGTCGAGTCTACCAGTACTATATACAGGAAAAATATTGTGTAACGTCATCAGAAAATTTTTAGATGCAAATATCTCGCTAATTACTGCATATTGTTGGTCTATATTTTATAAGTAATGAATATCGATAATAACCTTTCATTTGTTGTAAAAAATAAATTTTTGTACATTTATCATAAATAATATTATTTTATTTATCGCTAAATTAGGAAGCTTCAGATTGATTCATTATTTAATACGAAAATTGCAATGTTTAAATTTCCGCACATGCATTTAAAATAAATAAAAACTCACTAATATTAATATTTTAAGCCAATAAAAAAACAAGGGTCAACTATCCTATTATGAAGATCAATTTACTGATAGATAAACGTTTCAATATTTAACAGTGCGTAACAAATTGCTTTTAGTATTAATTTCTTTCTTGATAAATTTTTATTTCTTTAGAATGTCAATTTTTTACGTAAAAGGCGATTATAAATCCATTATTTATTCGCCTCGTCCTATCTGATTAAACAAAAAAAGGTTAATTTGTCTAACGACCTGTTTTTAATGCTCGAATGAAGAGAGACTGTTACAAGGACATACAGATAACACCAACGCAAATGGATTGTCAACCTTGAAGACTCCGCATGCCATAGCATATCTGTAGAACGATAAATAAATGTTGCTTTCATATGTTCTGGTTCTAAGAAACGAATTAATAAAAATGATTAGATATTATTCTATCTATTTTGAATAAACTTTACCCATTTATTTTTTTTTTTAACCAATTAACTATAAAAAACTGTTCCAATGTATAAATTAATGATTTTCCAAATTTTACTGGCATTTTTCACACGATTAAAGACGTTCCACGCAAGTATTGACACCATAGACATTGATAGAGAATAGACTTAGAACTTTCCTCACAAAAATGACCATTTTCTTGATAGAAGCAATGCTCTCTGTGGTCAGGTTATCTTTATACATAGCAAAAAACACTTAGCGTTAAAAATAATTTTTAGCCTTGTATATAAGGCTCAAAACAATTACTCCTGGAATGCTCCATCAGGATTAATAATTATTTAAATCCCAATTTTTTGCTGGAGCAATTATTAATTAATTATGGAGGAGCATTTTTTGAATCAGCTTTTGAGCATTATATACAAAGCTAGAAATTATTTTCCGTACTAATTTTTTTTACCTACGGAAAAGGCAGTATTCCGAAACCAAAAAAGGCCGTACATTCGCTTTCTCTCTGGCACTTTAAGATAGGGAGTGCTCAGTCCATTCTATATTTGTATCGCTGATACCAAATGGTTCACGATTCACATTATCTGGGCAACTTTATTGAACACGGTATGTACTTTGATGATCATATCAATGGAAGCAAACATTTACTTTCAGGCTTTTGGAGAAGGGTGTTCTAACGAAAGAACTATTCGTCATTGGTACATTGATTTGCAAATTCTTTTTTATGGAAATGCGACATTTAAAAGTTAACCCCACTAAAGATCTCTTTCATTGATTGATGGCGATCTTCTCATCGAATCTGTGGAAGAAAATCCTTCAAGAAACGTTCAATACAACCCAAAATAAGGAAGATGGGACCATTTCCAGGTATTCAAAATTAGCCTCAAAGGTTAAAAGGGCTGATACGTGGATCCCACACGAGCTGAGCAAGCGTCAGCAATTGAAACGTCAAGAAATTTGTTTTTCCCTACTCGCACGTCAAAAAAACGAACCTTCTCTTCGGAGAATAATTACATGGGATGAAAAATGGATCATGTACTTTAATAGACGTCGAAGAGGTCAATGCTCATCATCATCACTGTATGGTGGTGTATGGTTGACGTTATCAATTTTTCATTTCTGTAAATTCAATGATATACAACCAAGAAATTGACCAGATGACTAGTGAAAAAAGGACATTTCCTGTTGCATGATAGCGCTCGACGTCATGTTCCAGTACAGATGTAAAAAAGTTGAAGGATGAGGGCTTTAGGTCTTATCTCATCCCCCACATTCTCCTGACCTGTCCCCTACAGATAATTATTATTTTGGGAGTTTCAGAAAATTTATAATAGGAAAATTATTTCAATAATGATTCAGATTTTAAAAAACTGTTGACTTTATTTCATGTCGTGATTTAAAATAACAATAACAATAACAATCTATCCAGTAAATCCCTGAATTTTATTCAAACATGTAGACGTGTGCTTCCTAATAGGAGATGAAAATAAAAATCTGTGAGATACTGTTATTTTTTTAAATATGATATATGCATAAATACCCTCGATGAACAAAAACCTATCGAGAAAATAAATTTTGTATTCCTAGTACGAATGTTTCTGAATAAGAGTAGAGACGTTTCAATCATTAATTACTGCACTGGGACGTATTTTAGGCAATTCGATGAAAAGGCAAATGCAGCTGCTTTGACGGAATTAATTAGTCGGTAATTAAATTTATTTATGCATAAAATCTACTGCCATTAGACGAAGCATTCGTTGAAAGGAAAGGAAAAGAATTAAAAAAAAAATTAATGAACTTTTCGCCGAAACCGTTCAGTGTGATTTTGATAGAAGACGAACGAGCAGAATTGCGCGAATCTTGTTAGTAGAAGAATGCCAATTTCCATTGAATCCAATTACTGGATTTTTCAAGCTTTGCAGTCGTAACGAACCGTGAACTAGTGCTTGCCGCAATGAAAATATAAATGAGCATTCCTTTGCCATTCCAAATGCATCTGCATCTTTTCCACCACATCGAAAAAGTTGACTCTACTTACGTCAGGAAGCCGCTCTTTTCGATATAAATTGAAACAAACCCTAGAATCTATCTATTCAATTGCTGGGAAAGCTTTTCACCACCGGAAATTGGTTTCTCTTCTATTACTTCGTGTCATTTGATCGAGAAAAACAAATTACTAGTTAATTAATTGACTTTCTTAATTGGTACACTTTTGGTGCTTATCTAAAAAAATACAGGAGTTCCTACTCAATTTTCAAAGAAGTACCATTGCTAGCAAATACAAAAAACTGATTCTATTGATTGATTGCTTAGAATCATTTAGGTGTTTCAATTTTTCTTACTTTGAATGATAAATTTTTTATTTCTTGGTGAAGCTTTATCTTTACAGCTGCCAATATTTGTTATTCACCTACATTAACACGCGACTTCTACCAGCTCCTCAGAGAGAAGTCTACTCTTTGTAACCGTCGTAAGGGGGGTATCCTCACTTTCTAGTTAAAATCGAGAAAAGAAAAACAAACAAAAATTAACTTTTCAAAAATATTTATTTATTTATTTATTTAAATCGAAGAATTTGGCTGTGAATGTGAATCTTCTAGTGTTAGGACCTTTTAATTACGTTGTGTTAATAGAAATGTAGTAACTTAGATTCTTTTATGAGTTCCGTACAAGTTGTATGTGCTAACAAAGAAAACACAAGAAATTTGAGCCACAGGATTTATTTATATTATATACATATTTACAATTGCCCTTGGTTTCGGTTCGGGAAGACAAGCACCTTTTTATTTTACCATAGAATTTAGGGTTGGGACAAATGTGCCATCAAAGACATTTAATAGCCAAAGTTATGTGTTGGTACAAAGTTCGAACATCGTCAAACAGTGCAACAACGAATTGTGTAGGAAAAACCCTCACATGTTCGTCTTGAACTGGGAGAAGGAAAGTCGTGCAGATCGTGAACTTTAACCGTCGAAAAAGCCATAACCGCTGTAAGCCCATGGGCTACCTTGAGATGCTCAAACAGTGATAGTGGTTCAAAGAAACCAAAACGGATACCTTCAACTGAAAGAATAGATACCGCCAAATTGATTTAATACGGTAGCTACACGTTCACCTGAATTAACCATAGGAGCGTAAACCGTAGGGAGATCTTTGTAAATCCCTACTGGTAGTTTTACTCCCTCAGGCCGATTTAGTCAACATCTACGTTTACGTAATTTTGTAGCTAAATATACCAAAGTTAGAATGAACCCATTCTAAAACAGCTGATCAAAACTTCTCAGGCTATACTGATTTAATAAAGCAAATTAAAGTGCTTGTCATACACCTCCCTAGTACCAGGAAGCAGTACATGAATCAGTGAAGAATTGTACATGATCCAAAAAGGACTCGGATTAGACAATTGAATCTTAAAATTAATGACACAAGATAATCGCAATCAAACAGTATAAATTCATTAAACCTGGAGGGTAAAATAAGACAATGGTAGCGATGCAATTCAAAATTAAAAGTAACAATAAATAAAATCATGAATCTGGGAAAGTTAAACGACCTCAAAATACGAATCAAATATCGGTCAGTAAGTTACCCACCTTTGTATTGTATATCATCGGCATTGGCAGCATGAGGCTCGGGGTTGACGGCCGAACGACCGTTAATGGGGTAGTTTATGGTACCGGACAGATCGGTCAGGCGGTGGCGTCGAACGGTACGACTCAGGGACAATGGTTGATAAGCCGGCAACAGTGGCGGGGTTGTATACAACTCAGATTAGGGGTGGTGGCGGTCAAGTACCAAATTACGAACACGGAACCAAAAACGAACAATTCGAATCAAAATATGCGCTTTGATAAATACCTATTGGACTTCACCTCCGATCGGTTTAGAACACTACTCAACTGACCACATGGCACAATAACTCCCTACACACCCTCTGGCTAAACACATGGCCTCAGATTGCATTCCGTTGTACGAAAGTTGTCACAAAACGCCACTTTTAAAGACGTATTTCGTCCTTTTCTTACTTATTAAGTACGAAAAATATTTTAAAAGAAATTATTCAATCCTATTCTCATTTCAAATCAAAGCAGAAAAATAATGGAAATTAGAAATACGAACTAAAAAGAAATATTGAGATGAAGGGACGAAAAAAATACCTGCGGTTCAATTAGACAAAATTGGTTATCAGATAAAAACCACCTGTTGAATAAATAAATACAAGAGAATTATTTATAATATTGTAACACCCGGGTGCGGGTGGTTACATCTTGGTCTACTCCTGTTAAATCGCCAGAATGTTCATTGTGTTGCCCGTTCCATTTTACAGATCCTCAGCATCAAGTTTTGGCCAGTTATTCAAAATGGTTTTAGAGTACCAACAAAACATAATAACGTCTCCAAAACGTATGACCAAATCTTTTTTCCTCCGAAAACGCCACACCAAACAGTGATTTTAAGAAAATATGTAATGACAAGTTTTTCATTTTCCCATGAATGAAAATTTTGCCTACTAACCTATTTGCATATGTCCAAATGCTCCTCGACCGTCATGGCGATTTACAAAAGGAACTCATCCTCATCTCACCCCCAGACGATCGTACCACGTTTTAAAAAAATATAACGACCCATGAAGTGAAACTAAATGAATTTTGCTTCTATTTATTTCGCAAATTCCAAATTGTTCCAACAGAGTAAAGTCTTTTGCACCACCTGCTTAATGAGCGAGACCAAGATCAAGACCAAGACCATAGTTATCTTGGTCTTAATGATCGTATCTTGGTATTGGTCTTGAATTATTAGTTTTAGTCTTGGTCTTCGTCTTGGTCTTGCATAAAATATGTGTTTTATATTTATATTTTAGACTTTTCAGTTTATCTAAAATTCTCTAGCGGGTTCATTAATTATTTTCAACAATAAGTTTGGTAAAAGTCTCATTATGAGTCTTGGTCTTCCGCAAATAAGTTTTGGTCTTGCAGAGTTAAGTCTTGGCCTTGATCTTAATTTATACAGACAGTCTTGGTTTTGCAAAATATTCAACAAGACAGAGACTAACTTAGCTAATTACTATTTTGAAGGAATGCCATATTATTTGAGATCAATTATTGAGTAAATGTCCTTAATCTTCTTCATTAATCTCTTGATTGTTGATAAAGAAAACAGTTCAATTTTGAGAGAGACCCTCAACCAAGAGACACACCCAAATCAATTTTTTTGTTATTATAAGAATTAACAATAAATAAAAATAAAATAGATATTTAAGACATACTCCTGCACGTTGCCAAACTGCCATGCGTTATAGGTACCTATTTGTATTCAAAATGGAAAAGTTTTGGAGATGAGCTGGGGGTGTGTAGTTGTTGAGGGCAGTGAAACGTTTATAGTGCGAAGTGTTCGGGAAAGTGAAACAAATTGTTGCAAAACCCGAAACAATAAACGTCACGTCGATGTAGACGACTGGGGCTAATTAATTTCTACCATGTCTTATAAAGCCGAAAGTGTTCTCGCGCCCTTTATTTCAGCAAATTATAATAAAGGAACGAAATTAGTCAACGTCAGAATTTTAACTCTTCAACTAAAGATGACAGGCGGGACATCGAGGCATAACAAACCCCACAACTAAAAAACCGAACTTGTACCACCAGCACCCCTCTATTAATCTTCTCGGCTTAAATTTAAATGTTGAGGATGGAATGCAATCCGTAATTTATCGTGAGATAAAGACGAGAACAGAATTACTGGACGTGGAATTTATCAGACATGAAACAACACGTGGATGACTCCATCATAAATAGTTTTGGTTTCTTAATTTTTAAAAGACCAGAAGTCTAGGATGATTAATGAGAGAACTCAAAACCAAAATTCAATCTTCTTTTTGTCAATAAAATTAGTCGGCAGTTTTTTTGTGGATGTGTGATCAAACTGGTGTTAGGGTTTTCGGTTTTTGAGGGTTATCAAGAAGAAATTTATTACATGGAACAGGTCCCATGTACTTTGTCGTTTGGCCGTAAATTATTGGGATTTATTTAAAAGAAAGTGATAGCTGGAGTTTTCCAATCCAACGACTACCGAGAACTTTTGATTATTCGTCCCTTGAAAGGGGCAGATATCTTAAGAAGGAAAAAGGACCAGAACCTTCGTCCCCGTGGATAATAAATAACAAACTGGAATCATCATAAATATATCAATGCATGAACAGTTGGAAAAAGATTATCTCGCGACACTTTCATTTTATCTAACAAAAATATTGGAACGATATATATTCTGGAAGCCTGGAACGTGTCAGTATTTATCATTTGAAAGTCGTTCCATTTGAATGGATGTAGACTGTAGAGTATACCTACATAGTTGGTAGGGGACAGACACAGAAAGACAATGGGCCTTGCAGATAAAACTGCTACAATTGTGGAAGAAAGATGAGACGCAAAAAGTTCGTGAAAGGCGCGGATAATTTAGTGCGAATGGTTCGGAAAATTGATAGCGGACTCGATAGCTCTGACCCCGGATCGAAGCGCACACATAGAAGTGGGCTTCCATTATTTTCTATTAGACACACGA
Organism: Agrilus cyanescens; assembly: GCA_947389935.1. Classification (NCBI taxonomy): domain Eukaryota; kingdom Metazoa; phylum Arthropoda; class Insecta; order Coleoptera; family Buprestidae; genus Agrilus; species Agrilus cyanescens. Next base: position 14,265,835 of record OX376713.1, on the reverse strand, counting down.
GATGATTCATTTAACGTGTCCACTGGCTAACTTTCTTAATTGAATAGGTAACAAATGGACGAGAAGTTCTCCATCATCGTTCAAACCTAAGACTTCTCTTATTCTTTTTCTTCTTCACAAGTTGATGGCCGATACTCTCTAGTGACCACAAACAATTCCTTGAACTATGAGTTATGTAGTGTTTTCTCAGATCTGCTAAAGTTGATGGATCAGGCCACGAGACACGCCGTCTAACTGTCAATTTTGGAATATAATATAGGACATATCGAAGACCATTTTAGTTTCTGGGTGTTGGGGATGTTTGTATAGGATCACCTAGTTTTTTTTTGTCCTATATAATATGTAGATCCTATTAATTTGCAATTATTTGTTCATGTTTAAAACTACCATTGAGAGCCATTGCACCCAAGATATAAATTCATAGAATTAAAAATTATGAAGAAAGGAACCTGTAATCACTGATTTTAGGTTTATGTTTATTAACCACCTAAAAAATTTTAGTTGCCCAATCGTTTGGTTGCAAAAATAGCGTGCATGAATTCTTATGAGTGTGCGCCCATTTAGCTAGCCTAACCTAACCTAACCTAACCTAACATAACCTGACCTGCCATGACCTGACCTAACCTAATCCAATTAGAGAGTCCGGAATAAAAATCACGATCATAGCAGTCGATAAAATTGTATTTATCGATTATTAACCATAGATGGCGCTCTCGTGTCGTCTTTGGTCGTTATTGAATCCACTTCTAGTAAGAGGAGACTTTGGTCGGTCTGTATTCTGTCGGAGCCACCTACGACACGCTGATGAGAGCCAACCAGCTCGAAATCGCGATCCGTGTCTGGTGGTTTCGACAGAATACTGACCTGACCAAGAACATGTTTTGTTTTATTTTGGTATGCGTGCCTTCCACGGAAGTCGTTGCTATGCGAAGGTCTGGTTAAACAAGTATTTTCTTAATGAAAAGGAATTTTGTTGAACATTACAGTACCTGTATTCGTAGTATTAACCATAGATGGCGCTCTCGTGTCGTCTTTGGTCGTTATTGAATCCACTTCTAGTAAGAGGAGACTTTGGTCGGTCTGTATTCTGTCGGAGCCACCTGCGACTCGCTGATGAGAGCCAACCAGCTCGAAATCGCGATCCGTGTCTGGTGGTTTCGACAGAATACTGACCTGACCAAGAACATGTTTTGTTTTATTTTGGTATGCGTGCCTTCCACGGAAGTCGTTGCTATGCGAAGGTCTGGTTAAACAAGTATTTTCTTAATGAAAAGGAATTTTGTTGAACATTACAGTACCTGTATTCGTAGTATTAACCATAGATGGCGCTCTCGTGTCGTCTTTGGTCGTTATTAAAAGTGACAATTTTTAGAAAAGGAGGTAAAGCTCCAATTCTAGTAGAGAAGATTAAAATAATTTTTTTTATTTACAAAAAATAATATCCACTCCGAGTTTTGAGTTTTGTTCTTGAATATTTTCGATAAACTTCATTTAAATCTTTTTGGGTTTGAGATACTCTAAAATACCTGCATAGTTTTATATTTTGATTTCATAAATTCAAATTATTGATTTCGCAAATTTTCTTAATTTGTGGGCTACAATTGTGGGTATGTCATGTAGGCCAACATACTCCGGAGATGCCACTGTTATTCTAATTTTAATTAACCAAGCAATTTTCTGAACTAAATTTTAAGATTAAAAAAAATGGGAGAAATTATCGAATGAAAGAAAAATTTCGAAAATTATTATAAATGGTGCCCTCTGTTGCTGTTACCTTAAAAGCTAAAAAAGCTAGCATTTATGAACTCTTCGTAAGCCAGAATTCTACACGACTGAGCGTATATTTGAAGGCTTTCGGTTAGATGGCACTTCGATGCTGAAAGAGGTTGAATGTTTTTGAGTTTCAAAAATTAAAAAAAAAACTCAAACGAGAGCTCCAGCACATAATTTTTTATGTTTCTAATTAAGTGCGCTGCTAAAATATAATACTAAATTGTTTACCAATTGAAATTTGCTGATTTCTGTTTATTTAAAAGATGTTTGCCAGTGGCGTGTGTAAAGGAAAATCTTAAGGCTCCCTCGCAATATCAAGTTTGGGGACCGCCCTTATAGGCTTCCTTTTCCAGATAAATTTTGTTTATATGATAAAATAGCTGGGTAATTTTTGTGAAACGCTACAAATAGTATTAATTTAATACTCAATCCAAAATAAGTGCAATAAGTTTAAAGATATGGAGGAAAATATGCCATGATTTATTTTTTTAGGGTCGGTAAAAGTATTAAGTAACTGCAATTCAAAAATTGTAGTTAAATTGTTGATTTATTTTACTATTGGAAATCAAGCAATGTTTGTTATTTTTAGATTAGATAATGAACCGATGAATGTGTTTTTTTCTGTAATAGGTTACGGTAGTGGGTGCGCGCGTGTGTGTGTAAAAGTACAAATTCACTTCTCCACAACATCGTACAGATACACACATTGAAACAATTACATGTTATTTTTGTGAAATGTTGCCGGGTATCAGAAATCATTAAATTTTACTAGCCGTAAGACAAAAAAAAAAAAGAACACTGGCGATTTCTTTTGAGGTAAAAGTAGTAATTTCTAAATTAATTATGCATTTCCCAGTTATTGGGTAGTATCCTCGATAAAAAAAAAATTATTTTTACAATAAATCAATCTACTAACAATAGTTATATTTATAGAAAAACTACAATAGGCAATTCGTTACCTAAGAATTAACAACAATAATTAACAATTACTCATGAATCCACACTTAAAAGAAAAAAACGAAATATAGAATTAAAAATGTTCAAAAAGATATATTTGTTAACGTTCGTTCATAAAATTCAACTAATTAATTTTATAAATAAATGTATATTTCTATTTTTCTTTAGTAGTAATAATAATTAAATGATATATTTTTTTATATTGTTTGGAATTAAAAACTTTTTTAACAAGAATTATATAATATAATAATAATTTATTTTATGAGCCACAACGACGACCGTTTCATCAGGTGAATGAAATTCATTAAATCGTATTACATTTTTCAGTTGTAGTTCTATATATACAGGACAAACTGGTCGAACATTTAAAAAAAAAATACGTGTGGCACTCGGGGACTGCCGCGGTAAAGCTATAGCATAGCATTTTTTATCAACTTATGCAATTATAATATTTATGCAATATTTTTTTTCTTTGATATTAATATAACAATAAACCTATATACTTTCTCAAAAACAGCTGCTTACGTTTTCGTCCGATTTCGGAGCAGCTCGTCTCGATCCGTGCGAGAAACGTACAGTCTACACACATACGTTTAGTCGCACGCACACGCCGCACCGCTGTGCCGGTCGGAGTGGGGGGTGTTAGGTTTTTTCGTTACGGAATTTCTAGATTCGGTCGTCGCGCTCAAAGCTATGCAATAGCTTCTTAAAAACGAGTTGAAGAACATATAAATAGTTTTGAATTCAAAAAATACAATTCGAGATAGTACTATAAATCATAATTTTAATGAAAACTTCAAAATTCTAAATATATGTACCAAGTAAGAGTTACAAGTTGAACCTATTAGAGAGTATAGAAATTAATAACCATAATAAAGTAGGAATTTTACTAAACAACCCCCTCAATTATTTAATAAAGTAATACAACTGAATGTACTTATTTATCCACCTGATGAAACGGTCGTTGTGGGATTATAAAATAAAAATGTTGAGACTTAAAAAGAGTATTTTCGTTTATCTCATTCCTAATATTTTTTTTTTTTTCTCGTACTATACATATGCATATAGATTTAATTTTTATTAGAACTAAAATAAAAACAAATCTAATTAGTATAGAAAACCCCTTATTTTTGTAGTGATTTCTAAAACAAAATACGTCACAAAATCTATAATCTGTACTGATTATATGAATCCTTTCCCACGATGATCTAGTAATATTGTAAGCCTTAAAATAAAGTGCAGAGGGGGATGGGGTGGACGACCGTTGCCCATTATATTATTTCATGCTCTATGCTGATGTAGGAGGAACGACCCTCGCATTTATCGTCCACAGACGCGTGTACCTGTGTGACCCTGATTGATTTGAAAAAGGGGGTGCAAGATGCACCCGGCACTCGAACAGTTGGCACGAGTCATAGCATGGGTGGGATTTCCTATTAAGTACCTTTGCCATGTGTCACTAGTAGGATTTGTATAGGCAATGGGCAATGGCGATTAAAAAAAAAAAGAAAAATTTTAATTGTGTTTCTCATTTTAACGGCTTCATCAGAAAAATATAAAATATACTAAATGATAAAAAAAAATGGAATACAAAAATTTCTGCTGTAACTAATAAAAGTTTAGTTGGAAAGACATATAAAACACATATAAAATTTAACTATTTTTAGCCCATGTTTAGGTAAGAATAAATTGGATTTCATCCAGACTTAAGATTAGCAAAACTTATTATTATTTATTGTAGTGTTAATTATTTTTGCTCATTTGTTGGGAATAGAAGCAATCTTCTATTTTTCCATAGATACAAGAAAAATTTACACGAATTCTTTAGAGACGCACTTAAGCTATGGTACTTGCACATAGTTCAACTCATTAATCCATTGATTGGCAAAACAAATAAGTTAAAAATAAAAACTGAGTAAAAGGTTATCGCATATAATACCTACTGTTGCTCACCTAACCTAACCTAACCTAATCTAACCTGACCTGGCCTGGCCTAACATAACCTACCCTAACCTAACTAAACCTATCCTACAAATTAACCAGTTTTTGTTAGTTTCTTTAATTATCCAGTAATTATTACCACTTCTCAATAGATGTAGATACAAGGATGTCCAATTATTTATCGTTTAATGTATATGTTTGTGTTATTTGATATTTCTATCTATTGTAGTTAGGAATTATTTTAAAAATAATTTATAATAAATTAATTAAATTAAATAAATCTTATAATTTATCGTAGTATTAATTATTTTTGCTCATTTGTTGGAAATAGAAACAATCTTCTACTATACCATAGATACAACAAACTCATTAATCTATTGATTAGCAAAGCAAAATAGTTAAAAGTAAAAACTGGTTATAAGTAAAAGGTTATCGCAAATAATACCTGCTGTTTCTGACCTTATCTAACCTAACCTAACCTAACATACCCTAACCTAACTAAATCTAACCTACAAATTAACCAGTTTTTGCTAGTTTCTTTAATTATTCAGTAAGGATTACCACTTCTCAGTATATGTAGATACAAGAATGTTCAATTATTTATCGTTTAATGTATGTATTTTTGTTATTTGATATTTCTATCTATTGTAATTAGGAATAATTTTAAAAATAATTTATAACAAATTAATTAAATTAAGTAAATCCTAAGTGGAAAACTTATTATTATTAATTATCGTAGTATTAATTATTTTTGCGCATTTATTGAGAATAGACACAATCTTTTATTATACCATAGATACAACAAACTTTTTCAAAAGCACTTTAGGAACGCACTTAAACTATCGTATTAGAACGAAATTGAGTATGGGTACTTAAACATAGTTCAACTCATTAATGTATCGTTTTAATGATCCCTTTTTGCACGCAATACAAAAATTAACGATACAATATAATGACAAATAAAGTTTCGATTTATATCTAAAGCAAAAAAGGGGTAGTATCACATATAATTATGGTGTCTAAAGCCTTTTTTTAAATACAGCAATTCTTTTTTGAAGCGAACCTTCTTTAGGAGCCTCAATGTCACATATTTCGTCGACAAAATCTTGAAGCCAAATCTCAACCTCTAAACGCGATTTAGTAATGCCTTTTTGTTTGGTGATTAGTACACCTTTAGGCATTGTTTTAATTTTTTATAAAAAATATTGTAGGCTTTCCGAAATCGGCCACTAATCTGTAACAGATTGCGGATCCTGTCGTTTCTCACATAGCGAAATAACCAAAACAGTCACAACGCGTTCCGAGTAAAACTTTCGCTCAATGTCCGAATTCAGCAATTTTAATACACACATGAGTATACCTACCTATATAAATGTGTGTTTAATTCTTCCAAGTCCCTGTGTTGTACACCAACGCCATATGCGTTCCCAAAAGACATCTGTTCTGGAGCAGCTGCCGATTCTGTCCGTTATCAAATAAAGCGGCACTCGGGATTCCCTCATTTTACACTTGGGTCTAATGGGCACATTTTGAATCCGCTTTCGAAAAATGTTGCTAGCACATACCCCCAAAATAGTTACCTTATTCCAAGTCCGGCACATATGACGGTAATACAGCAACAAAATAGGTTCAGCAATTGCTGGAAGGTGCGGCGACACGTGCACGATTATTTTGATTCGATCCTTTATCAGAGTTGGTAATTACATTTTTTCGAAAAAAGAATCAAAAACATTATCTAAATTTATTTCTTCTCGAAATTTGGTTTGTAAATGATGTGAAATAATAGTGAAGTTACAATGAAACAAAATTCAAAAAGTGCCAGAAAAATTGCGAGAAATAGAAGAAACCCCATAGCAAGGGTAAGTACATTAAGGATTTTTTAAAATTTGAAAACTTTTTTTAAGAAGCAAATGTTTTATACGCACTCTATCCAGGTGAAAACAATTTTTTTTTAAGTTTAAAATGTTGACTAAGTATTTTTTTGTTGCTTTTGGTATTTAAATCTATCCCAATTGTAAATTAACAAAAAAGTAATTTCGAATTTCATTACATTCATTAAACACCTGTCATTCTACCTCAGCTTTGTTGCTACAGCCACTTCTCATACAAAAAAAATACAATTAACTGGATGTTAACAAAAATTATAAATTATTAATTCTTCATTCTTTCGTAGTTAATTAATAAGTACCTGATTGTTTTAAGGTACGCAATCAAAATAATGACCAAGTGACAGAGCTGCTCAAATTATGTCTCCAAAAAGTCTGCCAATTGCAAGAAGATTTACAAAAGTGTGACGACGTAGAAAATGATCCGGAAGCTGCAGGGTATGCAGCTTGTGCTATGGAAACCCTTAGGTTCCTGGCAGCTGAAGGTTTACCACCTGATCATCCCACTGTGAAAACGTTGACCGAAAAATTGATGGGACAGGAAAAGAAAGATTAAAAATTTTACAATGGTACTATAGTTTATTTTAAATATGTATCGAGGTTTAGTCTGCTAGTTTTACTATACGTCTATATCTAGCTTTAATTTTGGACATTACGATTAGTTCTCAGAAAAAAAATATGATAGATAAGTACTTATTTTTTTTTGTTTGGAAAAATTACACGAAATTTGTTGATTTGGACAAAACAGTAATATAAGCTATCAAGACCGGAATTCATAGTAAATTAAGGTTCAGACGTTTCATCAGCTACTGCGGCTGACATCTTTAGTGGAACAGCAAGGAAGATTGTATCTCAAAGTTTCGGCAGCGACTAACTTGAGAGTTCATGTTGCAATCTTCGCTCTTGTTAATTCTCACACCCACCGAAGATGTCAGTAGCAGTTGCCGTCGTTATTGAAGGCCAGAGCGTTAACGCGCAACGTCATATAAGGGAGTCCTCGTAGGGAATTGTTTTAATTTAATAATAGAGAGATTTTGTAGTCCTAAAATTTTTTTTGATCGCGGATTCTTGTAGAGCAATATCAGTAGAGTATTTGTTGAAATTTTTGAGCTGTCAAATAATTGTTGTTACTTTTTATATAGCGCTAAGTTTTGCAAAACGTGTATTTCAATCTTTCAACGTTTACGTAGTCCAAACAGTGATAGATACGAAAAAGGTATAAAGACCTTTTTGTAGATAATTGAATTTTATATACAAAAGTCCGAGATAGCACCCCTGATTCTTTAACAGGTAAACAAAAACAGCACTACAAGAGCGCTTAAGCGTTGAAGCACGTCTTTGAGACGGTGTATTTTTTTACCTGTAAAAGGTAGATAGATGCTGTCCGGGACTTTTTTGTAGAAAATTTAATTATCTACAAAAAGCTTTATATATACTTTTTTCATATCTGTCACGGTTTTGGCTACGTAAGCGTCGAAAAGTCAAACAACACTTTCTGCAAAACTTAACGTTAACTAAAAAATAGTAACAATAATTTTTGAACCCTTAAAATTTGCACAATTTCTCTTCTGATTTTCCTCCACAAGAATCCGCGAACAAAAAAATTTTTATACGATAAATACATCAGCTATAAGATTAAAACAGTTCCCTACGAGGACTCCTTTATATGACGTTGCGCGTTAAAGCTCTGGCTTTCAATAACGATGGTAACGCTGTACCACAGTCTACATTTATGTGTATTTATTTTTTTAAAAACTGTTAAATATCTTTTTAAACGAGGAGAATTTGACATTTCTCTTATGACATTAGGGCCTGTTAAAATAATAAAACCAAGCTTTCAGCTTGAAAAACAAAATCCTTGCTGGATAACATGAGAAAACTTTTTTCTTTTGTTATGTTATTAATAGACTGTGCACTTTTCAACAATAATAATAAATTATTGTTACCATTTTTAAGGTACATTAAGTTTACAACAATTGAAGCTTAACCACAGTTCTATGCGTCTTGCATGGTTTTTGAGATAAAGCATAAGCTAAACGTTGAGATCGTGATTTTTTTTAACGTTAAACCTACAATTAGTCCAGAAACACAATGCAATTATTGCGTCTACTCATTACAGCTTTCTTACAAGTTAAATAATTTACAGGAATTCTTTTATATCGCGATTTTCGCAAAAGAAAATCGTCTTCTTTATTTGTCATAGATACTCAATTGCTGAATTCGGACACTTCCCTAATTTTTACTAGGATCACATTGTGAAATTCGTTTTTCACACCGCGTTTGTATATCCAGAACGCGTTATGCGTAATTAAAAAAGCCCAAAACGCAACGTGAGAATTTTAAAAAATTCACAACGCATTGCAGGCATACATTTCATTCAGTGTCGGAATTCGACAATTTCGTAAAAAAATTTTAAAAGTTTAAATTATTATTATTATTAGTTCTTCTAGATGCAGTGATAGGTTTAAAAACCAATAATTACTAATATGAAAAAAAAATTGTATTTAATTGTTAGCGCGTAAAGCTTTGTTTAAAAAGAAAGAAAATTCAAGGATTGATGACCGTGCTCCAGGATTGGCTCTCTACCTTCGGTGAATCCTAGGGTATAAATCGTTATCCGACGTTTCGCTGACTGCTTCAACTGGCATCATCAGGGAACGTTGCGAGTGCGTAGTGTCCTTCGCTCCGGTAGAATCAGTGTCGTTTTTGAGTCTCAGTTCTACCGGAGCGAAAGACGCTACGCCCTCGCTACGTTCCCTGAAGATGTCAGCACAATAGTTGCTTAAGAAACGCCCGACAACGATTTTTTGTGTCTAAAATAACCTAACCTAACCTAACAAGGTATTATGCTAACAGCGTACCATGACATTGTTTTTGGTTAGGTTAGGTTATGATATGTTATGTTGGTCACCCTAAAACATCTGAAAATATGGTTTACAATGATCTATGGGATATTACCAAAAAACCAGAACCCTATCACGTTTTGCAGTTTCAACCTTTGTTGCGTATAATTGTACTGCCCTATTGTTTATTTAACTTATTTTATTTTATTTAGGTGCTTAGGTATAATTTAATGCCATTGTAAGATATTGATGTACACTAAAAGTCAAAAATATTCTAGTCATTCACGTACCACGTATTCTCTAGTCAAACTTTTTTTTGTATGTTTTATACGTATTAAATAAAAAACTTTTTCTTTATTGTTTGTTTTTTATTTATCTACATAGTATTTTACAACAAAATTATTGCAATTATCTAAATAACTTTAAATATTTAAACGTAAACACATAACTAGAAAAAGAATTACAAAGTTAAGATATTACAAAAGTTTGTCATTATTATTTTTTATTTACTCATACATATTTGTTAATAGAATAAATACATTTATTTAAAAAAAAGACCTTGTTTGAACTTTATACATTTTATAAAAAGTTTGTTAATTGACCTATTAACGGTTACTATTTTCATTTTATCAAAATTTTTACTAATATTATAACACATCAATGAAAAAAACCACACCCCAAAAATTTAAAAAGGTTATATTGTTGATAGGGAAGTAAGGGGTGTATTTGCGCTTTCAACCCCATAATAATACAAATCTATTCCCCGAAATACTTGGCACTGCAACAATTTTGTTTCTTCTTCTGTTAAACTACTCAATTTCTGAGTTTCGATCAATTTTTTGAATTCTTCAGAGGCTGTTTTACGTTGTAATTTTTCTCCAAAGTCTTTCTGATCGTAATTTTCCGACATTTTCTCCTGAGATTAATTTCTATTCATTCAAAAATTATTTATATTTTAAAATTATCACCCACACATAACTTGTAAAAAATTTACCACTTATGATATGTTTATTGCACTGATTTTTTAAAACTATCTAACTAGTCTCGTTGCTTTAGCGAGACTGAATGGATAGATAATAGAGAGGGAGTAACGACCCTCGGGGGTTCTAAAATATTGTAGTTACCTACCCCCATGAATGAATATTCATCAGAAATGGAAACATCTGTCGGTTATAACATAAGCCATGAAATAATAGTGTATTGCTTATTTTATTTTCGAAGAGAATAGATAAAAAAACTTTGAGAACAGAAGATATAAAATATTAGATATTATTTCATTAAGTTTGATTAGAGTTAATTACAACGACATAAGAGAATTGCAATTAATTAGCTTAATTATGATTTTTCTAGAAAATCTGTTCAAGGAACGGACTTTGTTGTAACATTTATGCGTTCCTTAATTGTCATGAGTCTCTAATTAGGAATTTTTATTAGTATTTATGTAGAAATAAATATTTTGTTACCGTCAAAGTATTTCATAAAGCATTTTAATTAGTTTTTATTATCGACAAATAAATAACAACTAAAATTTTTAGTTACTATCACTCACAGTATCTAAATTTATGAACATTTTTTTTAGATTTACTCACAATCAGTAAAAACTTTGTTGAATCTTGTTTGAAATTAAAGATAAGTAGACATAATTTTATTTCTTGTGCTAATGGGTTAATGGTCTACTAATTGAAGAAATTGCAGCAAATAGGAGTTATTTGCACGAATTGGTGCAGTATATTAATATTGTTGTTTCTGGCAAAAGTTTTAGTAATTCACAATATTTTTCATAAAAGTAAATAAAAAAGTTACGAGCAATTTTTACTATCGCCGAAAAATGAAAAACGCCCTGTACATCGGCTAACAGTGAAGATTACGTAATTCGGTTTTTGGTATTAAACATTTCTCAAAAATCGAACCCATGACATGCAAGTCGATTTTGCCCTATCAAGTCGGAAAATTGGGTTTCCCTGCCAAAAAAAGAAAAAATTTGGACCACCCTGTACTTTGATTATTTTCTAAAATAAAATTTGGTTTTATTTAACCAAAGTATTCGCTGTGGAAAAATGAGAAATCAAAAGTGAGTTGCTGAAGAAGCCACAATAAAAGGGGCGAAACGTCCAACGAATTTTTTAAGTATCTTACTTTGAGTCAATTCATTCAGTCCAAATCCCCATCAATAAAACTACTCGATTTACCCGAATATTAGAAAACTTGAGGCGCCCCTGTGATCAGTAAATTTAATAATGAAGCATTTTTTTTATTTTTCATCAAAATTTTTAGGCAAGCAATTTTGAAGGAGGTGGAGTTGGTCAAATTCTATCTATTTTCATAAATAAGATTAAAACTAAGTTCTTGTATAATCATTATATGGGCCTTTAATTAAAACAAATTATTTTAAAATCAAAAGATATATACAGGGTGTCCCACCGGAAACTGCGCCGATCGATTACTAAGAAGTTATTGACTGGAAAATTCTAAAAAAAAAAATAGTAAACCTAGTTCAATGTGTCCTAATATTTCCAATGTCGCAGCACTTCCGGTTATACCGGAAACGGGCTCCAACTTCCTTATTCTAAATGGCACTACATGTTTTTCTTATTGTTTTCAGATTCTGGGTGTTATTTAAAGATCTTTTTATAGGAAACACCATACGATAAAAATCAATGGTTATTGAGATATTTTGGTTTTTGTTAAAAAATTTTTATTCCACTCTTTAAAAATTGAAAACGCATTTAATTTATTTATTACTTTGATTGTTTTCTAAAATAGAATTTGGTTTTATTTAAACAAAATGTTCGCTGGTTTTACCTATATTGTGGAAAAATAAGAATTGACCTAAAAGTCTGCATTTAATTAAGTGAACTTTATGTACGTTACTTTCATTAATAAAAAAACCTTTTTTTTTTCAATATTTTGGAGGCAAAGCCGAGGTAGCTGCGCATAATTTTTTAATTTTTCATATAGCTATACTTACAGGCCTTTACAATACTTTTTCCTTATCAATCTACTTCTACTCAACATTTTAATCAGTTTTACAGTGAAAACTAAAACAAAAAAAATAGTCTCAAATTTAAAACTTATTTTTGTCTCTCCTGACGAAATTCTAATTTTTTTTTGTACATCGTTTTTGCAGCAATGTCATCAATTAACTATAGATTTTGTCCATAGATTATTGTAGCTCACACTTTTGTTTAGTCAGCTTAATCAATTCTCCTGTTTAATGGTTTTCATGACAAAGTAATGACCACTGCAAATGACATTCTCTACGGACGTTTTTTACGCAAGTATACAATAAATTTGGTAGACATTTCGTAACCCGTCTTCTAGCCCACCCGCAGTATAATTTAGAACATTTTTTGTAATCCATATATGTGCGTGTGGTGTTATTCTCGGAACCATTACTTATCAACTTGTGTTAACCGTTCGACATCGGCCACTGTTTAGTTTCCATTCCGTCTATCTAGCTGCTCATTTGTTGTCGCAATTAGTTGCACTACACCTACGTTGCCAAATCGCATACAGGATCGGCGTCTGAATGTAACATATGTGATTGAAACATTTAAAAAAATATGATAATGAAATGGTTTAGGTATATAAAGGAATAATAATCATTCTAGTATGGCATCTGAAATGAGAAACGACAATCTTTTAACTCAATTTTTGCAAAAATAAAAGAAAATTACTAACTAGAAATAATAAAAAAAAGATTACAGAAATCATCCCCGTGTCGTTGAAGTTCGGGGTGGTTTTGTTTCAGTAGATGGTGTGTCCTGGAAGGGTAGGTTTCTTTTATTTCTGTAAAATTGGATTTACAAGGTTGTTTTTTTTCCTGAATAACAATTGATGGGTCTTATTTTGGATGACATAATATTTTGTCTGTTTTGCAATTATCAAAATTGCGGCAGGAATTTATTATTTATTATATTTTTCAATATTATTTATCAAATGCAGCATTTTGTTGCTTTAACACGTGCGAGACTATGTATAAATGAACAAGGTTGTGCTCATAGAAAATGTTTGATAGTATTATATGATTATCAATCAATAAAAATGACAGCATAAGCTTTTGCTGAACATAAAATTGCTACGTAGAGTTATAATTTTTTCAGAAATACTTACATTGCACAATAAACGCAAATTTAATAGATAATAAATTGTTACACATATTATAACAATTTTATTATCTAGGATGAAGTAGTGGATTTTGTGAGAACTGAACTAATGATTTCTTTAATTTACCTCACAGCCTTCAGCTTAAAGATTGCAAATTCAATGTTTTAAAATTTTTATACTAGAGATGAGCAAAACCAAGATCAAGAACAATACCATAGTTATGTTGGTCTTTGTATTGGTTTGATGATGATTGCGTCTTCCTTTTGGTCTTGCATCAACCATGTTTTAGACTTCATGAATTGTTTCCAACAACAAGTTTCGTAATAGTTTTGTAAGTATTGGTCTTGCAAAATTAGTTTTTGGTCTCGATCTTAATTTATATAAATAGTATCTTGGTATTGGTCCTGGTCTTGAAAAATTTGCAAGACCAAGACTGCAAGACGGAGACTAGTTTTGCTCACCACTATTTTATACGCAAATGTAGTTAATTTATTTTATTTTATTTATTCCTCCTGCCTCTGTCTCGTACAAAATTTAAATAGTGAAAATTCGATTTCCATTTTCAGAAAACGCAAAAAAGTGAACAGAGTCGATTTTCTAACTTCTGACACCTTCAAGTCGATAGGAAAGTATCGAATTTGTGATAAAAAGAATTTTAGGCATGAGTGTCAAAAGTGTCGAAAGGGTAGAAATGATATTTTAAAAATGTAAAGAAAATTGAAGAATTTCCGTGATTTTCTAACCGCTGCTTAGTAAAAGGACGAAATTTTCCATCCTAAAGAACTCATTAAAAAATTTTAACTGCGAGAAAGTTAATGGAAAGTTTTACGAATTTTTCATAAAATAATTTTTTGCCATTAGCAACCCTTATGCCAATTTTTTTATGAGTCCTTTAGGGAGAAAATTTTCATCCTTTACTGGGCAACGGTTAGAAGATCACGAAAATTTTTTTTTGCATATTACAAAACATGTTAAAATGTCATTCAAGTTGTTTAAAAAAATATCAAAAAAATTTACTTTTCAAATTTTTGGGAAACCCCAGAGGTTTAATTTTTGATGGATGAAATCTTGACAAACCCCGAATATACTTACCATTTTTCCAAACCGAACCAGAACCTTAATGCTTTACACTCTGTAAAACAATCTCCTTCCTCCAAAAATTTGAATTTGGCGTCCCCTAATTGGCAACTAGAATATTATTAAACAAACATTGCACCAAAAAAAATTTTTACGGAAATAAATAATAAAACCTCATATTTTAATTGTTGGAATGAATTTTTATTTTCCTAAAGTAATTAATTATAGAATTTTAAATGTTCAGGAACTTTGACATAATATATATTCACGTACACGATTACATTCAAACACTTATTGCATATACAGGGAGTCCTAAGAAATTGTGTAAGGCAGGAATATGGTTGTAGGACCTCACAAAATACCTTCTTCCTACTTTTTCCCTACACCATTTCTTAGAACACTCTGTTTTCTACTAATAGCTATCAACAAATTAAATACCTATCTAATCAATAAAAAATACTAATCGAAGTAAAAATTATTATTATTAATAATGGACTGTTTCGAAAATATTTTTTCAATTCCGTCACTGCTATTAGAATTAAAATGCGCATTGGTGAGTGTAATCGCTATTTTTTAATCTCAAAATTTAATTGTTTGTAAGTATTAAAATATTTCACACTCTCATAACACGTGCACTGATTTTGAGTGATGAAGAGAGCTGAACCACCTTTTTTTAAAGATACTTTTATTGTTTCGATTTAGCTCTACTACTTTTTCATGATTATTTCTTCAGGCCGTGAACTAATCAATTTATCTAAAAAAATTCTTACGCTGCTACGACTTTGCCGACAATAAAAAAGAATAAAACTAACACTGAACTAGCACTTGTTAGATAAGATCGACCGCCAGATCGTTCAGCCTTGAATCTTATTCGTTCTTCGACTGCTTGATACACGAAATTGTTTTTCATCATGTACCATGCGATCACATTCACGTCATTCAACTCGGCTATAGTCCTGTTGTACGACTTATCTTTAAGAATATAATGTCCATCACCACCGTCAGTCAAAAAGCTTTGCGTCACCACCCTGTACTCTCTATCATCCTGAACTGTTTCGTACGTTGGAACCCTGCAGTTTCCACACAGGGCTTTCACCTTAACCACTCTGGATCCCGATGGTTGTGAAAGATCGTACACAACGTGCAATCCAGAAACTTGTAAAAATTCCCCACCTGAGGTGCTGCCATCCCTTGAACGAACTCCGATCTCGAGAGTTTTTATCAAATCTGATCCCTTGATGGTCAAAGAGACGACTTGGTTGTCGAAAGGTGCCACTCCTAGAAGTTCCCCCATCGTTACGTTACCATCGTTGACTTGGTTTGGTTCAATGCTGTTCCTGACACCTCCCCCATTCATTAGAGCTATTGGTGAGTTTGTCCAGTAGCTTCCTTTGTAAATATCTGCAAAGTAAGCTACAAATGAGTCAGTTATGAGGTTCCCCAAGTTGCATTCCCTCATTCTACAAGAGTCTGCAGTTCCGTCGAGGAGCACTTTAGTTTTTCCGACCACTGTCCGTTGCAGTTCGACTAGATCAGGTCTGTACACCTCCAAGTGTTGAAGAACATCTTCTTCCTGGAGAATCGTGTTGTCTAATAACAATGGTTGTCCTGAAAAGGCGACTAAATCTCCTTTTTCATCGAAGGATACGTTCAATCTTCCCATATATTTGGTGTAGCCGTATGCTTGTACCACAGGAACGCGTTTGCCACTCTCTTGAACGATTACTGTGGGATATTCGTCCACTGGTACTTCAAGATCTACCTGAACACCGTTCCATAGAAATGTATCGGTGTGACCTCCAATCACTACGTCTATCAGAGGCACTTCAGCGGCAATTCTTTTGTCGATTTCGTAACCTGAATGTCCCAGGGCAATGATTATATTGACCCCTTCACTGGCCAAGATCTCCGTCTCGCTTTGCAAACTACTCACCTCGTCTTCGAAAATTACATTACCAGGAGATGATATCTGCATTGTTTGTGGTGTTAAATATCCCACAATGCCTATCTTGTGACCGTCTATTTCGATTACAAGAGACTTTTTAACATTCTTCAGTTCTGGTTCCATTGAAACGTCGATGTTGGTAGTTACAACAGGAAAATTTATTCGGTCTAAGAATGGAGCCAGTCCAGTAGGCCTATCATCGAACTCGTGATTCCCCAGGCACTGTAACAAACAGAAAACTTATTTAAGGATTATTGAATACATTTAGTGATTAAATAAAACTTAATTGTGAAGGTTTTCTCTATGAAAGCTTGAATTGAAAGTATCATAATGTGAACACCATTTGTATTCTTGATCAGATCTAGACTCCTTAAGAGGTGACTGACTCTGTTTGGTCGTTATTCTGTCGAAACTGCCCACGAATCGTTGATGAGGGCTAATAAGTTCGAAATCGCGATCCTTGTCTTGTTGTGTCAACTGTAAGCTGACCAAATATAATTAATCATATCGTTAAAGATATTTGTACATAATTACACACACCAGTACATCAATAGATTGTAGACTACAAAAAGCCGGACATGTCTCATCATACCCGTTCTTGTATCATCAATCTTTTTACTAGTTCAATGGCCTCACACTTTTGTGGAGTGATTTAATTGACAATTGGGGCACATTGTAATAAATAGATCACGAAGATGTTGTTCCTAATCTACTTTGAAATAAACTTGTAGATTACTTTTGGATACAAGTGAAATTACATATTTTTGAATTAAGTAAAATTGAACTATTTCCAGAATTCAACTATTTCTGCCAAGTTATTAATGCCAATTTTAAAGGAAACTGTTAAATGTTAACAAGTTAAATGCCAACTTAGGTGATGGGCACGAGAAGAGCTTTTGAAAGTGGTGTACAATAAAATGAAACAAGTTGTCAGTCATAGAAACAAAAATAGAAATTTATATTTTCAAAATGTCACATGTTCTAACTACGATAAAAGTTAGTCAGTTTAGTAAAGAAGCTAATTACGTCTTTTAATGATTACGAGACACGTAGGAATGCACACGTTTGCGAGTGTCAAATATGTGTATGTCAGACAGTTTAAAAATAGTGTAACGACAGTTTTCACTTTATCTATTTTTAATGTGAGGTGAAAAGTGTCATTTGCCTACTCTTTACGACCCCTAATTATCGACGTGAATCCTTAACATTGATTTTTGACGAATCACCAAATACGAATCGTTAATCATCACAATTGATCGTTTGGTCTAATTACGCACAGTGATTTTCACTTAATAAATAAAGTTACCATAATTATTTTCAAAAGAGCTACTAATATCATGCTTCAATCGGTAGAAGCCTAAAAAAAAGTATGAAGATCGCCAGAAAGTCTAAGAAAATTGAAACATTTTTATAAATAATTTAATAGAAATTTCCTCCCCATGACCAAAGGCCTAACAGCTTACGCATGACGTCATTTAATTCCCCCACGCGCGCACCAGTCTAGCGGTGGAACTTGCTCGGCCGACTGGTCTCGCGGTAACTCGAATTCGCATTTTTATCCCCTTCTAAAAATCACATAACGCGCCTAAAGAAATTTTCACTTCAAAAAAAATAAAGCAGAAATAGCTTTTATTGGGGATGATTGTTTAAAAACAGTTTCAGATATCGACGAACATTCATCAGGAACATTTATGTACCAACATAATAAAAAAAAAGTTTGATAATTCTCTTTTTGAAAGTCCGCGAATTTTAAAGATTCTCCTCATTAGACAATTACCTTATAAACAATGGGTCCCTATTATTAACTGACTGAAAATATTGATAACAAAAATGAAAATCAATATTTGAATTGAAAAAGAACTTTTTAGTATCTACTTTTACTGTATTTATCTATTAAAAATGAAATTGTTTTTTGATTCCTTTTATCTATAAAGAACACAATGGTTCTGTTCAGTTATTTTAATAGATAATAATTATTGTTCTGAAGAGATTATTAAACAAACGATTGCACTAATAAAAATATATTTCATCCGAAACAACAAACATTTTCTCAACATAAACACTGATTCAATTACTCATAATACCTATATGTACAGGGTGAGCCAATTTCGATGGTTCCATAGGGGAACTTGGTAGCTACAAAAGATACAAAAGAATTAATGGCGCAACGTCGATCTCTGTTACCGGTATTTTCAAAATACTTCTATCGACTTTTATTTTCGAGTTTCACACAAAAGCTTTCGGGTTTTCGAAATATGCCCAAATTTTGGTTGTTTGTTGAATTTGAAAAGAACGATTTTCATGTTCTTTAGGCACTTTTATTTATAGAAAATAATGGCGTCAAAAAACATTTTAAAAAAATATGAACTTTCGAGTTGCATCATAAAGTATTTAAATAGGAAATAGGCCAGCATTCTGTTGACAAAGCACAATTTTTAATTTATTGTTGTTTTTTATTCTTTTTTTTATTATTCTGTGATTGATGACAAGGCAAATAAAAAACAATATTGACAATTTTTTTAAAAAACATAATAAATCTGTCTCAAAAAAGAGATCCAAAGTACGCCATTTATTTTTTTGTATTTCTTACGGTTTTCAAGTTCCCACCGAAATTGGCTCACCTTATACATTATGTGCATGCAGGAAAGATAATTTAAAAGATAATTAAAATATTTATATTCGGTATTGGTTCAAAAACGAACAATAATTACGCGTAACGAGTTAATTATACCACGGTCTGGTTTTCTAAGTACAACTGTAATTAAAATTATACAGGAACATGTTACGAATAGAACGTTCAATTTTGCTATTAATTGCACTGTTAAATGACACTAAAACCAAAATTAATTATTCGTAGTCATTAGAACAGCTATTTAGCAAAAAAGATTGGCATTTTTGTCAGATTTAAAAAGGTTGCTGACTTTCAAGACAAAATTCTTCGAATTCACGCCAAAAGCTCTTTTAGTTTAATAGACCTATAAATTTTAAATTGAACCATAGAATGTGCTGCTTATTCCAAAAAATAAAAATGGAACTAAAACCCTGTGTGTACCTACTGAGGACAGAAAGGGTCAAAATAAACTGAAAACCCTTGCAGTTTTCTTCTATAAGTTGCATTGTCGTAATATGTACGTGTACCTATATCCTCTTTAACTTTGTACTTCAACCGCTGGAAAAGCTCATTTCAAAGTCTTTTGAAGTGAAACTTCTCATTTGAGTTCCGAGATGGTTGCGTTAAACGTTTAACGGAACTATGGAGGGAGGACGAGAGCGTGGTATTGGTTGCGTTGAGCGTTTAGTGCCACTGAAGAAGGGGAATTGAAAGAAAGAGGAAGAGAGAAAGAAAGAGACGGAGAGAGGGTAAGTGCGTGGAACCCAGGCGCATACACGTGGTATACCTGCTATGCATCATGAAGTTTAAAATATATTTATTAAGTTTCACTTCTTCCGTGCGTAAGGCTCCACGCACCAGTTTTTTTTTTTTTTAGTAAATTCAACAACAATAATTGACAAATTGACATTTAACAAATGAAAGCTTATTATCGATATTCATTACCTACCTATAAAAGATAATCCAACAATATGCAGTAATTAGCGAGATATTTGCATCTAAAGATTCTCTAATGACGTTACACAATATTTTTCCTGTATGTAGTATGTACTTGTAGACTCGGCGAACGCGCCAAAGAGAGTGCGATGTAGTAGAGATTGAGAAAGGAATGATTGTAGACTTGGCACTAAGTATCCACCAATTAGTCTAAATATATGCCATACTTAGTTCCAGTAATTCTCGTAAAATACTTACATTATTAGTAAAAAAAGGTTATCGTAGTTGATTGCACAGATTGTATGGAAATTTCGCCAAAACATTTTATGTATCTATCCTTAGTATTTTTTTTTTTCGGGAAAGAAATAAAAGCACGTTTTACGTTAATTGTACGCCTATAATGATTTATTTGACTACAGACACTTAATGTCGTTCCATCAACTTTTACATAGATGGAAAAATTATGAATGGAAATGTTGCACGATATACGTACGTGTGTACCATGTACGGATCTAAACTGTATTTAACTATTTTTTATTGCATTTGAATAGCCGACGTTTGTTCAATTAATTAAGTTAATTGAGAAATGTGACTTACTATACATATATATATACACGTAGGTATCTATGCAATTGAATTGAATTTAATCCAATTTACCGGTGAACCAAATCCAATATTTTTTGCTATTTAATTTTTCAGAATTGTTAAAAATAAAATAAAAATACACTTCCTGTTTACTGCGTATGTACATATTATCAATCAATTATGATTGTATTAGGCGACGACGCGACGTATACATAGGTACAACAACATAATGATGTACCTACCTACCATTATTAAATAGTGTGAGGTGTGACCTTATATTGTTATACATTTTTTTACCAGAATGGTTTATTGTATCTTTTTTAAAAATTTTACCTGAGTACTGCAATAAATAAAGTAATTAAGATTATAGAATAGTTTAAGGACAAATACCAACTGAGACAGGCAGCAAAGTGGAAGATGTGAGATCATATCCAACTGAGGCAGACCATAAAGTTCAAAATGTGGGGTCATGTCCAACTGAGGCAACTCAGGTACACTAACTGAGGCGGTTTCTGGCTGACCGTCGTGTACCTGAGCACACATTAAAACTAAATTTCACTCCTCAATTAAAGCCATTTGGCATATGGTCGTTCATATTAGATTAATTAATTAAGTTAGTTTCATGAATTCTGCTGTTTAGGACTAACCACGATTACAAAACTTGAAATTAAAATTGTTAATTAGTTGTTTTTTTTTTCTGGCAAGGTTAACAAATTTTTATTTGTGTTTTCAGGACTCATAGGTATATGTATATCCCTAAGGACTCCTTTATCCTTTATCTATTATACACTAACAAATTAGCTTCTGTATGATTAAAAAGGTATAAATAAAAGAAATAGTAGGGTAAAGGAAACTTGCTACAATATTTTAGTTGTTTTGAGCAATAATTTTTTTTATTACCTTAGTTTAGGCACAATACTTAAATGAAAGACTTGCTTTAATTTTTTTCAGTTCACAACAGTTATTGATAATGAATTAAAAATACATTAATTGTTTGAAAAAAAAAACCACGAAGGTCTCCGATGGGTTTCCAAGTTTAATAATTATCTGAAATTTTCCGGAAGTATGATTGAAATTTATAAAGATAAAAATATACAATTTAAAAAAAAAATAAGTTTGCCACCAACTGACAGTAATTCACTAAATCAAGTTGTCATTATTCAATAGTTATTTTGGTTATTAGTTATTAATAATTGAGCAATAGACTGTCATGTTAGCTATTTTGACTAATTTCATTATATAAACAATGATCTAAATTAAGTCTCCCTCTGCTCCTATGTATTCCTGTTTCTGCCTCTAAGATATCTCTAATTTGGCCTCAGAATAATGTCCTACTTAATATTTGGCCTTACAATCTTAACTCGCTAAGCTATCAACTGTAGCTATATTATTGTAGGTATTATGATACAGTAGACTCACGCTAGTGTGAGCACCCGTCCGCGTGAACCTCTCAGTAGATGAATAGTCAGATAGAATACACTATACACCCAGCAGTTTGAGAAACAGAATTGCTAAATCTACCGTTTCTTTCAAAATAAAAAAAATAATAACAGTTGTCAATCAGTGTGTTAAGCCATAAAAAAAATTTAAAAAAACGCACATTAAAAGAAGCCGAATATTCAAACATGGAAAATGCACTCAATAATTTATTTCTTATTCATAGAGAAATAAATATGACTGTTACAGGTAAGATATTAAAACAAAAAGTCATGCAAAATAAAATCATCAAACACAAAAGATAAATAGTTGCAAAAGTTTAAGGTAAGATTAAAATACATATTACTTTAACAAATAAAAATACGTGTGGCACTCGGGGACTGCCGCGGTAAAGCTATTGCATAGTTTATCAACTTATGCAATTATAAAATTTATGCAATATTTTTTTTCTTTGATATTTATATAACAATAAACCTATATACTTTCTCAAAAACAGCTGCTTACGTATTCGTCCGATTTCGGAGCAGCTCGTCTCGATCCGTGCGAGCTTCGTACAGTCTACACACATACGTCTAGTCGAACGCACACGCCGCACCGCTGTACCGGTCGGAGTGGGGGGTGTTAGGTTTTTTCGTTACGGAATTTCTTGATTCGGTCGCCGCGCTCAAATCCCGCGATAAAGGCTATTCAATAGCTTAAAATTTAAAAAATTACATAATAAATATACTTGCACATTTTTTTCTTAAACTGTAAGTTTGGATGGCATAGGAGAGATATTGGTTTCTCCAATTTACACAATTTTAGATTTTTTAGTACTCCTACGATGGTGTGAACAGTCGCGTTAATATGGATTCGTTCGGGTTCTTTGTGTTCACACTAGCGCAAGTCTACTGTATGGGTAAAAACTAATAAAATAGATAATGAGTCGTAAAATTTGTAAATAATTTCAGGGTATAACGGCGACTTAAAGAACTTTATTTATAGGTAAATATTTTACTTCTACTTTCATACGTGGTAGATATCGACAACTACAGTAAAAACCTATTTTTTAGGTTCTTTTATGAATATAAGTAAATATCATCAAAAACGCTGTATTTTAGCGTGGGGCTGTTAAATGTCGACATAGACTATTTACCAACGTTATTCAAATTACTTTATTGTTTTATCACGTCAATTAAAGAAAATTTTAAGTACCTACTTCTGTAATTACCGAGAGCTTAACTGTTATCTACATTCAGTGACAATGAAAATAAATAATAAGTTCTTAAATGCAAATGGTTATAAAAATGAGCAAATAATTGTTTTTTGATTCTACTACTTGCTTATCGTAATGTGTAAATACAGAGCAAAGCATGGTAATCTCTAAATCAAATTGAAACTCTTGTAAATATCATGCACTTCTATTATTGCACCAAAACCAAAAATACCGATTACCTATATTTAAATTAATCTAATTTTAGAAGAAATACGATTATAAATATATGTAGATGAGAGTAAATTTATCATGTATCTAAGGAATAGGAAATGTAAAAACTGAGGCACAAAGCAAATGAGTAGCTATAGAAGGAAAATACATTCCAACTGTTAAATATTGTGGTTGTGTGGTTATAGGTAATTATTAGGGGATCTTTGACAACAGGAGCATACTCGAATTAAGTTTAAACATTTCTGTTTCGGATTCAAGGGTGAAAGTCATAAATTCCAGGAAAAACAATTTATGGGGTTGTAATTAAATCTAGAGCCAGTATAAACTCTAACAAAAATAATGACAATCTTGTTTCATCAATGGTTTCGCTTATAGGATATCTATCAAAATAATATTAAGGGTCAGGTAATAGAATATAATGCTACTTTTACGAATTTCTTCTTCCTCATGAAACGTATACCGTCTGAATAGTCCAATTGCAACCCCCCATTAATTTTCTTTCTTCCTGAAATTGATTTTTTAATCCTGTAGAAAAATATTTATACTCGACCCCCTTCAATAAGCATCTTTGGGAAGAATTAGACCGATGACTCCGAAAATATCAGATCAATGTTAGTGTCACTTATAAAAAAGGTTAAATAAAAATTGGTCAGAAATAACACTAAATGTCACTATTACGATTACAAAATTCAATTGTTCAAAAATAGGATGTAGGACGATTGCTAGCAGTGGTCAGTTTACTCCCTGCTGTGGTCCAAATAACCCTAAAAGTAATTAGTCAATTGCATGCAAAGATGCAAACATGAAATTATTACCTGAGTTTGATTTCTACTAATTTATTTATAAATGGTTTAATCTTCTATCAAACCAACAGAAAAACTTTAAACTGTCAATAAATTATTCTTTCTGCAATGGCATATATAATGGTAATGTAATTTTGTTGGGATAGGTTAAGGTGTGGTAGGTTATAGACTATGTAATAAGTATAAATAATTACATCAGCCAGAATTGATTTTGTTAAGAGTGTGAGTCATAATTAAATTTGCAAATTAATATCATAAAGGTTTCGTTTGATTGTCTTTTTAGGGGCTTTATTTAATTAATGACCGTGGTGCAAGTGACCTATACACCGTTGGCAATTTGAGTGCAATTGTCCTGTAATTATCGACTACTTGATTTCTTTTTTGACCGCTGCGTGCAATCGTCTGTTGCCCTCCAATAAAGTATTTATTTATCAACATTAGGCCCGGGGTATGAAAAATATATGGAGTAAAATCGACAAATTGAGTGAACGTAACGTTACGGAACTAGCGCTGCCACTTCCATAGATATGCTTTCTCCACTGAACGCATAGGGAAACGGAAACGGATATGTATGGTGTCATGCGACTGTCGAAGCCGTTCAGGGACTTCTCGGAACTACATCGGCAATGTTATTATAAACAAACGCCAAAATGTTTTTCTTTCTGTATTATTCTTGTGTAATTGCGGTTAAATGAAAGATTTCAGATTCGATTGTAGAGCCGTAGAAACAACATCGACGTAATAAAAAAAATTTGTTTTCGTTTTATTATAGAAAATATGGAGCCGTTTGTGACGAACGTGCTTTACCGCCAAATAAGTTTTAACGAAATTTATCATTTTCTACAAATTTTAACGAAATTGTATTGTTTTAAACAATACACGGTAAATTATTATTTTAAATAATAAATGTTAAATTTTTTTAGTACAATGTCACTGCAAAAAATTAATAACTGTGATTATACTATAATTTAGTACCGTTTCTTTATTAACATAGTTCTGTCATTTTTGTCTATAAAAAAAACTTTATAATATTTGTTATCTATATAAACATTTTTTTTTTTTATAAATTGTACGGATGACGACAAATGTTCTCATTCAAAAAAATAAATAAATAAATAAATAAATGGAAGTATGTCAATACCAATTGTTTTAATTAAAAGGAATCCAAATTTCTATGTAAATTAGGTCCGAAGTATTTCTATGAGTAGTTAAATTACGACCCTTGGATACTTGCCTTTAATGAGGGGCAAAAATGTCGAAAATCTTGAGTTCTCTATTTGTGCAGAATTTGGTAAACAAATATTTCACTCAAAAACATTAAATTAAAGCCAAATATAAATATAATCCCTGAAGATAACTTACCATCGCATCAGGCTGCAGCAAATTCATAAACTCTGTAGTAATGTTCCACCTATAGAGCGTAAACCACGCTGTTCCCGTGTAGGAATCCCCGGCGTTCAAAAAAAGTACCCTGGGCCCTGTACCTTCGGCAGCTCTTTTCCTGGCCTGCCTAACCACATGGGCCACCCTGGCGAATCCTCCGACACACGTTTCGTCCTTTCCGGGAACGCTGCAAGTCGCGCCGATCCTCGAGGTTTCCTCGAACCGCGCGTGCATATCGTTCGTGTGCAGAATAAGAAAGTCAAATCTTCCAACAGTTGCACAAACTTCAGTAACAATTGCCGCAGTAATTGTTAAAAAAACAAACGCACGCCGGAGTTCCATTGTTGAATCGGATTTTTCGAGTCGCGGAAAAATTGCACGTGGTCGCGGCTGACGCGGTCGCACTTTTGGCCGGTATCACCCACGGAACGGTCCGCGTGCGCGTGTCTGAACGAGTACAGTAAGTTTATTGCACAATTGCACACACAGCACACTTCGGCGTATTTTTAAACGAAGCCGACAGTAATAATAGCAATAATAATAAGTCTGACGTTGCTAGCTCTGGCTAAATGAACGTTAACGATCCTATTGTCTATTGTATCGGCAATGGCGATACCAATAATAAACGATGCGACCTACAACACCAATGAACTTGGAGAGTCGTTCGTGCGACTTTTAAATCTAGCCACCGTAGATGGATGGGTGGCAATCAATCAGGTTTTCTAAAGCACTCCACAGGTACGTATTATGTAGACCTACAGGTAGAACGGTGGTGGTCAGTGATGGATTTGGACTCATAACTGATCACGTGCGAAAACCAGTAGGCATCCAATTGGCAAAAGCATTTAGGTACCTATCTAATTTATTTAGACGCATCAGTTTTAAAAATTCGTAATAAACTTAAAAAAATGATGTCGTGAACTTGCACTTGTGAGTTCAAGTTTGAAGTTTTTGGCAGCACGAAGTAGATATTAAATATTTTATTCTGACCCTGTATCTCAAACTCAATAACGGTATCAAACGATTACCTGAGTAATAACCGAGAATATCCGTTACAAATTCCTTCAAATGCGCCCCTGACCAATATTACAAAACGTTCTAATCTAATTAATAGGTAATTTAAAATAATGCAGGTAATTTATTTATAGGCTAATGATAAATTAGAGTTGTGTAAATGTACAGGTAAACGTAAACGGTAATTAAGCGAGAAAACAGCCCACAACGCGTAGGTGGTCATTGAAAAACATCCACCCCCAAAATTTCGTTTTCCTATCAGCAGTTCAAAAGTTACTTAGCAGTCTCCAGACTTTATAACCACCCTGTATATATAACAAACAAAACTACAATCATATCATGAAATTATAAGTTATAACGTTACTTTACATATTTTATTGCATTTTCATGGAAATGCCAAAAACGTGTAACTGTAGAATATTTTACACACACTGAAATTTAAAGATTTGTAAAAAATTACATAATTTCTTATCACAAGATAATTTCATACCGAAATTCCTTCTATTCGTTAGCATCATATTTTAGATTTCTTGATGACGTTATTAAGATATCCATATCTTTCGAATGAATAAATTATTTTTAATAAGAAAACAAATTAATATCGCATTACATAAATTGTTATATTCATATTTAAAAAGGATTTTATTGACATTTGATCAAGTTGTTAAACGTCACGGATTAAATTAATATTAGGTACTTAAGTAATTACAGTGTAATCGTAACACACTTCTAAAAATAATATCATTATTAATTATCAGACACAAGCCAATATTTAATTAAATATGATATTGCGGATAGAAAGTCAATTTATCAAAACCTTGACCATCATGTCGAACTCAAATCAGCGTAGTTTAAGCTCGCAAATTACGTCTAAATTAATTTTTAAAACTCACGGACCTCCAGCAACTGTTGTAGAACTTGTAGATGAACCCATGGACCCATTAAAACCAGACGAAGTGCTCGTTAAAATGTTAGCAGCACCCATAAACCCAGCAGACATTTTGACCATCGAAGGAGTATACCCAGCAGGGCTAAAATTACCAGCAGTTCCAGGTTTCGAAGGAGTTGGTAAAGTGGTAAGCGTAGGAGATGATATAAAAGAACTGAAACCAAACGATCATGTTGTGCCATTGAGAGAAACCTTGGGAACCTGGAGAACTTATGCTAATTTTCCCGGAAACTTGCTGTTAAAAGTTCCTAAAGATTTGGATGTCTTTCAAGCTGCTACTCTCGTAATAAATCCTTGTACAGCCTACAGGATGTTAAAGGACTTCGAAAATCTTAAACCAGGAGACGTAGTTATCCAAAACGGTGCAAATTCTGCAGTTGGCCAGAATGTTATAGAAATAGCCACAAAGATGGGACTTAAAACAGTTAACGTGGTTAGAAATCGACCAGAAATTGAAGACCTGAAGTGCACATTAAAAAATCTGGGAGCGAATTTTGTCTTTACAGAAGAAGAAGTCAAAACAACCGAGATATTCAAAAAAGAACTTCCCAAACCAAAGCTTGCTTTGAACTGCGTCGGTGGTCAAAATGCATTGGAGATCATGAAAACCCTTGAAGATGGTTGCACTATGGTAACATATGGAGCGATGTCGCGAGAACCAGTAACTGTACCACCTCTAGCTCTGATCTTCAAAGACATTCGTATCAAAGGGTTTTGGGTGACCTCATGGAACAAAAAAATGTTCAAACGAGAAGAATGGTTTCAAATGTACAATGATTTAATCGGTATGATGCTCAAGAAAGAACTCAAACTACCAAGTTATAATTTAATACATTTTAAAGGGTACAAAGAAGCCTTAGAAAAGACTACAGATCGAAAAGGATACCAAAAGAAATTTATTCTGGATTTTAATTGTTAGCATAAATGTTTACAATATCCATAGAAGCGCAATATGCAATATCCAATGTTTAAACACATTACATAATTTTAAATAGTTAGCTAGTACGATGACTGTAACACGTAACCCATTAACATTCCGTCAAGTAAAAAAATGTAATCTACGAAGTTAAAATGAATATTTCCAATGTAATAAAGTCTACTAACAAAGCCTCAAATGCTTTAACATAAATAAACTTCGTACCAAAATTACCGGATGCAAGTTGCAGCGTCATAACTTTGGAGATCCATCTCAAGTGGTTGAAGAGGTCAAAGAGGTGGAAGGAAAAATTGAAGTGAATCCAGTGGATATAAACTTCACTAAACTGCATTTACCATCAGTTCCTGGAGTGGAAGGAGTAGGTGAAGTGCTTCAAGTAGATCCAGGAGTAAAAAATCTGAAAGTAGGAGACCGTGTTGTACCACGGATGCCAGAGATGCGCTGGTGGAAATAACTGATGCTGTATTACAAGCAAATTTCCTCATGAAAGTTCCTGTAGGTTTAAACATTATACAAGCTGCTACTCTTACAATGAACCCTTGTACAGCACACCGGATGTTGCTAGGCTTTGCAAAATTAAAACCTGGTGATGTTATTCCAAATGGAGCAAATTCTGCTGTTGGCCAATACGTTATCCAGATGGCAAAAACTTTTCAATTAAAAACAGTGAGTTTCGTCAGAAATAGACCTGCAATTGGAGACCCAAAGAACACCTTGCGAGATTTAGGAGCCCATACTGTGTTTACGGAAGAAGAAATGTAATTAACCAAAATCTTCAAAAAGGAACTTTCCAAACCAACAACATCTTCAAAATGGATGTTCAATGGTAAGCTATGGAGGAATGTCCAAGGAACCTGTACAGGTGCAAACGTCAATGCTAATATTTAAGGACATTCATGTTGCAGGGTTTTCAATAAATCAATAGCATTTCCAAAAATTTAATAATAAAGATCGTTTCGACATGTTCGATGATATAATTACTATGATGATAAACAATGATATAAAAGCTCCCAATTATAATTTGATACCCTTCAAAAAATACAAATTGGCTCTAGAGAAGACATTAAAACCTGAAGGAAGGGATAACAAATTCATTCTAAAATTTTGAGAAAAATCATTTTGTAATGAAGGGATACATTCTGTAACATGATACTGTTTTGCTATCAGACCATAGAGAGCAGCCTCGACACGATATTGTTTGTATTCAACATTTCACCCCTAGAAATAAAAATATTGACTCATTTTAAACGAAATGGCGCACCACACGAATACTTTACTTGTACTGAACATCGGAAGTGAAATGCTTTTTGTAATTGCCCAGAGGCTCACAGCCCAAAATATCCCGATGGACAAATCAACCATTGGTAAGACATCAAGTATATGTTACTTCAAGTTAATTTAGTGCTTACCATAACCAGTCCCTCTTGTAATGTCTCTTATTGCAGTTTTGAATGAGATTATTTCGGTTCTCGTTTCCCCGGAATTGGTTGCAGACCTGATGAAAACTTCACACGAAATCCTTTCTCACGAATCAATTCGTAGGATTATTGAAAAAGTAAGTCAATCATCGATCATGAGAATGGACCACGCAAGTAAGCAGAAACTTTGGGATCTTATAACAATGGTGTACAAATGGCAAGTGAACTTTTCGTCAGACATCATCAAATTAACACATCGACACCTTTATGAAATAGAAACGTTTGTAACAGACCCAGGAACCCACAAGGAACTCCACGATGTACAAAAACTTATAGAGGATTTTGAACGACTTTTGGATCCGAATTATAAAAATTATTTGAGAGGTAATATAGAGAACTGGTTGAAACCTTGCAATGTTAGGGTTTCCATACTTTTGAGATTGGGTTTACAAAACTTCGATACTAGTTTTGTCACGAATACTCAAAATGAAAAGGCAATAAGAATGTTTGAAAACCTCGGGGAGAATATTTATGTCATTGACGAAAAGGGAGTTGGAGGAAATTATGATGAAGCGGAAATTTCTGAGCTTAATAATAACGACTCAGCCCAATTACAAATGTTTGTAAATCAAATATTGAATTGTGATGATCAAACTAGTATTCAACAAAGAAAAAGTTCATTAAGGCTTAAAATAAACGATATTTCAGGAAAAGCCCCTTACGCCAGCGATGAGGAATTTAAAAATATAAATGTTGAAATACAAAAAAATAAAAATTTAGATTTTATGAATTCACAAATAGATGAAGAAAAGTCTAACGAAAGGAGTTTTAAAGAAGAGCTTCTCAAAATTATCGAAGAAGGAGATAATGATCAAGATGTGTAAACTGATACATATACATACATATCATTTTCCTCAGGAATTCAAAAATTGCTTTTAAATAAAACGAAACGAGGCTCTTTACAAAGTTAAAAGTAATAGTCTTTAAGAAACTTCATAAATCAATTAATTACCCATTTGTTATTGATTGTGCACTTGTGGTTGTAAGAATTTTTGGTAATTATACCGATCAAGAATTATTTACATACTAGTTGAACTCGTCCAAATTTGGACGATGGTGCATAGCACTTAAGAAACCATAGTCATAGTAAAAAAATCACTCTACAACCTCTACCCCTTACCATCATCCACAAATTTAAGTTTATTCAAGATTATAGGGATTTGTAAAGGTTAGGGTAGAGGGTGAGTGTATGTACGTTTACACACACACACACACACACACACTCACACATACACACTCTACTGTAACCGTTTCTTGAAAAATTTTAAGAATACTGTTGGGGTGGGTGGGTGGTGGGTGGTGCGAGATATCACGGAAGAGTAGTAGAGACTGAGTCGTAGGTGGTAGTAGCAAAGGTTAGGATAGGGGGTGTGTGTGTATATTAATGTACGTACACGCACCTTCTACCCTAACCTTCTTCAACACCTGTATTCTTTAAAAAAAGAAACAATACTGTTAGCAAGGGGGTGGGGACTGTAGTGGCGAGTTTTTCCCTGTCTACAAGCTCCATCCCTACAACCACCACCTCATAAAACCCCCACCGCCCCCTAACGGTATTCTTAAATGTCTTCAAGAATGCAATGGTTTGGAAAAGGTTAGTGTAGAGGGTGGGTGAATGTGCATGTACACATACACCCACCCCCTTCCGTAACTTCTTCCAACGATTGTATTATTAGACTCCTACCCTTTGCAACACCCTCTCCCCAAAAGAACATGCTCCGAGACATCACAAATTTTAACTCTGTCGATTTCGTTTAACCTACACCAACATCCCCAAACTTACTACTACAACCACCACCCCTCATAAATTTAAATTTATTCAAAAATACATTTGTTGAACACGGATAAGGTAGAGGGTGGGTGTATGTACATTTACACACACACCCTACCGCAACCGTTTCTCACTTATAATCTTGAAAAAGATTAAGGATACTGTTGGAGTGTAGTAGAGAGTGCGTTGTAGGTGCTAGTTGCAAAGGGTGGTGATTTCATAGTGATTTCAGGGGGTGTGGTTTGAAGGGGGATCATAAAGTCTCCCCCGACGACACCCTAAGAATTATTTACGTATCTTGGGAACGGAAATGAGCCGTTCATGGTATTTTTAGGTTTTTGAAATGACAGAAAACTGTAGTATTTGTTTAAATGTGCGTGTGTACGAACGCGATGACGACATGGTTTGTAGTTAAATTGTATTTGTTTTAATTTGGCGAACATGTAATGTTTATTTTGTAAATTAGATAAAAAAATCGAGAAAATCGAGATTTTAAAGTAAATATTGTACATTTCGTCAATTTGTTTTAATTTGATTTTAATGCTCCCATTTGTCCTTTTGTTGGGGACGCCCATGTGAATTGTATATCCACTGACGTTTGACGTTTTGTAAAGTGATGTATTTGAAACGTAAATATATCATTTTCTGTTGTTTGTTAAACTAATAACCTACCAATAAGTTTAAATTGATTTAAGATTCAAAATGCCTTTTGCAAGGGCAGGAATATCGTTATTTCGAGCTTTTAAACATAACATAAACATGTCGAATTATAATTTAACCTCACAAATGCGAAGACACAGCGTAAAGGCAACCAAACTTCTTTACGAAGATTATGGAGAACCAGCCAAAGTAGTTAAAATGGTAGAAGAAACTATTAGTGAAGTGAAACCTAACGAAGTACTAATCCATATCCTGGCGGCACCAGTTAACCCAGCTGACATAAACACCATCGAAGGAAAATACCCATCGAAACCAACATTACCCGCAGTTCCCGGAAACGAAGGGGTCGCAAGGGTGCTAGAAGTAGGATCCGGAGTCAAAAATCTCGCCGTTGGAGATCACGTTGTACCATTGCAACAAAATTTGGGTACTTGGAGAACACATGCAGTTTTACCAGCAGACGCTTTACTGAATGTACCGCTTGAGTTAGACCTTGTCTCAGCCGCTACCCTTACAGTAAATCCGTGCACTGCATTTCGGATGTTGAGGGACTTTGGTGACCTCAAGCCTGGAGATGTTGTCATACAAAACGGAGCTAATTCGGCTGTTGGACAGTTCGTGATACAAATAGCAAGAACTTGGGGCCTTAAAACTATAAATGTAGTGCGGGACAGGCCAGATATTGGCAGACTGAAGGATTATTTATGTTCTTTGGGAGCCTCTGTGGTTCTTACTGAAGAAGAGCTTCGAGCAACAGACATTTTTAAAACGGGAAAGTTTCCAAAACCAAGACTGGCTTTAAATTGTGTGGGTGGAAAGAGTGCAACAGAAATAATGAGGCATCTTCAAAATAGTTGTCCCATTGTTACTTACGGGGGAATGTCCAGGGAACCCGTTACAGTGGCTACTTCAGCTCTGATTTTTAAAGACATTCGTGTAAGAGGATTTTGGATGACTGCCTGGAATAAAATGAATTCGACTTCGGAAGATAGATTCGAAATGTTTGATGAACTCATCTGTATGATGATCAATAAGGAATTAAAAGAAGCTGAACATACATTGATACCCTTCACTGATTACGCGGAAGCTTTAAAAAATACTTTGAATCCCAAAGGACAAGGAAAGAAATATATTTTAAATTTTAAAACTTAATACTTTATAGTTATAAATATTAATTTAATTAAATAAATGGGCATATGAATGTACTCTAATAAATATAAATACTATTAATATTATATATTGCAAATTTATACTACTAAATATTATTACAAATAAAACAAAAATTATAAGCAACAGCCTCTTTAAAATAAGTGTTTATAGATATCAGAATAAGCGGGGTTTATGGAATCTTTTCTTAACACCTTATCTATGCTTAACACTGATAATTTTAAACACGAAAGAAATTTAAATTTGAAAATATATAAACGTAAATAGAAATCATTTTATTTAGAAGCGAAAATCAACTATTTGTGCTACTATCCAACAGATGGCACTTGCGGTATAATAGTAAATATGTTACATTTTTAAATTAAAGCAGTAGATGGCATCATACGGTTGGGAACATATACCGTATGTTTGTTTAAAGTGCATACAGGGTGTACATAATTAAATATTATTTAAACAAAAATTGTAAGAAAACGCATCAATATTTTTAGAAGTTTTCGAACTTTACTCAAAAAAAAAAAAAAAAACGCCATAAATATTTTTCAAATCACCATTACAAATTAATTTTTTTAATTATAATCTCCATGAAAAAACGAACGAATTAAAATACAATGATTTTTCGATTGATTGCTAATATACTGATTTATATAAATAAGCAATTTGTTCTTGAATGAAGATTTACAAAATTGTTTCACGATTTCTTTGGTGCTTTGGAAGTGGGGTTGACATTTGGGGTGGTTCCAATGGTGAGGAAGGTGATATATGGATAACTATTATTGTTATCGATATATCGATAGTTATTGATATATCGCTAGTTGTCGATAGTCATCGATATATCGATAATTATCGAAATATTGATTGTATTTTGTCACGACAAATTCGAATAAAAATTTGCTAATCAACTTGTGTAATCAAAATAGGATTCTTCATAAGCATCAATTTCTATCGTTAGTGTAAAACAAATCAAATCAGTTTGGGAAATAATGTATCATGACTACCAGACCACCCCCGAAGGATGAGTTGGAGGTGTAAATAACTTTGAGGATGGATGTAGTTCTATTATTATATTTTACCCTATTTTTAACAATCATCCCATCTTCAGGCCACCCCCAAAACCACTACCACACCTACCCAAACACCATTTCCACCATCGGAGTTACTCCCACTGTCAACCTCAGCTCTCAACCATAAAAAAAATCGAAACAGTTTTGTAAAGGATGATTATACAAAAATATAAATAAATTCTTTATTTATATTATTGCGTATGTTATCGAAAATTTTTTTTTTTTTAATTTCTTTTTTCAATTTTTTTCTTTTTTTTTTTATGTAGATTATAAAAAAAAATATGTAAAAGTGATACGAAATTGAGAAAAAATTGTATGACAGTTTTTTTTTAGCATTTATAGCCTGAAAACTATTGTACAAATATTGATTTTTTTTTTAATTTTTGTATCCAAATCTGACGTACTTAGTATGGAACAAAAAAAATCATGCAAATTTGGTCAATTTTTCCATTTTTCACGACTAAAAATATAATGATATATACGATAAATATAAAACTCAGTTTTCAGTGTTACAAATAATTGTAAGTGATGCACGTACGTAGTTTATTTCTTGTTCTCACTACTTTGAGCAGTATTTGGCTTTTCAAAAACTGCTAAATGTAGCTTTAGCTTAATAAAACTATTCAAATAGGTACGTTTTATTTTTTGTTTAAATTTTTTCATTTGAATAAGTATAAGTTGAAAAAAATCAACTAACCCGATCGAATACCTACTAACAATGACGTCACACGATACGTGATAGGCCTTTTAAAAAATTATAATATTAACTCTGTTTTAAAGATAATGATCGAATTGAGAAGTTACCTATTTCGATTCATGAAAACAAAGTGTTAACCTACCCCATTTTTTAACTGAAACTAAGTTTTTTTCAAAAATTCTAAAACTAAATATTGCTGAATAACATTAAAAAAATTATTGAAAACAAATAAATAAACATTGACGTTTTCGTGTTGTCAAAGTCAAAATATGTGAGAATAATGCAAAATATTTAATTAAAAATTAATAGATAAGATAAAATATCAAATCAAAACATGGTTTCGCATGCTCAAAGAAAAAACAAAATAAAATCGGCAGAATTAGAGGCTGACTTAGACCGATTGGAGAAAGAGAAAAAAGGGGAAATTAGAAATTACAAGACGATAAAACAAAGATTTAAAGCCAAACATGCAAAGCTGGACTATTATGCGGGAAAAGCTGAAGATGTAAGATTTAATAACGTTATAATTTTAATTATGGGGATTTAGATGGTAAAATTTTACAAAGAAAAATTACAGAATTTCCTTGGTATTTCGCCACTTTATTGAACCTTCTCCAAAAGTATTGACACCAAAGGAAACAGGTGAATTTGAATTTTTGATGAAACTACAATAAAGTGGCAAAACGTTTAACGAAAAAATCTAACATTTAAAATATGATGAACATAACATTTCGTCTATAGAATAAAATTTTCATTTTTTAAATGGTTTTAGAGTTCTGAAGTCAGAATGTACGAAACCCATAACCCTGGTTTTTGTTATAAACGAAATGGAGAATATAGAATACCTCAAATGCCGATATCAACACCTGCAGTCGACTATCAGGTAACATTACAAAATTTTAATCTTTTACCGTGCGTAATTTTAAACAGAAAAACATCTTGTACGTCCGCATGTAAATAAGAACAATAATTATTTACACATGAAGCG
Organism: Agrilus cyanescens; assembly: GCA_947389935.1. Taxonomy (NCBI): domain Eukaryota; kingdom Metazoa; phylum Arthropoda; class Insecta; order Coleoptera; family Buprestidae; genus Agrilus; species Agrilus cyanescens. Next base: position 14,229,403 of record OX376713.1, on the reverse strand, counting down.
TGCAATAAGCGTGATGACCTTACACCTGCAAGGAAATGTCTCCCGAGGATTTATGCAAAAAAAAAATTAATGGTCTGCATCCTTACGGATGTACAATTCAAATTAATTAATTAATAAATTAATTCTTGATTAAAATTCTGTCAAATTAAGTTAATTAACTAAGTTTGAAATGAATTAGTGTATTCATAAGTATTCTTTACATAAGTTAAATAATGTAAGATAGGTACTATTAATTGAAGACCAGAATGGCTCAGTTGGTGAGAGTACCAGTTATGAACCAAAAGGTTGTCGGTTCAAATCTCACCCTGGACGTTAGCTGAAAAAATAATGCAGAATTTGTATTACTGTAAAGAGTTTTACTACTACTACACTGTTTAATTGTAAGTACTGCTCAACGTTTAACGATAGCAGAATAATTAACAATTATGAGATATTATTAATTAAATATCAGGGTGGAAGGAAGCAACATACAATATTGAGAGACACCAAACCTTATTAAATCGGTGATATTAAGCAGTTGTAAAAATTATTACAACAAAGTGTAGTATCCAGTATACACGTAGGTACACTTTAAATCTAAAAAAATTTCAGAATGTAATTTGGTGATTTTATAGAGCTTAGAGAGAGATTCGCCATGTTATTTTAAGACCACAGTCTTTTAATATGTTCACCTGTAATCCATATGTAACGAACTATATTTTCTGTATTATTTTTTAAGAAGTAAGTAGGCAATTTTCATATTATAATATACATATTCCCTATCGTTTGTAAGATATTAAGCAAAAATAATTAAACTAGCAGAAAAATTAAGTACTCTCTTTAATAAAATATGTATGTAAGTGCTAAGCCTATAATAAATGATGACAGCGTTGAAGATTAATAATTTTCAACATAGTTCTGCTATTTTATTTATTTTTTAATTCAAAATCTTAATATAAGTTCGTTTGGAGTTTCCTTATTCTCTTTATAGTGAATATATTTTTATCAAAATTCAAAAATTATTAATTACAATTCCATTGTTTCTTTTTTGACAATGATCCACCATTTAGAAAATTGTGAACAAATTATTTGTTATAGATTTATATCATTAGAGATGTGTTAATTTAAAAATGCAAAAAAAAATTGTTTTATATTACTAAAATGTTTTCAGAACTTTTTAAGAATAAAATTCTAATTTTTTTGAAACTGAATGAAGATTCTCGTGTTGCGTAGACAATATACATCCAAAAGTTTTTGAGAAAAAAATATTTTTCGATATTTCGTTTTTTTTTTTTAAGATATCTATTGAAAAAATTAATATTTTTAACTGAAAATTTGTGTATAACTTTACAGTCTTACATAACATGCTGAAAGTAAAATACATTAGGAGCGGAGGTTCTTTTCCCTTTAATTTATAAACAATGTAATTTTTGTTTTTGAAATTACAATTAGGTAATTAAAAAATTCTAACAAACTGTTGTTATTTTATAGTTTTAATTTTTTTTAATTGTTCATTGATACCGGCAATTCCTATGACTGCCATTTTTTTTTCTAATTTAAACCCCAAAAGTGACCCCTATATACAAAATTCATTTATGTCCGTCACAAGTATGTATTTGGGTGACAAAAATCCATGTACTTATATCAAATTGTAATTTAATCGGTGCCCAAAGCTCTAGAACAAATTGTCTATAATTGTCATACGAATTTTAAAAAGAAAAACTATGTAATAAATAATTAAAATGAAAAAAAGTCATATTATGGAAAACTTTCAAGCTCCATTGTATGACCAAGTCTAGTAAATTTAAGAAAACACTTCTTTCGAAATAGATTTATATTAGCAATAATAACTTGTTGTCTATGGTTTTACAGAAAGAAATCCGAATTGGCATCAAAGCAACAAAATAACTAAGTGAAAGATAAAAAATTCTTAAGGTTAATTAGGGTTCTCGACATATTTATGTCCTACTTCGAGACCTTTCTTGTTATCGCATCTTTACATGTCAGCCAGCTTCTTTTACATAATCGCAAATATTTACCAGGAACATAGATGAAATACGTGTTGAAACAATTCTTCATCTAGCCATCTACCTAATAGTCGCCAGCGTGAACTTGAATCATATGTAAACACTTGCAAGATAGTATCTAGTTAGTGTGTATACAGACAAGTGTTTAATGAATGCGTAACATTATCGTTGGTCGTTGTATTTTGTGGTGTAACACGAAAAAGGTACATAGTTCATCAGTCGAACATATTAACCATATAATAAGGAACGCTGGCACATTCTTTTTTCCCGTTACGACCGCACCGGTACATTATGTTACCTAAGAATTTAGGTCATTGCACAATTTATTGAACTTCTTTCGCCAATACCAAAAACTGATCAAAATTATTTTAAGTCTTTGTTAACATTCAACGTCTCTTTGAAACACCCTCACATCATTTACAGGAACTTCATAACATGCTCTTCACTAATGATGAATTGGACATCGAAAAAGTCATTTGCCTACATCTGCTGACTGCTCATAGATCTGAAACGTTGGCACCGGTTGTCAAACCAGTAGGTTACGTTTCGAAAGACCAGTGCCCTTTGGAACGTTTGGTGGAACGTTCCAAGAAGAAGAGATCGGAAAATCCTTTACTCAAGATGTTACCACTTTACGTCTTAGGTAAGATTTTTCAAATCCAAAACTCAAAGCAGTTGTAGCTTTCAACTATTCATCAATTATTCGTGAGTAATGAAATTCAGTTAGAGAAATGATTGTGTTGGGTTTCTTATGCGAGAATATTCTCATTAACTCACAAAGAAGTGTGAGATGCGTCCATGTCATAATGTTATCGGTTACAAAGTGATTAATGAAGTGTTCCTCTGCACGAACAATACGATTAAAATTTAGTAGCGTTGTATAGACGTAAAAGGTAGTTGAACTGTTTTAAAAGAGATACATAATATGTCACTAAATTTTGAATATTGAATGAAGTTTTTGAAATGTCTTAGTTACAGTTATAGATAAGTATGACTCGCAATCCTTGAAGGATTCGTGGTTATATAAATAAATCTACAGTTAGATATTACATGACGACAAATGCATCCACTAAAGTTGTTTTCAATTGATACAAACGTAGATGTAGAACCTGAGGATCAGCTTGTCAAAAGGAAACCAAAATCAGATGTCAAGGTCCAAATAAATGATGACAGGCTGAACGGTAGAATCCTGATAAACGAAAAGATCCAAACGATTATCTTAACGGTTCTGATGGCTTTGAACAGTTCGAATCCAGCCAAACTTAAACTATTGATACAAATGGCAGATGATTCTGAAACTCTTGAAGAAATTTTGGAAAAGGCGGAATGTAAGATGTTCCTACGGAATCTTCAAGATCAGACACTAGTTAGTAGGTACTTACTGTATTAGCAGCTCTAATGTGTCTATTAATCTGTCCTCAAAATTGTAGTTGCGAGTCTTTTTATTTAATTCAATCGTTCAAGACCAAAGTGAAAGACCTAAAAATATCTTCGAACGCGAAAGTACTGGAAGCAGTCCTCGATTACATCAGACTCAATGTTCTTCAATATCCTACAATAAAGCAATCCCTTAGGAGGTTGAGTGAAGAAGTGGACGACTCTTCAATTTCTTATGCTAAATCTGCCAAAAGCACCCATAGTTCTTATGTCAGTATTCCAATTAGCACAACAACATCTATGGCTGGAAAATTTGCTTCTTCCAACAAAAAAGACACTTTCGAAATAAACACCTTTGTCGTTGACAAGTTGATTGCGACACCGAGTTCATCAAAGGACGTTCGTAAGAAACTTTCTAAGGAATTAAGTACAGTAAAACCGTTGGACAAGGTTCAGGAAGACGAAGTCGAAATCAGCTCAATAATTCCAAATGAAGATGCGAAAGGAAACATATCCCTCAAAGAAGCAAAGGTTTTCGTAAGGGAAATTGATCATGATTTGCTGGCCAATCTGTTAAGGTAAAAATTTTAGTTTGTGTCTGCTTTTGAAACTGGTGGCGTTAAGTACACCCCCGCAGATTCGGCCATCTTGGGGGTCCAAAGGGGCTAAAAAATACCTACAAATTTTGTCTGAGAAAGGGGGGGACAATAGGGGTTCCAGAGGACTACTACAGCTAAAAGTTTTGGAACCAATGAAAACATTTCTGATTTTTTTTCTATATCTATTTGTTTCAGCTGATTTTCTAATAGGGCATTTCAAAATTTTAGTTCTATTGAATAAAATAATTTATTAGAAGTGCGTGTTGAGTTTGGACAGGTCTGGTTAGTTTTTAATAGTAGTATGTAGAAATGTTCATCGCACAATGGTTGGAGTACGTGTCAATTTTTCAAAGAGGAATACAATGGAGTCATTTCTATTCAGGTCTCAGGCGGTTCAAAGAAAGGCATATCTCAAGCGTTAATTGGTATTCAACCAAACGCTATTAAGTTTACATTGATTTGTGCAGACACTTTTGAACATCAACTGAATCGATAACTAGCCAACGGCTGCAAATAGTCTTTTAACAGTAGACGGCATCTTCGTTTAGTTACGGTTAATGTTTAAATTTGTGAGCACCTCAAACTGAGTATGATAAACAATAACTCAGGTCAAAAAGAACTTATTTATTTTGGGTTGAAGTCTTTTTGAAATCAGACCACAAACAAGTAACACCACACGTACAGGGTGAGTCAAACTCGATGTTCCTACAGGGAAACTCTAAAATTCCAGAGTAAAAAAAAGGGATCGTGGATGCGCCACTAATTTTTTTTATCGAATTTGGCCCACCCCTTGTAATTATTGAAATGTAATGAATTAAGTAGAATTTCATCACTAATTTTTCGGGAAATTGCCTTTTTGAAGTAAGAAAACTAATAGAGCAATCCAACGCGATTTAGCAAAGTTGAAAGAGAAGATTCAAGAGAATGACTGTGATATAGAAAGTGAAACTCAATCAGATTCCACTTCGGTTGAAACCATTCTTGAACATGCCCATGTTTCTATCCGTCGACTGAACTGCCCCGCTTGTTTGATGAAATGGAGAAGTCCATACCCGACTCCTAAAACTCCCAGGAGGATCACTATTCCCCAGCTGGATCAGAATAATTACAAATCAATCAAAACCGACAGTCTGCACATCATTTCTACAATTATTGATCGAGAATTGTTGCAACTAGAGGCGGACCGAGAAAATGAGAAGAAAAGAAAAGTAACTTCGAGCAATCCCTTAGAAGAGGACAGGAAATTCAGTAGAGCCGTTTTGGAAACAGTCAATTTGGATGCAATCGATCTGGCTAAAATTAATCAGGAAATCAGGGAGAAAGAGACTCAAAGTAAACTGGAGAAGTTTCTCAAGGGAGAAAAACTGCAATAGATAATTTGTCATTAATATAAATAAAATAACTCAAAGTAGGTAGCGTTTTATTTTATAGTATCTAAGTGTCTATTTTCAAAAAAAAATGTGAACTGAGGTGATTCCGTCACCTTCATAAATCGATATCTAGGAAAGTCTCCTATTTGTGATAAAAAAGTTTTAGGCATAAATGCTGAAGGTATCAAAATGGTTCAAATAATATTTTAAAGTTGTAAAAAGAATTGAAAGTTTTCCGTGATATTCTGACCGCTACCTGTAAAAGGATGAAAGTTTCCACCCTAAAGGACTCATAAAAAAATTTGCACAAGGACTGCTCTAATGGCAAAAGATCTTTTCACGAAAAATTCGTAAAATTTTCCATCGACTTTCCCGCAGTTAAAATGTTCTTTCGCTCAGCCCTTTAGGGTAAAAACTTTCATCCTATTACTGGGCAGCTGTTAGAAAATCATGGAAATTCACATTTTTGAATTTTCACGGGAAACGCCATGTGGAAATGGGTCTAATTTCCTCTTGTTCTACTCAACTATACGTATCTTTCAGTATTCCTTGAGGAATATAATTGGAAAATCGTGGACCCAAATCTGTTACTACTATCTACTAATATCGTTGTCTATGGTGTGACGACGTTTCAGCAAAATCTTCAGGTTTGCGGCAACCGTCTTCTACTGACACTGTAGGAATCCTTTTTGTCTTGGTTGGTTAAACTTAATTGGTTACACTTGATTGGTTATGAGCGCGATTCCGGGTCATAGGTCCCAAAATTGGTACTGATGAGGCTTTCTGACTTGTTCTTTGTTTGCGAGGTTTTTTTGATTAGACGTGTCGTGCTTAATACTAGTTTTTAGGCTAAAGGTAGAATTTGTGCATGATCTCTGTTGTTGAAATGTTTTTATGACGATTATTTTTGTCTCCAAAACCTATTCTGTGGGTGTTGTGTCAACGATGAAGTTTTACTTCTTTTTGTACGATACTTCACGGTTGTGTTCGTCTGTTCAGATTTTCATTCGTCAGTTAGTTTGGCCAATATACAGTATCTTGATTTTTATATTTCGATGAAACATTTTGATTTTCTTGTCTGTTGTGAAAGTCGTTTCTTTGGCCCAAAACTAACTAAAGCTGATCTAGTAGTCTAGTCCTGATCAAAAATAACGATACATCGATTACTATAGATAACTATCGAATTTGTTGTAAAACATATTCCACTCACAATAACGAAGTTAGTATCGACTTCTAGTACAACTGGAAGTACTACAGGAAAACTATTATCTTATTTGAAGAGAACATAGGTACTCCCGAAAAGACTTTCAAACTCAAAACTTTAAAACTTGAAATTAAATTCATTTCTTAAATACTCTAATGATCATCACAAGATAACCTGTATTTAATACAGAAGTAGCTTTAAGTCATGTGTCCATGAAGAAATGTCATGGGGGTAGTTAGGATTTAGGAGGAGCAGGGATGGGCACTGTTCATCTTACAATACTAATTACCCCCCTAGAAAAATAGGTAGTACACGTTTTAATCCTTGTAGAGATTACCGAAATTAAAACCTCATTCTAGCTGATCAATCGGTCGGCTATGAACCCTAATAAAGGACAATGATAAATGCGTCAATATGGGAATGACATGTTGAATACCTCTCCCAATAAAAAGTAGGTATTATTCCTTTTAAATCTCGATATGTTAATTTCCAATTATGTAGTAAACAAGTTGTACAAATGACCTTCCAACCTTATAGAATGCGTTCTTACCCAATACAAGACAATAGCAGCAGTTGAAGCTAATTATATCGTTACATTCGTTGAAAGAGAATGAAAATCAATAAAAGAAAGATTAATTAATTCAATAATGATGTTTAAAACGAAATTTTTCGAACATGTGGCCATAAAGAATTGTTCGAAAAAGTAATTAGGCCCGTAATGTAAAATATTTCGATCGATAATTTCTCTTATTTTCGGACATCATAACAACGATATTTTTTATTTATTTTTAATTATAAGTTATTATTGATGTTATTAGTTGTTAACCTGACGATGACCTAAATTGGCTGCCAAAACGTTGCATAATTAAACTTATTTATTTTTATCATTTGGTATAAGATTAACTTTTATTGGCCTTAAAATTTGTTTCAACCACACCTACCAATAAAATGAAATTGTTATGACTTAAAATATTTATATTGTTAAAGCAAAATTTTTCATTTTAAACGAGCTACTAAATTTGAAAGTCCAAATGTAATTATGACGGTTCGGTATAACAACTGACCTATTTGCTCTAGTTCTTTCTCATTAGCGCCAGTGCATATAACTAATCAATACCAACCGATAATTAGTTTAGTGGGACGAACGTTAATGACCGATAATGCACGAATTCTTTGTTATGTACTTATGGTTTGTAGATCAATTTTATTGATTCGAATCATTGTGCAGTGCGGGAGCGTTTGATGCATGTGAAACGAAATTGACCGCCTATGTATATACCTACCTACAAATTGAGGAGTTTATTTTGAAAATTGAACAGGGTGAGTGTCTCTTTTTCCTGTTTACTGTTTAAAAATTAGGAGAGATGGGCTGGGATTCACTGTTTACTCCCGAAAATAATCAAATGCTTCGTTAGCATTCTGTCGGATTACGATTTCGAACTTATTAGCTCTCATCAGCGCATTGTAGGTATCTCCGACATATTAACAACCAAGAAAAGTTTGTCTCTTAGATAAAAATGATCACCTTATTAATATTTTGAACAGTAGTACTTGTCTAAACCTGCACAGAAAACTCTAACTTATTTAAAATTGGGTTGAACATTGCAAGTTTTGTGCCTGACAATTGGCTTAATGTAACCCAACCTAAACAATGTTAACATGCAGTATGTCCTCAGACTGTGAGGGCATATAGTGTGGAGATTGAATTAGAAACTAAGATTCCTCAATACTCTCCCCATATCTAATCAACCACAAAGGTTGAGTTATGGACTGGAGGGTTTTCTCGTCTTTGAAATTGAATCAGTGTAAAAAAAATGTGTGACGATTTACAGATTTCTTGATACGACTTTAGATCCGATTATTCTTACCAAATAAATCCACGCTTGACACAATTCTTGTACCTACAACCATAACCTTTTTTTCTCAGAAACTATAATATTTATGCTAATAAACGTGTAGATATTTAATGAAAACAAATGTAGAGGTTGATGGTTCTTGCAAAATATAGCCTTGGGATTCCTTAAAACCTGTCATGTCGTAGTTTTGCAACGTTTACACCTGTTAACATACGTAATACGTTAAAGTTTAAAGATCTGCACGAATGGATTTACGTGATAGGCGGTGTCCCGTTTTGGTCCCCACATAAAACCTTTGAACTACATTAATAATTGCAATAAATTTTAAGACAAATAGTTTAAAACTAGAAATTCACATATCTACCTATCTCATTGGAATCTGTTCAGTTTCAAAATCATTCTTTAAAGTTTTCGAGGAGTTTGAGTTATTGCTAGGAACATCTTGAGGTTGCAAAATTTTCTCTAAACATAAATTGGTAATTATGTACAATAGCTTACCCCCTTCCGATTTTTTTTTAAGTATGTCGTAGAAGTTCGTCACGCTGATCAAGAATATATATGTTTGTTGGGCCTGGAAACCACCCCTTCATGGTGTTTTTGAGCTTCTTCATTTCGTGTATTTGTCTTCTATGTCTATTGTAAAACGCGATTAGTAGTAGAGGTTTGTTAATTTATTCGAATATTGAGATCGTGTAGTGTTTATTGTTGTAGATTAGATACGGAATAATTTATAGTCTTTATCTATAGGTGATACATGATACTGCTTGTTTGTTTAAACTTTGAAAACGCTTATTCTTAGTGTATTACGAATACAAATGTTGAGAGAGGGTGAGAGGTATGTAAATGTAAACACACCCATCCTAAACCATAACCTATTGCATTAGACATGGAAGTATTGCGACAGTTGTATGTATTTTTTGAATCTCAAAACCAGTATGAAGATGTCATAAAATACAAAACAGTGTCATAATACACCCGTGTGTATTGCAATAGGTTACGGTTCAGGATGGGTGTGTTTACATTTACATACCTCTCACCCTCTCTTAACATTTGTATTCGTAATACACTAAGAATAAGCGTTTTCAAAGTTTAAACAAACAAGCAGTATCATGTATCACCTATAGATAAAGACTATAAATTATTCCGTATCTAATCTACAACAATAAACACTACACGATCTAAATATTCGAATAAGTCAACAAAGCACTACTACTAATCGCGTTTTGCAAACGACATGGAAGATAAATACACGAAATGAAGGAGCTCAAAAACACCATAAAGGGGTGGTTTCCGCGCCCAACATATAAATATATTCTTGATCAGCGTAACGAACTCTACGACATACTTTTTTTTCAGAAAAATCGGAAAGGGGTATGCTATTGTACATAATTACCCATAAATTTTACGTATCTACTCATTATACGTTATGAAAATAATACGCAGACAGAAATTGAAAAATAGAATACATAGATATATTTAGCATTAAACATTACATTGTTTCAACTTTAAACTTTTTGATAACAATCACAGAAGTGATTTTACGTAACAACATTCTTGTATCAACCGATACCTAGGTAGTTGTTGTAGTTTGAAAGGTAACGATCATTGAAATGTGGAACACGTACATAGTTAGATGCGTTATGTAACGAAGAAGATGCTTTCTCTTAACTGATTGTAAACATAAGCAAAGGATATTTTTCATTAAAGTTTATAATCCTGTATACTTGTTACGAGGCAGCGATGATGCACTTTCAAACAGAGATGCTCAATCTGGTTTTGATGGATTTACCAGTTTTTCATGTACCTATATTTTATATAGCATCAGAGTTTGTACACTGAAGTTCATGAACCATAAATTTATTAAAAAAATTGTCTGTTTTTATTATTTAATTTTTTATTTTTTAATCCTGAAATCGTCAACTAATGCAAAGACTGCAAAACATAAATCTTGAAGTGTTACTTCTAAAACGTGACAGTTTCTCGCTCACTTTTTTAATCGAAAATTGAGATTATTTGTGAAAAAGGCGATAATGGCCCCATTAGTTGTTGTGCTGTGTACTTATTTTAATATTCGGTGCATGTTCAATTTGTTATTTTTAGAATAGATAACGAACTGTATTAGGTTAAGCGGTAGTAAGTGTGGGTTCGTGTAAATGCACATGTCCACGCCTACACCATATAACCTAGTACACTAGTAGAAATATAAACAATTCCTCGTCAACCGTTCCTTAATCTCGTCTTCAAATAAACAGTACATGGTCGCAAGATTAATTAAACACAACAATACAAGTACTAATGATGTTATTATCGCGTTGATACACATACACATTGAAGACCAATACAAGACATTTTTGAAAATTAAGAAGCACAAAAACACCATGAACGGCACATTTCCGCGCCAAACATACATTTATATTCTTGATCGGCATGACGAACTCTACAACATACTTCTTTTTTCTTAAATCTTTACAATTCCTCATAAAACTCCTGAGAAAGGGTATTATTTCTGTACAAGTATTTTGAGACCAAACTCATACTTCTAAAAGTCATGTTATCTATTCAACAGGCGGAACATTTTTTTTTTCAACAAAATAGCGATCATAATACTTTGTTATTTTCCTGGTTGTAAAGTAACTCGAAATAACCTTAAATTGGATCCCGTAACCCAATTTCTTTATAAGCATTCGTTAAATTAAGAATGCTGCTAACATTAAACCATTTTTATTTTTAGATATCTTCTCGTACATAATACAATATTATTAGAACAGTCAAACTGAAGTGACAATGTAGTAAATTAAATCTAAATGAATCTTCAAATTTTAGTTCATAAATCACCATCGAAATTATAATATGGATAAAGCATTTTATAACAAAACAACTTTTCAAGTCGATACCTACGTCGATAGTGATAGAAAATATTTATTTATAAGTAAAAAAATAAATTTTTCCATTAAATAAATCAAATTATAATTAATTAAAATTAAAATCCAATAATAAACAGACTGTAAACTATTTCAAAATATGATAAATAAGTTATACTGAAGCTGTAAGTTTGTTCGCGTTTTCCCTTTAGTTACCGGACAGAGATAAACGCATATTTTTGTGCATAGTACAACCGCACCATTGATTCGTTCCTTCTAAACGTGCTACTGATCTAACGTCTTATTTTTAATGTTTCCGCTTTACGGGAATACGTCTAAAGCTAATACCCATACCCGGGTTCGAACCGACAACGACCTGCGCGGTAATCCGCTGTTCAAGTCGCTCGGTTAATCATCATTGCCTCGCGGCCACCTGGCCGCCCTCTAAACCTGCTACGTTCTCGCGTTACGTTATATATAGCGTATCCGTTTCCCTTTCCCTATACGTTCAGTAGAAGCTGGGTGGGGAAAGCATATGGAAGTGGCAACGCTGATTCCGTTACGCTTACTTCCGTTACGCTCACTTGATTTTACTCCCTTTGATTTAAATATTCAACTACAAAATATAATGACATCACCGTAACTTATATTAAAAACACTCTTACATGTGCTACTGTGATTTCTAGTGGTCTATATACAGACTTATTCAGGGACGGATTCAGAAGTCTTCTTAGCAATATTTGTAGCAGAAAGTGTGTCCTTGTATCAGCAATCAGAATAGCTGATTTGACAAGAGAGCCATTTCTAACTCGGTTATTAACACTTTCACTGGTAGTTTTCAGTTAGTTGTTTGTAGGTACGTCATATTAAAATTGACGAGTTGCCAAAATAAATAATTCAGCTAATTAGGTTTTAGTTAATTGTATGATAATGCGAATGGTCGTACAAGGATCTCTGCGTGAAAAACTTTCGGAGAATGGTACAGGTGAACCAAATAGACGACCTTCGACTCCATTCATTTCGTCTGTCATTAAAAATGAAAGTCGTCATTATTTGTTGCTTCTCAGTTATAATAATAATAGCAATAATAGCTCGAGAGGCAGATTTCACATCTGTTTTATGCCTATTTCAATTTGAATTCGAAATGTACAAGGCTGTCCTCCTAATGTACCTACTTCTATCTTCATTTTCAACCTGCCTAATTATATACATAAGTTTAATACCTATATGCTTATTTGCGATAGCCATCAACTTTAATTCGGTAATTAACTCCTATTTTAGTGATCTTAGATGTGGCATTTAATTTGAGTACGTTTAAACCAAAGTAAAAGTTAAAAAATAAAGTGTGTGTCAGCTCCGACACGCGACTGGAATTTACTCATTGAGTTATTAATTTAATAATTAAAAAATTAAAATGTTCTATTAAATAAATTAAATTAAAGTTAATTAAACAAAAAAAAATAGCAATTCGAGTAACCCAAAAATAAACAATAGATTTACAAGATTGTAAATTAATTTTGTTTTTACAAAAAATTGTTGTAAGTAATATTAATGAAAATGTCTAAAAAATTTTGAAATGCTGAAACATACTTGTTTAATTAAATTATTCTTGCTAACTAAGTTATGCTGAAGCTGTATGATTGCTCACGCACTCGCTCTAGTCACCGGACAAGATCAGTAGTATATGTACATATGGTATACATATCCGTTTCCCTTTCCCTATGAGTTCAATATAAGATGGGTGGGGAAAACCATATGGAAGGGGTAGCATCAGTTCTGTTACGATTTTGCTGTCTATACTTTCTTCAACCACGGGCCTTATGTTGATCCTTAAGGAGTAAACTCCAAAAAATATATCAAATGAACCGCCATCTACAGACTAGAACACGAAATTAAGTAAGACAAATTTTTGAAAACAGAAAATACGATTTCATTTTTTATACCGTCCTATATTATAATACTAATACTACTTGATATGGCGTAACAATTTTTTTTGCCACATAAGAGGGCAAACCTTCAAAAGACGGCCGATGCGACTAGGTGATATCGAATTCCGGAGAAAGGTGTCCCCGACCTACCGACTAAAAGGCCGTTATAGGCCATAGGGCCATTAATTTCCGTCCTCTTCAGCCAAGGTATAAAAGCTGAACCTCCTGTTGATCAAATAAGGTCAATAAACTGTGACAGACAGCAAAGTGAACGCCATCTGTGTCTGTTTTCTTTGCTTTAATAAGTTTACAATAGTCTTAAATTGAAATGGGTCTTCTTTTCCCGAACGAAAACCTAATCAAGTGGAGTGCCTCATATTTTTTATTTTGGAATCTTATAAGGCATTACTGGGGCAAATTTAACTTTAGCTTACCTTATATTCCTTTATAGGGGCAACATGAGGTGCTCATTGGGCAAGTCTTATTCGCTATTCGATAACATTTACCTCACATAACTGCAGGCATGTCCTCCCAAAGAATTCTACTAGAGTAAATTGTAAAAGTGATCAACTTTTAACCTCTCGTTTTACTGAATGCTCGTCCAAGTAGCACTGCACCAATAAGAAGCAAAAGAAGATAGAGGTCAACAGATATTTTTTGCGCCGACGAAACGACGTTAGTGCCCAGCACACTCAGACGAAGCATTCCTTTTGGGAAGCCTCGTTTGGAGAATGAAGAGGTTAGACATTTAACAGTGGGATGCTGAGGGAATACCCATGCATCTAGGGTCTGGAAAAGCCCAAACCTTTGCATGTACCTATGTCACTAGAGTGTTCTTGTAATGGTCACATGGCTAGAATCTTTACTGATAACTAACTTTGTGTTCAGTGCTGTAACTTTGTAGAAATGTAGACATCGAGTTGATAGGTAGCTAAGTAAATTAAAATGCATCCAATTTTATTGCACCGTTCCAATTCGACTTTTGGTTTTCTGTAATTTAAAAGACTCACACTGCAACGACCAAAACTATAGATACCCCGAAGTATGTGCGGAAGAGAGTCCTACTATGAAATCAAATTCCAACACCCCATGTGGAATCGAAATCCACTTATACTTCACATTACGATCGGAGAAACAAACTACAGAATACAGATTTGGTATAGAATTTGGATTCTACTTCACTACTTCTATTCGACTTTCGAGCCAAATATAAGTTACTGGGGATTCTAATAAAATGCATTCACTTCTACTGCATCTTTGTAGCTTGATTTTTGTAATTCTGTGACTTAAAAGACTCAGGCTGACGCAGGTGGAAATGAAGATGTCTATGTTGATACGAAGCAGAATTTAATTCGAAACTGGACTATCTGCTGGCTTCGCTTTTTCTACTTAATGGACGTGAAATCCACATCTTCTTCAGATTTGGATCCTAGAAGTTACAGTATGGTGATTTGGTACAATGTCGATTCTTCCTTACCACTTCTATTGGGTTTAAGGTTCGATTGTTTGTTGATGAAGCGCAGTAGATATAGTGGAGCAACTTCTTCAACTAAACACTCACAGCTTGAAATATTAAAATTGCTAGTAGTTTTTTGATCTATGAGTGAATATTCAAGCAAGGTGTGTAGAACTTGTAACAGTCACAATCAAAGGAGAGAAAAAACAGAAAATTGCCGCTATAAGTACATTTGTATATGTATGGAAGTACCGGTTGCCTTTGTGAAAACCTTCGCCTATATTCTGTTAATTAATTCCACTGTCTGACACTAAGCCTTTACTGCTATATCTACATACATATATATGCATGTAGGTACATAGTTGGCGAAGTTCTTCTTTGATTCCTTCCGCATGCAACAATGAAACTGTTCGCTCTGTAATAGTTAGTATGAGTATTCATGATTAAGGTGAAAGGATTATGATGAGCTATTATACGCCTCCGAGGCTCATTTTATTGCTGCCAGTTAATATCCGACATTTTTCAGTCAATAACGGTTTGTACAAATATCTCAAGTATGCAGTCGATTTAGCAAAGAACAAAATGAAACGGAAAAATTGCAAATTTTATCATCGTATATCATAAATTATAGTGGTGAAATAAAGGTAACGAGAGAGTCCGTACGAATCCATCAGAAAGGTAATAGTTAAAAGTTAGTAATAGCACATTGCACTGACCTGAACTACAAAAAATTGACTATTTAACTACGGAAGTCTAATACCATCTGTTAACAATGGTTCCACAGATACCTACAAAGGCTTCTGGCTCCAATTTTTGTAAGGTCATCCACGGTTTCGTTTCCTTTTACGCGACTGTGGCTAGGGACCGAAACCAATGGTTCGTAGAGCCAGATTATTAAGGCCTATGTGACGTTCCATACTAGCCTGAACCCTATTGAATACCCTTTACCTAACAAGAGCACTTTTGCTGTCAGTGATAAAACCTAATAATTAATAATATTTGTAAAAGATATTGAAATCGAATCAAAGTGGTCGAGTATAATCGAATATATACCAATTCTGGATTCTCTAACTTATCGTCTCGAAATTTGAAGCGCATGGAGTGTTTGATACGAATCTTTTAATCTCCATTCGCATATGCGCCTGATTATCATCGATTTTTCATATGATAAAACCTAAAATCCTCTAGGAACCTATATTTGGTTTACTTTAGTTATCCTTGTATTCATCTGCTTTGAAATACCTAATGAAATCTATCAATTATTGAACTGGAGTTGCTATGGGTCAAAATGCCTGGTAGAAGTGGATTTCGATTCTATATGGGATGTAGGAACCTGGGTTCGCAGTCCAGGTGCAGGTAGGGAGGCAGATGACACTCCTCCTCCTCCTTAGGATCCTATTTTCTACAACTATTTTAGCTTAGTTCTTATCAAATAAAAGGTGATGGGACATTTTCTAAGACAGAAAGTGCTAACTAGAGACGCATTAGAGACAGAAAGACTCGGATTAGGTTTCTGGGGAACGCGAAGATTATTGGGATTGGAGATGGATGAGGTGCGTGTCCAACTGGCCTTCGGTCTGACAATTTTGTGTCGATGGTGCTGAATCATAATTGTATTTTAAATAATTTTTCTCAGGTTATTATTGCTGATTAATATGTAGGTACACGTAACCATGTTGGTCATGTTTTCAGCGTTAACAACCTTGATTAGACATGTTTTATGATCATTAGCAGCGACTGTTAATTGTTCTATTGTTTCTATCATGTTTGAATGAATTCTACATAAGTAATTGTGCCGGTATAATTAATGGAGTCTCGCAAGCCAATGCGGCACTCCTTCGATTTTATTTACAATCCACCGGACGGACTTATTACATATTGAAAGAGTAATTTCTTTTTCAATCGATCGTTTATAAATTGTAGGTTAGGAATTTGTAATTTCCTTTTTTAATGACGCTCTACCACTAAAGGGAATTACCCTACATTATACGGTGTTAGTTACTGAGTATTTTAAAACTAAACAATTTGAAATAACACTGCATCAAATTTTCATAAAATAAGGATTTATTTCACGTGGATTTTTCGATCAATCTTCTTGTAACCTTTCGGTTACGTTTCTGTCTGTTGACCTGTCTGACCTGGACAAGAAAATATGTAACAGAGTCTAGTATATTTATAAACTTGTCTAATAAGATGTACTGTCTCGCATGCGGGGCTAAAAAATAGCCGAGACCAAACGCTAAATAAATCATAGTTAATACTCGGATCAAATCTATGACAGATGATCAAACATAGTTTCTAGACGCATTCAATCGGGGCCCTAACTGGATATATGCACCGAAGAGGGCAGAAAAGGAGTAGAATAAGTGGAATAGTAAAATAAAAGGTTTCTCTCTGCTTGTTACATACAATTTTTCTATTTAGGCACTTTTATATGAAATTTATTAACTAGCTTATTATTAATTAGGTATCTATATCTATAGTATCAATAAATACTGCTGTATAAATAGAAGCGATGTTGGACTTACGATTAGTCCTAATTTTTATAACCTGTTCTTGTCAGCATCAAATACCTATATATAAATAAACGATAACAATACAATGACAGCCCTAAACAACAACTCAATTGCTTTTATAATTCAATTCGCCCCTCAAAAATCACCAACTCGCTCTTCTCCCTTTTACAATTACACTCGCGCACGAGTAATCTTTCTAGCAAGACCCACGCCGACCCCTCGATCGCTTTGCTTATATGCATAGTGATTTGCCGTTGTCGAAACTACTAGAACTTTCTCGAACACTCCAGATCTAGCCGCTAGAACTTTCGCCAGAGACTGTCTACATATACCTTTTCATACGTGTATGAAAAGTTGCCTAAATCCGCAACAGTAAATGTCAGCGTCAGTAGATGGCATTTGCGAAAAAAGTCAGAGTAATAATTAAAAGGACGATTTTGAAAGCTTTGTAAACTTAGAACCTGAATTATACATGATAATAAACTAACATTGGGTTCGTGTACTTACTACAAACGGCGTTAATTACAATAATTGTAACAGAAACGAGTTTTTGTATTTCAAATAAAATTCTTTCAAACGTGTTACACCTATTTCCTATTTTAATACTTAATTGATTATTTTGATAATAAAAGGGTATGATGATGTAGGAAATCTAAAAATCGGTTGTAGGTTATTGTAGTCACAGCGAAAATTGTTTTTAATTTTTATTACTGCCCTATTACATGAAGAATTCCTTACTTAAAAAAATCGATTAAGCTGAAATTTGGTACGCGTAACCTTTCAGGTGAAAAAGCTTGCTGTGAGGATCTCAAATGTACATTTTTTTTAAATTCAAAGCAAATACTCTGAAAATTTTTTAAGGAAATGGATGAAAATTGATTCATTTCCCATTCTTATCTCCAAAATCTCTGAGCATAAAACTTCGAAAAAATACAAAAAATATTCCTTTGCTTACAGATTACGGAAAGACCTATAAGAATCGTATGTTCTTAAAAAAAAAAACCAAAATACAGTCCGAAAATGACCATCGAATGAGTGAGTTCTACCAGGAGAGTTCAATAATAATTGTAAAGACAAATCAAAAAATTAAATATAAGTATGTCCCCTACCACGCGACCTTAGTTTACGTATTCAAGCATACTAAATGAGAAATTAAAATTCAACAATATGAAATATGATCAGCAATTTCCCTATGGAAACTCGATGCCATAAGAAATATTTTTTTTTTAATTATCAGAAATAATATGGATCAGATTTAAAAACCGTGTTAACCTAGCAGTTTCATCTTGTATGACCCCCCAAGTTTTTATTTATTTATGGTTAAAATGTCTGACAGAGTTCTTAGAATCTGTAGTGTAGTTTCTTACTTATTTTCCCGAAGTGATTTTCCTAAAACAACCATTTTTACTCGTAGCGTCACGATAATAAGAAGTAAAACTGTAGCCTCCTTTTCGCTACACAAACTTTTTGCCTACTTGTAGCGCCGCAAACTCTCTACCTGCTACTTTGGCTGCTCGTAGCGCCGTAACCTTTCTGTCCGTTGGTATCACCACAACCTTTTCGCCTACTCATAGAGCCACAATCTTTTTACCTGCTCCTCTGGCTGCAACCTTTTTGTTCGCTTGTAGAGCTGTAACCTTCTCGAGTACTCGTAGAGCTGCGATAGAAACAAGTAAAACTGCAGCGTGCACCTACGGCGAAACCTTTTTGTCTACTCGTAGCGCCGCAACCTCTCTGCCTGCTCCTATCGCTGCAACCTTTTCACCTGTTTGTAGCGCCGCAGCTTTTTCGCCTAAGTACTCGTAGTGCCGCAATAAAAGCAAGTAGAACTCTAGCGTGCTCCTTGCGCCGCGATCATGTCATTATTGTACATTTATCTACGCCATTTGTAGTATTCGAATTAATTTTTATTTTTTTTTTGTAATTATTTTTAATTAGGACTCCAAGTTCACAGAGCTTATTTTCAGGGCTTGATTCCAATTTTTGCCTTTAGGTCGCCTTACAATGTAAACATCTCTCGAATTGATATATGTAAGTAAGTTTACGAAAGAACAATTGAATAATTCTTTTTGTTACAAGTAAGCACTTATGTACATAAATATTTCAATATGAAGGTCGAGGTCAATGTGGAAAGCTCACGGTTCGATCATTGCTTTTCTTGTGTCCCGTCCGTCTAAAAGAGTGATTTACATACAATCATTCTGCCGACTCGGTTATAAGACGTTTCATCCCAACTGTCATGCCGAATTGACAAATATTGAACTGACAGTGGGTAGAAATAACAAAAGCGACCTATTTATTTGGAAAGAAGTTGAATTCCTTTCAACTATTATATATCAAACTAAACGCAATACAACAGCATTATATTTAACTATTTGTTGTTGTTGTTGTTGTTATTAGATACTTATAACTAGATAGTATTATTATACCTTTTACACATTCTTCATTCGTTTGCGTTTGATGACATTTTTGTTTCAAATGTCTATTGTTCTCGATAATGTAGGCCAGTTAGTGTCTTACAGATGTCACCTTCTATTTCGTCTTATTTACATGCAATTTAAAGATCATTCTTTTTTATTCGTCATTACGTACTAAACATTTAAACTGCTCTTAAAAGATTTTCTCATGCTTTTTTTTTTTATTGATATGACACGTTTTGCTGTAAATAATTTTTTAATTCACTATCCATTAATTATAGGTTATCAATTAGAAATTTAGGGGTAGTTGTATCATCTATTGTGAGGAAATGGGTGTGGAACGATTGCACGCAGTGGTCAGGTAACCTAACCTAACTTTCACGTTATATCTTTAGTTTTTGAAGCTCCTACTGAATCATATTTATTTGTTGGTGTGTTGGGTGAGTTTGAGAATACTGTACTCGACGTTTCTTCATCAACCATGGACGTCTTCTTCAGGAGAATTTCTGTGGACAGAAGAAGTCTTTCCTTATGTAACGTGACGATGAAATGTTGTGCACAGGAAGTCGTGATAGACGACAGTCAAAAGCTCTCTGAATGAATTTATTATGGAAAGCAATATTTACAGCTAAAAACCTACGATTTATGTTTCTAATTTTTCACAACTTTTAGTTTTATGTCAGGGATTCCTTTAATTTTAAAAATATAACTTTAGTTTATTATTGTTGACATCCTTTTTTTAATTACCTGAAGAAACATGTTTAGAAGTTTAGATCATTAATTTTTCGGGTTTGTCTTTTTATAGCCGATGAAATTAATAACCGTTATCTTTTAAATAAAGACAATTAAGAAACAAAGTGAAACCGGAGGTGTTGGAATGATTATTCATAATCTAAGATAGAACCGACTGATATAAAACCGGGATTAATAATAACCTCACTTTCTACTTTGTATTTCTGCACAAGTTGTTGGTAACATTAGAAAGTGTTACAAAAGAAAATTAAACAAATTGTCTTACGATTAGCTCTTAGGGTCTGACACTAAAATGTATTTTTTTGTTTAATGTCCTGCGCCGGCTATTAATAATAATAATGATCCAGCGATAACCCTTATGAGGAATTGAACACGCTTCCTGGTTTTCACTCTTCTTATCACTTTAACCTTTGGTGTTAACGAACTTAGCAGTCATAAAATTATTAATTCTGCGCTTTTAGCAGATCCATTACCAACATACCTACAACCTCTCAATCTTTCTTCTGTACACCTATTATAACTACATCTAATTTATTGTGTATTTACAGAAGAGCTGTTAATTTTTTCATCATCAATTCTTCATGCACATGTTAGATGTACTCTAAACAACCTTTGGCTGAACAATATTCAACTCATTATAATAATGCAAAGCAGTGTGTCGTACATTATGCAGTACTAGGAGACATTAATTTTTTTCTTTCTTTCATTAATTCAAACCATCAAACTTGGTTAAATAGTTTTGTAGTTTCGTTTGAAAATAAATTTGGAAATATGGAAAAACTCTGGACTCAATACTATCCCTTAAAAGCTGTATGTCTTGCAGATTACCAAATTATATAAATAAAAATAAAGTTTTGCAAACTGCACCCCGTGACATACCAAATGAAAGAGATTATTGGGAGAATATCAAATAAATGTCCTTTACAGTTCCAAAATATTACAAAGTTTTCAACTAGGTAGATCAAAAATTGACATCTTCTCCCAGTGATGTAACGAAAAAACTTAAGGCCTCTCCTCAATATCAAGTTTAGGGCCTTCACTATCTTTCTCATTCCATATTAATTTTATTTATATTTTTTTGTCCTTAAAGTAGCATATTGTAAATCCATCAATGTTTTTTTGGATGATTCTTTATCAAATCGTGCGCAAAAGAAATTGATTTCTCCGCAATTGAAGGGATATGTTCCAAATAATGCCACAAATGCTTTTGATTTTTTTCAGACATTTCGGGAGTACCTACCTAAAGCTACAGGACCTCAAAGTTGTGAATTTTGATATTTTTTCGCAATTTAATGAGTATTAAAAGATCAAGTTATTTGTAAAAATATTCATAAAAAGAAATCTGTTATTTTTCAGAAAAAGTTGGTAAGTATCAAGATTTAAGAACATTATCCAAATTTCCAAAATCGGATAATAAACATTAGAATAGGAAGAAATGTGCATTTGATCCAAGTTTTCGATCTCAAAAAAATCATGGTTTTAGCTTTATATGTTAGAAATATGCTCCCATAAATCCGAGAATGGTTCTACATGGGATTTAGCAAAAAAAAATACTAAAGGGCATATGGGATAAGAGGGGTAAAACTTAGCTCTAGATAATCTTAAAAAAATCAGGCACCTACACCTACTTATATTGCATAGTGAAGAAAATTATTTTGAAAATTGTTTTTAGACCCCAGTCCACCTATGTATAGGGTTCACTATAAGCTCGTTCGTTTTTTTTTTAAGATGTTTTCGCCATTTCTTAACTGATTTCAAAAATTCTTGTTAGGAGTTAAAAATAAAAATCAAATATAAGAAGTGTATGTTTTATTGTCTTTGCTTTCGCAAAATTTAATTTTGAAATGTTCGCGTGCCAAAATTTGAATTTGGCGCCAAAAATTTTAGAAAAATTTGAGTTGATATTAATTATTTTTATCTTTAATCCCCAACAAGAATTTTTAGAATCGGTTGTAAAGTAGCGGAGATATTAAAAAAAAGACGAAATTTATCATTTAGAGCCTACAGCGATTCCATAGGTGGATTGGGATCTGGAAAAATTTTCAAAAAATCTATTTTTCACTATTCTGCTTATATGATTTTTCTAAGATTTGTTAGAGCTAAGGCAATTTTACCCCCTTACCTATCCTGTAGATATGCCCTTCATATTTCTTTTTTGGTTAAACCCCAAAAAGTACCACTTCCCGATTTATGGGAGCATATTTCATACATGTAAACCCAAAAACCATGAATTTCTTGAGGTCGAAAATGGTAATGTTTTTGAAACTTGGTACCAACCTTTTTCTGAAAATTCGGAATTTTTTTGATTTTTGCATTTACGGTTTTTACGAATAACTTGATGTTCTAGAAATAAAATAGATCTAAAATACTGATTATATTTCGAAAAACATCAAAAATCACAGCTTTGAGGTCCTGTAACTCACTGAATTGACTTCCAAAAAAATATGAAAAAAAAAAAAACCAAAGCACTTGTGGCATTATTTGAAACATATCCCTTCAGTTTCACCAATATATTATTGAAGACTTTCCTAATTCCACTAAAGTGTCTGAAACTTTTATTGTTACTCTTTTACGGACTTAAAAACCTTCTAAAAGTACCTTTTAAATAATATCAACCTGTGCACTCTGATGTAGGTATAAATGCATTCGTATTATAATATAATATGAATAATCGGAGTGCACTCTTGTAATCCTTCCATTAGTGGACAACAAAGGTCTATGGAATGCGTTCCGAAGCGACCGATCCATCAAAATACTTACCCTGATCCAACACATACGAGATAGATCTTTTTTTAGATGGATCACGGTTATCATCTCGACTGAATAAGAACCCCGATTATATTAATACGTACAGTCAGGACCTCGCAGACAGCCATTAAAATAGAACAGTGTTTATGAAAAATGACGTCCGTCTTATAATAACCATACAATCTAAATAGTAGACCTTCCTGCTTAAGTATCATCAACAACACATGTATTAGGAAAAACGTTTTGGTTTATTTTTTGGGTTCACGAAGTTTTCTTGCAGTTTTTTATTACCTTAAAAAATAAGTCCGAGTTCATACATCATACATCAGACTTTTATTTTTCATAATGACTTAACTCAAGTTCTTAACCTCTAACTTTGTTTCTTTGAACATTCCATCTAATCGAAGCTTTAATTTTTTATAGTTACGTTGTTGGTTTTTTTTATCCATTTAGCAAAATGTCGATGATCTAAAAGCCGAACAATTTGGGGTGACTTAACTTTATCTGATCTCCTGTGTATAAAAAAAAAATACAATACACAATAAAAGTTGGGCACACACTAACTCTGTTCTGAATCTGCTGTGACTCACTGATTCATACACAGTCTGATCACGAATTAAAACTTCATCATCTGAACCCTAGACTATAAAAGAGAGGGGACGCATAACCGTCGACTGCAAATTGTTACGCGATGGAACCAGCGGTCAGCGCTCAGTAGCGCAACATACAATGTCAAGAGGGTGTTAGTTTTGTTACCATTATTCGCACAATTATAATTCCATACAGAGTATCAATTGTTTATTTGATAAAGTAAACAATTATTAATGAGTGTTGTTTTGCGTCATAGGTTACTAAGAAAAAATATTATTTATTTTATGTCAAGTAGAATACATATTCAATTGAATCAAATGCAAAGAATTATTTCATTAACGTAATTAACATGATGTGGAGGAACTAAGCTTTAAGAAGAATTTTAAAATTAATTAATTTTATCTGAGATGATTATAACTAAAACTGACGCCGCCTATGGTAATATTGTGGTAAACGAATGCATCTTACAACTTTGAAAGTATTTTTTGTTTCTTACACTGTCAGTAAACCATTCCAACAAAAAAATTTTTTACGCATTAATGATTCTTGTACGTAAATCGTTACATATTTTAAGTAGTATGTAAACAATAAACAAATTAAACGCGATTTACTTTACTTAACCTTACTACGTAAAATCGCCATTGTTTTAAACAAAACTTCATTAAAACCTAACTACACCATTCAATAATATTCACACTTTTAATGACCGACACCAATGCACGGTCTGCCACCGTTTTATGGAGGCAGTACAAAATAATGTAACAATGTTAAACGCAGAGAGTCGGCTTACGAGTTACGTGTCGCCCTTTTTCTTAGTCTAAGCTTAGAACTTATTAAGCATGTGTAAGGATTCGAGTGTAATAGTAACAATTCCGTCATCGAAGGAGGTAAACAGCGTGTTCCCATTTTGATGTTCTGATGACAATAGATTGTGAGCAAAAAATGCCATTCATTTCCTTCAAATTGTCTATTTAACCTTGGGGGTCTATATTTTATCCGCCATAGTACTAGATAGACCACGGACGATACCTTGTAATTTCAGTACTTCTTAAAAACAGCAGCAAAAAGTTTTGCCAATCCACTAACAACCAACAGCGTTTAGTTGCCTCATCGAAACGAAATGAGAAGATGAAAAAAATAGCAATACCGCGTTTGCAAAGAAATAAAGACAAAGCAACTTTGCGAGTTCGCTGCTTGTATGACGTATGACAACAAATAATGATGGACTTCGGAGAATTTGCTTCTTAATTTGCAAATAAGATGCCGATACATGTTCTATGGTGCAGATGACTTGCAAGATTGAAAATAAATCCAATACTGTCAAATTTTTGTACAGAGGTTCTATGAAATGACATCACAAGCCACAGTTTTTACTTACAGAATACCTACATGAAAATACATCTAATAGAGAATTGGCAAAAATTGGTTACTTCTTACATCGCCCCCATCTTCTCGTTCATTGCAAGTCAAGAGTTTAATATTTTTGTTTTTTGTTCGTTTCCTCTTGTTATGCCAGGTAGGTATATTGGATAAGGAGTCACCTACCTACCTACCAAAATGATGTATAGGGTAATAAATTTTGCCATTGACTCCCAATAATTAAAACTACAAAAACTTTTGAGATATGTTGGCTGCATTCCATTAATTTCCAAATAAATTTTTGACCATCCATTGTGAGTACTTCGGACCCGTGTTACTTTAGATATAAATCATCTTATATTTGCCTTCGGTTTTTGTTTAGGAATTGTCGTGGAGTATTCAGCATATTTAACTTAAATTATAGCTGTCGTAAACATTTAATGTGTTCCTAATAGAATTTTGAACTTAAAAATGGGGTAATAAACAGTTACACCATTCAAAGGACGTTTTTGGGAAAAAAGGCCCTTCAGCAATGTTCAAAATTTTAGAGGTACAACTCATAGAGATTTTAGATTATTTTGTACTATTTCTATTAATAGAGTTAAGATTACTGAAAATGTTGAAAAAGCATGAGGAAATGATGAGAATCGAACACGGGAGTCGATGTCTCAGATGCACAGTTCACAGATCGTGAAAATATCGAAAATAAAACGCAAAGAAATTACTAAATCACGAAAGTAGGACATCAAAGAACTTCACTTGCACCTGTTTCGCACGAAGAGCTAGTGAAAGCAGTCATGAAATACTATATATAAGGGGCCACTAATAAATAATCAATCAATTTTGTTTGAAAATGAATAAAACAGTTTTATAATTTATTTTGAGGATTTGATAAACAATCATTCGGAGTTCAATGAGGAGTCTTAAAATAAATTGTAAATGTAGAAATAATAGTTTAAGGGGAAAAAATAAGAGAATATGATTACGACCTTAAATTTAATAAATGGTCAATTTTCAAATTTATTTCAAGGCTGGGTATATTTATTAAAGAAACACTATTTCTGGCTCAGAATTCTAAAAGTACCTATGTACATTACTATTGACCTAACAAATTGAAGACATGAATCAAAGATTAATTTAAGGTCATCGTTTGAAACTAATCATTTAAATAATTCCTAGAAGAAGACAACTCGTAAATAGTAAAAAATAAAGGTTACGTAACTTACAAGAAGAAATGTAAAGATGACCTTAAATGTGAACTTAAGGTCAAATTTCAATTTTTTTTAAAGAAAAACACCTGGTTTCAACTTCGGATTCTAAAAGAGCGGATTCAAGGTAGATTAAAGGTCACCATTTTAAATGAGTTACTTAAACAACTTAGGGAAATTTTGGGAGAAATCGAATGACGACCTTGAAATTGTCCTTGAAATTAAATCTTCATGATAATATTATGATCAAACGTAGAATTTGACGCTATTAGATGTTTCCATTTAAAAAATGTGTCGACCTTGAAATTTGACCACAAGGTTCTATTCTATTATTTTATTTCAAATCCTTTTTCGATTTAGGGCTTTACTTAGGAGTTATTTGAGTGGTTCATTTAAAGAAGGCTGCAAAAGTGAAAGTAAGGAGGTGTAAATAGCCTTTTGTGTGCTTTTAATGTACTAGTCTTGTAAAGGAATCTTTTGCAATTTACCCCTGTATAAGAGTTTAGTTGCAGTCAGTGAAAATTTTTCACCTGAAAACATAATTAAAGAGTTGATTAGGTCAGGGTCAAACTGCCATTGGCTCATGTACAAGAGCGTGTTTCAGACCGAATTGTGAACACTTTATCTCACTTTAATTGGCTCCGGTCTCTTGCGATTACATTTCCTATCGATTCGATTGATATTAAACCAAGTGCGAACTGCTAGACCTTTCACATTTTAACTCTTACATTATACGGTATGAACGTATATGGTAAGTAGGCCTGGGCTCTGGCTCTGGCTCTGGCTCTGACTACACTTTATGCTTGACTTCGTTATTGGTGTTGATAAGATAAATTGTTTCGTACCTGCTTCAAGTACTAGAAATTTTACCATTCTTGAAAAGAATGACCGAGGAATGACCATTATTAGATCTCAGACAGATCCTGAAAATTTTAGTAGTCAAAATCTTGAAGCGGTGGGGTTATAACACACTTAATTTAACAGCCAGGAGACTTGAATTTGTTGTTGTTGTTTTGTGCAAATATTTAACCCTGGCACATATTTGTTACAATTTTTTTTTAATGTCAAAATCAAAATTTGAGGAGCACCTGTCTTTATTAAACAGGTGAACAAGTATAACACCCCCCCAACTCGCCCTTAAAAGTCTAACATATACTGGTAGTTTCAGTTTGGTAGAAGCTTTTGGGGCTGATGAAACTTATATCTCCTTTAGGGTATTAATGTATTAACCAATTTTGAAAAAACACCCTCAAAGTTTAGTCAATTTTTATCAATGAAATCTGAACTGAATCGACAAACGTTTGGCTAATTAGGGTAAGTTATTTTAAGGTCACGCCGGTTTTGTTTTTAATGAAAACTCCTATTTTTGAATCCGGATTCTAAAAGCTCATCAAATTCCAGGAATTGCTAAGTATCAAAGGTCAACAAAGGTCATCTTTTTATATCAAATCACTTAAACTTCCAGATGAAAAGCAGTTGATATAAACTAGAGGAATTTAAATAAGACTTGATTATGACCATAAGGTCTAGTCTCAAGTATACTTCAAGGTCAAGTCATTTTTTTTATTGACAATACCTATATACTGAAAACTGAGTCGAGTGGGCAAGCACTTAGCTGAACTATAATAGTGTTTTTTTCTACAAAACTATAATAATTATGAAAAATTTTAATGTCTACGTTTTTCTTAAGTTATTTCTACAAATCTGGAATAAAAAATTCGAAATAAAATGCTCTGAGGTTTCTGGCAAGTTATTACAATTCAAATACGAACTTTGAACCCTCATAACTTGGGTTTGGATTGTACCATATAAACAAAACTCTCAGGATATAATGTTAATAGTGGACTCATTAAACATATAGAGTTTCAATTGTATAGATCTTATATTTTCAAATTTAATTGATATCTAAAAGAAACCCCGATTTCGTCACTTACTCACTCATGACCATCAAAATTCATAGGTTACTTCCTGAAGTCTTAGAAAGTTAAAATTTGGTATGTAAGCTAGTATTAGTACACAAACAACAAAACATTAAAAAATGGAAGTATTACCCACCCCTCCAATCCCTTAAATTAGAGGATGGAAGTTTTTTTTATGAGACTTGCACAAACTTTGTTGCTAGAGATCTGGAAACTAATACAGGGACTCCTTGTTATAAATAATCAAAAACGTATTTCATGATTTTTAGTAAATCACCTCCCACGCTTTAAATTAGGGGATGAAATTAAACATTTTACATGAAAATCTTTACCCAATGATATAATGTGTTTTGTATTGTAATAAGTAGTACTAAATGAAACTATGCTCAATAACTCACAATTAATAACACACATTGCAACAACTAGAGTTTGGTGGTATACGTTGAAAACACCATTAAAAGGAAATTAAGCTGAGAATAACATAATTCAAATTACGAATGTAATGTGGCAGTTATAGATCCTCTCTATGAAACGAAATAGCCTTGTTTTAATACAGGTACACAGTTAATACGTTTTTAATTACCAATGAAGAAAAACAAAACAGCACCTAATATTAACTTGCCTTTTACATCTTCCGATATTTAAGACGAAAGCGTGTTCTGTTCGCATATTTTAGTGTTTAAAATCGAATCAATTCAAGGCATTTGCTTTTATTCTTTAAATAATCCTTTGTTTTTGTTAATTGAATGAAGATCCATTTATCATACTATTAAATTTGTTCGGCGAAATGTGTATGAATGGATAATTTAACATTGAATAAAGTTTTGGTACCTATTTATTTTGGCTCCTTTATTGTCACAGGCCAAGAATCACTTGCTTCCCTAAATTGATGTTAATTTCAATAAACTAGAGTGCTTCATTTCAAAAATGCGGTTATGATTTAAAAATGGTCCCCTCTACACTTTCTTTTTTTTTTAAGTTTTCGATTTGCGACCAAATATATTTTGAAAGTACCATTTTTGCTTATTGTCTTTAAAATCATTGTACTCAACGACATATTTGATAACGTATATACATGTGTAGCAAATTAACAATGTCAGTACTCATAGTGAATTACTTCAATTGATTAAACCATTTCCTTTGTCTTAGGAGACAATAGAAATAATTAAATTGTTATACAAATTGATGGAATTCCAGTTAATTATTAAAAGCAATTGAACTTTAAAACAATGAGTGTAAATGTCTCTTAACTGTTTCTACTGCTAAAAGATTAATACGTTTAATTTTTTTTTTGTAAAATTATGAGGTTTACAAATTCACATTCGTTTTTGTAATTGTATGCCTTAGGGGGTACATCTCCGAATTTTTTACCCCAAGCACGTTTCAGATATCGGAAAGACAGATTTCACTGACAAATCGCCCCTCCACATAATATTATTTTTTTGAAAATTTAGGTTGGTAAATTAACAATTAATCCATTTTTTTGAAAATTAAAGGCCTGT
Source organism: Agrilus cyanescens (assembly GCA_947389935.1). Lineage (NCBI taxonomy): Eukaryota > Metazoa > Arthropoda > Insecta > Coleoptera > Buprestidae > Agrilus > Agrilus cyanescens. Next base: position 14,199,733 of record OX376713.1, on the reverse strand, counting down.
AGCAGGAAAAAGTAACGAGTGAGAAAGTAAGAGTAGGTTAGGTTAGGTTAGGTTATATAAGTTTAAATAAGTTGATCTGTGACCCTTTCCAACTTGTAGCTATTCAAGATTTACTGTACATAGATTAAGGATTTCTTCAACATTTTATTAGGTTAGGTTAGTTAACCTAGTCCAATTTTCAAAAAATTCTCAATTTACGGTAAATGCGGAAATATCTAAAGATTGAATAGAGCAAAAACTTAACTTAACCTAAACTAGTGTAACGTATCCTAACTTCCTCTTTTTTTTCCTGTCCAAAACTCATCATTTTCAAAAAGCCTGTAAATCAGTAAATGCTTGTATTGTTACCTAACCTAACTTTACCAATTCTCTTGTAAATTTTACTCCGTACACTCAGTCTTCAAAAAATTCGATTACCTAAATTAATGTTGAGCTATCTACATGCCGATTTGAATTTTCAATAAAAAAAGTGTGGCACTCGGGGACTGCCGCGGTAAAGCTATTGCATAGTTTATCAACTTATGCAATTACATATAATATTTATGTAATACTTTTTTTTCTTTGATATTAATATTACAATAAACCTATATACTTTCTCAAAAACAGCTGCTTACGTATTCGTCCGATTTCGGAGCAGCTCGTCTTCATCCGTGCGAGCTTCGTACAGTCTACACGCATAGTCTAGTCGCACGCACACGCCGCACCGCTGTACCGGTCGGAGTGGGGGGTGTTAGGTTTTTTTCGTTACGGAATTTCTTGATTCGGTCGCCGCGCTCAAAGCCCGCGATAAAAGCTATGCAATAGCTTACAAAGTGAAAAAAGCCAAGAGAAGAGTATTTTTGCGCAACCAACAGACAAGTACAGGGTGGGTTAGGTTAGGTTAGGTTCGAAAAGAAAAGAAAGGTTTAACTTAAAAAAATTGAGGAAATTAATTTTCAAAGTCAAACTGATTTTCTCAGATGGATGTCTATACATATTGTAACAAGCATATATGTGTGCGAGAGCGGGCAGTGTATGCGAGAGCGGCGACGAGATCCGACAGCAGATAAGCGGAGTTCAAAGAATGAGTTCAGGGATGCGCGAAGTCCAAGGTATTCCGTTGTTAAAACTATACAGGCGGGTGAAAACCGTAATCAACCTGAACACCGTCGAATAAGGGAACTTCTCGAAAAGTACCAGGACGTGTTCGCATTGGACAACGGCAAGAAAGGGCGAACCAACATCGTCGTCCATATAATCAACACTGGCGAAGCGCAGCCCATCCGCCACAGACCGAGGAGACTACCACTGGCCAAAAAGGAAGAGGCCGAAAGGATTATAAGCGACATGCGGAAGGACGGAATAATAGAACCGTCGACCAGCCCATGGACGTCGCCGGTAGTTTTGGTCAAGAAGAAGGACGGATCTACACGCTTCTGTGTTGACTACCGCCAGCTAAATAATGTCACCAAGAAAGACAGCTACCCCTTGCCACGCATCGATGATACCTTGGACACGCTTGCGGGGTCGACAATTTTCTCAACGCTAGACCTTAAAAGTGGATACTGGCAAGTAGACCTGGATCCTGAGGCCAAAGAAAAGACGGCATTTTCGATCGTAACCGGGCTGTGGCAGTTCAACGTGATGCCGTTCGGGTTGTGTAATGCGCCAGCCACATTTGAACGACTCATGTAGACGGTCTTGAACGGCTTGATTGGGAAAACTTGCCTGGTATACCTTGACGACATAATCGTGATCGGAAAGGACTTCGACGATCACCTGAAAAACTTGGAAGAGGTACTTCGAAGGCTGCGGGATGTCAACCTTAAATTAAGCCCCAATAAATGCCAGATATTTCAAGAGACAGTGAATTACCTGGGGCACGTAGTCACGAAGACCGGCGTTTCAGTCGACCCGTAGAAAATCACAGCCGTACAAGAATGGCCAGTGCCTACTGACGTACATCAGGTCAGAAGCTTCCTTGGCCTGTGTACTTACTATAGACGCTTCGTTCCTGGATTTGCCAATATTGCCAAGCCATTGACTCGACTAACCGAAAATGGCAGACCATTTTGTTGGGAACGGGACTGCCAAGTTGCCTTCGAAAAGTTAAAGCGAGCTCTCGTTTCTACACCCTTGTTGAGTTATCCGATACCAGAGGGGAAATTTGTTCTGGACACCGACGCTAGCAATGTTGGGTTAGGCGCAGTACTCTCACAAATACAACACGGAGAGGAAAAAGTCATCGGCTATTTCAGCAAAACCCTATCCAAGCCCGAACGAAACTACTGTGTAACCCGACAAGAACTACTGGCAGTAGTAAAGAGCGTGGAGCAGTTTTATAAGTACTTGTATGGAAGGAAGTTCCTGCTCCGAACAGATCATGCTGCTTTACGGTGGTTACTGAGTTTCAAGAATCCAGAGGGTCAAGTCGCGTGTTGGATAGAAAAGCTCCAAGACTACGACTTCGACATAGAAGATCGAGCTGGAAATAGCCATAAGAACGCCGATGCCTTATCCAGAACACCATGTTCCGAAAATTGTAAGTACTGCAAGCGCCTGGAGGAACATGAAGAAGTCCGGAAAATAACCGTCACGGATGAACAATGGCATCCTGATAACAAACATCAAGACGGAACAGGGTTCTGATCCGGTCCTGAGCTTGTTCCGAAGATGAAAAAATGAACGCAGACGACCGACCTGGCAGGAGGTCGCCGATAAATCTGAGGAGGTGAAATCGTTGTGGGCCCAATGGGACTCTATTATTGAGGAAGATGGATTCCTGAAGCGAATAGTGGAAAACCAGAATGGTACTGAGAGTAAACGTCAATTGATTGTACCGAAGAGCCTGGTAAAGGAAGTCTTGAAGTGCCTCCATGACGATGCTTCGGGGGGACATTTTGGTGATAACAAGACCCTTGGAAGAGTCCGTGAGCGGTTTTACTGGGTCTATTGCAAAAAGGACGTTGAAGACTGGTGCAAGAAGTGCACAATTTGTGCAGCTAGCAAGGGACCACAAAGACGACGGCGTGCTCCTATGCGCCAGTACAATGTCGGCAGTCCATTCGAACGAATTGCCATAGACATCGCAGGACCGTTTCCAGAGACCGATGGTGGCAACAAATACATCCTGGTGGCAATGGGCTACTTCACGAAATGGGTTGAAGCGTACGCACTCCCAAATCAGACAGCCATCACAGTAGCGGAGGAGTTCGTAAACCACCTGATCAGCCGGTTCGGCGTGCCCATGGAGCTTCATTCTGATCAGGGTCGGAATTTTGAGTCGGCCTTGTTCCAAGAAATCTGCAAAACATTAGGCATTCACAAACCCGGAGAACACCTCTGCATCCTCAATCAGACGGCATGGTGGAACGAATGAACAGGACCATTAACAAGTACTTGTCCAAAGTGGTCTCCAAACACCAAAGAGACTGGGATCGCCATCTGCCACTGTTTCTTATGGCATATCGATCATCGACTCACGAACCTACTGGACAAACACCAGCAAACGTACTGTTTGGTCGGGAGCTACGGTTACCATGTGACCTGAAATTTTTCTGCAAACCTGGTGAGGACGTTGCCGGAGAAGACTACGTTAGTGATCTTCGCAGAAGACTTGACGATATCCATGAGGAAGTACGTTTCCGGATGGAGGTTTCCAGGAGGGAGACACGGTGTGGTTATACAATCCACAGCCCCATAAAGGTCTTTCGCCGAAGCTACAGCAGCACTGGGAAGGCCCATATACAATCGTCAAGAGAATAAATGACGTCATTTACCGGATTCGACGAACACCGAATGGAAAACCGAAAGTTGTCCATTCTAACCGTTTGGCCCCATATGCCAGTGACAATCACGAAGAAGCACGGATCAGGCTTATGCAAGCTCGTTCTCCGGATCCCCATTATGACAAGTTTATGGCCACGCCGAGCTTGTATGCTAACTCCAGATTCAGTGTCACCTCCGAGAGATCCGAGGATTTATTTACTGCTTCGGACTCGCTGGTTCATTGTGTGGCCAAAGACTTGAGGATGGATCGCGGTATTGCCACCGTATTCAAGAAGAAGTTTGGCCGCTTGCCAGAGCTGCGGGACCAACTTGAAGATGAAAAGAAAGTGCTAAGTCTGGTGGACGGGAACCGATCCATTTACTACCTGGTCACTAAGGAGGCGTCGTTTGAAAAACCCACCTACCGCTCGTTATGGAATTCGTTGGTGGAACTAAGAGACCAACTGCTATCCACGGGTACCACAACATTAGCCATGCCAAGGATAGGATGTGGGTTGGATGGACTGAACTGGAGAGTGGTGCGAAGCATGTTGGACGTCCTGTTGCGATGGAGCGGCGTCGAAATAACGGTATACACCAATAATCCCCAACGAGATCCCGCACAGCCAAGGATGGTGGATTGCTACTTCCTTATGACGACTGGGTGCTTTAGGGGACAAAATTGCTAGTACCGGCATGATCCTTTGAAGGAACGGCAGAATGTGATCCGGGACGGATCACCTTTAAGGAGGGGGCAGTGTAACAAGCCTATATGTGTGCGAGAGCGGGCATGTGTGCGAGAGCGGGCAGTGTAACGAGCGTGCATGTATGCGAGAGCGGCGACGAGATCCGACAGCAGATAAGCGGAGTTCAAATAATGCCGCCGTCGGTCGGCGCTTTGATGACAATAAACAAGGCCATAAATAAAACGAACACAATGCGAAGTGGAGAAAATTTTAGAAGGTTTCCTGATTTTTCTAGATTGTTCTCACTGACGTGGTGAGTGACAGTAGTTTACAGTTTTCTGCCGAACGAGTAATATAAATACCGAACTACGATATATAGTGATATAAATACGCATTTTCCTTGTCATATAAATAAGTTATTGAATTATTATTAGTGTTTAAGTATTCTATTAGTGCTTAAGTGTTAAATAAATAGTTGTAAATAAATATCTGTTAAATAAATAAGTTAAACTAGAAAAGTCGTTACAATATTTTTAACCCCGGTTTTAAAGGGCGTTCAGCCGATGGGCCATTTCAAATTCAAAACGTCATAATGATGACTCTTTGAATTTTTGACAGGAATAATTGACGATTGAATCCCACATTTCGGCCAATTCAAGGTTAGAAGGCTGAATTGACAAAAAGCGTTTCTTATCAGTAACGAACCATAGATATTTACGACCCAAGTCTAATTTTCACCATTAAATACGCATATTAGGTTTTATATGACTAAAATGGAAGAAGTGTTGTTTCAATCTGAGTCAAAAACGTAGGTATCCTTTTGAGAAAATCGCTTAGACCTTGAAATATCCTTGAAACTTAATCTGAAGGTCAAGATCAAGCTCACTGTTCCCCACGGATTCCTACAGCTTTGTATATTACAATTTTTTTGACCCTGTGTAGGTAAATTTTTTTACAGTTGCATAAATGAAGTTTTTATCAATAAACAATAGTCATTAAACAATATTAAAGAATCAAAAGCTTCCTGCGCCACTCAAAGTGAATGACATTCCCTCATTCTTTTATGATCTATGGATCACTCGTCTCGATCTATCATTATGGCCGATACCTTTGACTCGACAAAAAGCGTGACTTATCAGTAATTAACCATATTTAAGAGTAAAACTTACGTCTCATTTTCATCAGTAAATACGCATATTAGGATCTATATGATAGATAGATAGAATAAGTTCTGTTTGAATCTAAAGTCGAAAACGTAGGTGCCCTTTTAAGAAAATCACATAGAACTGGAGCATCTTTGAAAATTGACTTCAAGGTCAAGTTTAAGTCACTATTCTTCTCGGATTTCTACGGCTTTGTATTTTATAATTTTTTGACTCTGTATAGGTACATTTTCTTTCACCCTAAAGCGTGCACCTTCCTTTTTTTAATACGTTTATTCCGATACAAATGTTTACAATTTTAGACAGATTTTGTGTATTTCTATAGATTTCCTGCACGTTTGAACTCATCGTTATGCAATATAAACAAATGAGAAGTTTTCTGCGCCAGTTATTGTTGTTGCGGCTTCCAGAAACGCTCCCCCATTCTTTTAGGATCTATGGATCACTCGTATCGATCTATCATTATGGCCGATACTTTAATATTATCTTCTCGTTCGTAAATGAGATCAGCACTAACAGCAGCTTTTCAAAATCGCACGCCTGAGAACCGACCGCATTCGAAGACACACGATCCTCTCTTATTAATAAATGCTCCCACCTTTCTACCTGTTGAGTGTTAGGATTGCGTTCGTATGGCGTGGTTTACAATGCACCGTAGTGGTATAACGAAGGTTCAACTTGTCAGTCTTGGTTTCCGAACACGTTGTTTCGATGACTTAAATTAAAAGGCTTACAGAAAGAACCAAACGTTTATTTTGTGATTTAACAATAACAGTTCGTTTACACGTTTTTTTATCCGGAAATATAGTATACAACTAGGACAATAGACCTGAGACTGAAAACAGTTTTCGTGAACTACCTTCATAGTTCTACAGTTGTTTGTTCGACTTCCATTTTGTGATTAGTTTGATTGGGTTATTAGTTAAAACTGTTGTGAACGGTGTAAAAGTGTGGACATGCCCAAACCTTTATCGGCCTTTTTATAATTCCACCTCGACGAAAACCATTAAGGTAAGATAACCTCTCTGAAGATATTTGAACGGGTTTCTTGACAGACGCGCCAATATACCAGATTATACGTTAGTTAGGTAGTTGGACTCTGCAGATGCTAAAGTCGAAAACCTGTTCAATAAATTTAGGCGATTTTCAATGTTATTAGTACAATTTAGAAACCTGTTATTTGGACATTAGTGCGTACATTTAAAATCCCTACTTGTACATATTACCTATATCGCAGGAATACGATGAGTAATATGCTCAAGTATCATGTAGATACCTCACACTTTTTTACCATTTCATCTAGTTACTTCAGTGTTTCCAGAACATAAAAAAAAATTAATCACGTCTTTGTTTTTGTTTATATCAATTATTTACTTATATATAGAAATGTAATGGTTGAGGTTCAATGACCAAATTTTGGTTTCTCGTGATTTAAAATGCGCGAAATGCATGTTCTCCTTCGAGAATGCTCGTCTGTATTATGTTCATGACACAAACGATATATTCGAGTTCGTCTGGCGTCTGGACTGCACCTGTGAGACGAATATAACAGAAGTCCACACAATAACAGAACATTTGGGTTCTGTAGGGGTATCTCTCAACCCTGCACCAGCTGCACCTGCAACATGGCTCAAAAGCGGCATATTTGTAAGGCTTGTGTTTACCTCCTTCGGAGGCATGTTCTTGCGGTGTACTTTCATTTAGCGATGAAAAACTAAACTGCTACCTACTTCCTTCCAAGTTTTTTTTTATGCGAGAAAGTTTTCGACACAGTTAATATAGGTGCAGGTAGGTACCTATATAGGTATATTTTTTGTGTATTTTGTGGTTATACCCAGAAATGACATGAGAACTTTATATTATACTTACACAAGGTAGTAAATGGTATCTACCTACCTATATGATCGTTAATTAGAAACAATTAGTATATTTTCTTAATGCAGAAATTGTTACACTTTTTTTTCGATATGAAATCATTCTTTATTCACTCTTCCTTTCTCTTTCAACGGAATCTATTTCTGTGACGGAATTTTGCTTTAGTTACGATATTCAATGTCAAACGTGCTTCCTTGTAACCTCATCGTAAATATTTATTTTTTTACATTTTATCTAGGGAACGCGTGTAGGTATCGAGTTGAAATTAAAACCATATACTCAGGTCTACAGTGCCTGGAAGCTTTGAAAAAATCAAACTTCTAAGTTCACGTAAAAAAAAAGATACGGCCGTTTATGTCGCAAAAAAGTATATTTCGTCACTCAAAGGAATCAAAATTTGTAGGGTACTTTTCGTTGATCTAGAACTATGAAATTGGTCAAGTAATATCGTCTAATACTAAGTACAGGGAAAGATCTGAAAACTATAGATACATTTGTAATTAAATCATAAAAAAATATAGTCTTTGTTTAAAGGACGTTATCAGTCATCGAGGTTAAGTAACGGTATGCGCGGTCATAATTGTATGGGTGACCAAATCTTTTTGTAGATTTTTTTAAACTTTTACTAATTTGTACAGAAGAGAAAAATCTGAAAGCCGTATATTTTTAATTAAACCACAAGAAAAACAGGGTCTTTATGCAAGGCATGAAGGTCCAAATTTTGAAATGAGTTAACCGTCAGTGGGGTATCGTACGAAAGGGCCTCATTATATATAGTGTGTTTTTTTAATGAGAAGTCAATCATTTATATCCGAAGAAACCTAGGGTATTGTCTGACCGGTGCAAGTGTTATGCTGGAGTGGCAAAAAATTGGGATTTCCCCTGTAACAGCTTTCACTTGATTCATCATTATTTCGCTTTTTTTAATTGTTTTTTGTTAATATGTCTTCTAATATTTTGTTTTTCGTTTATTAATCGTGATCGTAAAGCTATAATCCATCCACGACTAATAACCCTTCTATGTCACTTCTTCCTGGAGTAGCTATGGAATTTTGAGATTCCTTTCCAATAGAGTGTAAATCTATGCTTAGTAAACGATAATTTCTTTGTAAGAATCATTTTTATCACCACACGATCACGTTTCTTCCTAGATTACCAAAATAAGATCGATTTCTGACGAACTTTAAGACCCTACATAAACCTTATATCGGAATCTTTGTAAATTCAAGCACAAATATGGTCATTCACTTAAGGTTATTGTTATTTTGTTTGTCCATTTTGCGTTCAACATAATTAACATTCCATTATCTGCGTAAGGTAATCTAATGAAGGTTTCGTTCGAATAAACTATGAATGTGTACCTGAGTACATAAGTGCGCTCGAACATGTATTTACGTATAAGTATAGATAGATTGCCAATACACCTATCTCTCTTTCGCGCGAAATAGATTACTATTACTTATGAATCGTTAATGGTTTCGCAGGAAGTATTAAATTTGATTAACGAAGCTGCTACATAGTTACTGCTCTCAACGTCTGCATGTCGAAAATGTCCTTATCTTAACAGGAAATTGTATTTAATCGGGCCGCCAAGTTGAACACTGCAGGTGGAGTGGCTATTATGCAACATGCGGATAATCTGAAAATGGTACCTAGTAGGTAGTGCAGTTTTGTGGAGAATTTCATTCCAGATTCGCTTGCTACTTATTGCAACAAGCCAGCAACGATTGAAAGAAAAAATGAACTAAATAAATTATTTCTCCCACCCGATACGACGATTGAAGGATTTAATCGGTGTTCGGTAGGACATTTGCGTTTTAATGATTAAGCATAGAGCTATTTATATACATAATTTTCTCCTCTATTTGCTTCACAGTACCTATGTAGAGGTCACTGTCGTTGTAGACGAGCCTTCTTTGATTTCTTCAAGTGGAGTCGGGTAGCAGAAAGTGGTATCTCAAATCTTAAGCATTGTCATTTTATTTTTTAACCCACTATTTACCTTGATGGCCATTCCATGTTGTCCTAGTTTTGAAAATTAGTTGCTGCCATGAATTGTGTATAACAGAAAACTCGGGGATTCCAGGGTAACGAAGTTGATAATTTTCTAGACGTTAATGCAACAACATCGGCAAGAACATTTCGAATGATTTACTTAATATAGAGCTAATAGCTTTACCGTCTTTCTCTATTTAGAAGATTTTGCATTCACAACTATCGCAGTGGGTCAGAAGAACTCAGGGATTCCAAGATGTAATCAGAATAGTCCAAAAGAACTTAGGGACAGTTCAGAGAAATTCATTCTATTATTTTCCAGTAGTTCAAGTAGGTTACCCTGCGCTGTTATTTTATTAAAACATAAATAGCGGCAGAATCCCATCCAAATTTAAGAGACTTTACATTCACAGCTATCAGAATGCGTCAGAAGAACTCAGGGATTCCAAGATGTGACTCCAATGACTGAGAGAAATTCTTTCTATTACTTTCAAGAGATCCAGAAGTTAAATTACTTTGAGTTGAGTAATTTCCACATTGATCACGAGTGGTTAACGTTACCATCCTCTCCCAATTAAGTAAATGTTACTTCCACAACTACCAGAGTAGGTCAAAAAAAATCGAGGATTCCAGGATATAGGTCAATTTGGAAGAATTTACAGTCACAGCTAACAGAATGCGTCAGAAGAACTCAGGGATTCAAAGTTGCAACTCCAATGACTGAGAGAAATTCTTTCTAATACTTTCAAGAGATCCAGAAGTTAAATTACATTGAGCTGAGTAATTTCTTCATCAAATACGGGTTATTAACTTTACAATCCTCTACCAATAAAAAAATGTTACGTTCACAATTACAAGAATGAGTCAGATGAACTCAAGAAATCCAAGATTTAACTTTAGCGATTCAGGGATTCCAGAGATCACGAAATTAAATTTCACTGAGGTGATTATTATTTGTTATTAAAGAGTTATTATCTTTACTCTCTTTTTCTATTTAGAAGATTTTATATACACAACTATGAGAGTGGGTCAGAAAAACTCAAGGATTCCAACAGGGATGCAACTCTGGAAGGACAGAAAATTTTTTTACATAATTTTCTGCACATGTTACAAAATCCTTTCTGCTTTAATTATTAGCACTTAATCGTGATTTTCGAAATTTTTTATTTACCCAAGCAGCTTTTCCACATAAAGATTGCCTGCCCCCTGATTTTGTAGATCGAAATCCATTGATTTTATGAGTTTGGATGTATTGTTTAGTGCTTGCATTGGATATTTTGACGTATGGGATTTAGACTTCCTGATACAAAATCCCAGTGTTACACTTAAGTACTTTTGTAAAATTACGTGGGTAGGCATGTTACTTATATCTTTTGTTTTGTTCGCTATGGGTGGTTAGTGAAAATTTAAAGTGAAATTTCCGCAACGTGGTATTTAGTTACGGTATAGAGGATTAGCTAAAAACCCTTTCTACATAATAACAGAGGAGAAATTTTTTTGGTTATCGAAATTATCTCGGACATTATTGTATAATGTAAATACACAAGTTTTAGTTTAACTACAGCGGAAGTGTCCCGGTCATGCGGAAGTCCAACTTTTTGTTACAGTGTCTAAAACGTCACATTACCGTATTTCCGGTGTAAAAGCTCATTTTCCTTTAAATATTGTTTAATCCGGACTGGAATTATTTACAACATACAAACGTTTGTATTATCGTTTAAAAACTGGCAGTCTGCGTTGTCCTGTTGACCTTGTCTGCACAAACACGATCTCTGTATACTTTATACGTGATTTGATAAGAATCCTCGATGCATTACAGTTTTAATGCTGTCTGATTGTGAGCTGAGTTTACGAAAAAGAAATCGGGGCCTGAAACATCAGCTGCTGCTGCAGCCACCAGATTTGACAATATTGTTTCGTAACTGGACTGTTTCTATTTTTAAAATCACGATTTGTAGTTTTAAAGCCATTAATGAGATTTTATCTGCAATTCGAGGTGAAAATTTCAGAAAGTGATAGTCAAATATTCCTGAAAGTTATAACTAAGTTGTACTAGTGCATAATAAAACGAAAATATTTGCCTTGTCGAGGAATTTAAACTAAAACTTTTACATGCAACGTCTATACGTGTTCAGCACATGATGACTAATGTGAGTTACTTATTTTTTCGTGTCAGTAATTAAAATAATTCCTAAACAAATTAGAGCAGTTTAAAACTGCACTTGCTGATTAGTAACTTTTCATTTGCCAATTTTTTATTTGGGTTAAAAAAAAAATAGGAAAGAGAGGGATCACGTAACTCGTAAGCCAGCTCTACGTCGAACATTGTTACATTATTCTGTACTGCCTCCATAAAACGGTGGCAAACAGTGCATTGGTGTCGGTCATTAAAAGTGTGAATATTATTGAATGGTGTAGAAAAGTATTCCTGAACCTTTAGTTATAGATATAAATTTAATTTTGTATTAAGATCAGTAGAAGCTAATCCTACCAAAAACACTTGATAAGAATAACTAATTAATTTTGGTAATAATCAAGTTAATATACTTATAACAACATCCTATAACTTTAACCTTCGAGTGGTAGAATTATCCTAACCGTGTAATCTACAAAAGGCTTTACTGGCGCTGACATTGCTCGAGTAGAGTAAGGGCTGTAACTGCGTCGGTTCGTTTGACGGCAGTCGCGTTTAAATTCACAGATTCTTAGACAACTAAAATTGCCGCTGATGCTTCACGTCAGGCTTTTCTCGACGTTAAAATTGATCGACGTCCCAATTACCCGGAAGCCAGCGCTACCAGTTCGCTTCTTATCGCGAAATTTACGTTCTTGTTTGTCTTAGACTGTTATACAACGTTACATGCTTACTCAGTTCGATCGGATGGATGACAAACAAAAAAAAAAGTAAAGAAAAGAACGAAAATGTTTTTTCCCTCATTTTGTCCTGTACCTCAACAACCACTCACTACTAGACGCTATTACTATCTAGTAGGCATGAGGAAGAGCAAGTCAGTCGCTTTCGTTCGTTAAAAAGCATCTGTGTAATAAAACAAACTTGCGGAAACCTATTGGTTCAATGATTGATTGGAAAATTCAAGGAGAAGTCTTGTTAACGATGGTTGATGTTCTTGCTGTTTCTTAGTTGTTCTTATGAGTACATTTTGAATAATGCATGAGGGCTAGTGTTGTTATTTTTTTTTTTAAAGGAAAATGCCAATTTAGTGAATGGAAGTTTGCAAATGAAATTTATTAGTCTCCAATTAGCCCACTTAATAAATTCTCGAAGTGCCGTTGAGGGGTCAAGTAAATTAAGCAGCGGTTATTAAATTGAGATGATACTAGAGGGAACCATAGGTTTTTTTGACCAATTTTATGAAAGGGTTGAAAGATTGGTATCCTGTGCATACTTTCACTTTTCAGCGTTCAAAGTTTTTTTATTGCACTAATGTTATGATGTAACAACAATTTTTTGTTGTCAGAGATAAAGAACCACGGAGAGATAGTAATATTTTACGTAATATCCTCTGTTTATTTTACGTTACAATTTAGAAAAATACACATGTGGGTTTGATCATTTGCATATACCTGTAAGATTTGCATAAGTATAGATATCATTTATCTGTGTATTTATAAAATGTGCTCTTGGGACAAACTAGGGCACTTTGAAGTTTCGAATTAGTGGCACTCACGCTACACAATAACAAAGTTTAAAAATACTGAAACTGGCACATGTTTACTTTCATAATAAGTGTGTTTGGGTTTGATGTGTCACCTAGGAAATAAATGAAACAATTAGAACGAATTACTTATTGAGTTGTTGTTTTTTACTTGTGTCTTCCGGCTAATTTTTACTATATTAGTTGTTATGGAAAGTCGAAAATAAGAATAACCAACAAACGCACATTTTTACAATAACTTGTCGGATTGAACCTTCTTCTGATTTGGGATTAAAGGCCGTCTTCGGTTGGAGATGCTTCGTAACGTTTTGCTACCACGAGTGGCGAGCTCCTACCGGTGTCATTACATCGTCGATGTTGGATGTAGACTGGCAACTTTTCCTGCGCACGTTGTATTTATGCCGGTGGGTAGGGGCGGGGCGTTCTGCTTCAGTTAGCCGTGGTATTCTGGACGGTATCGTTCGGGTGTTCCTGTGTATCGGATTCCAGAGGAGTCTGAGGTCTTTAGACCTGAATCAGGACCTCACCAGTCCATGTGAAACATTCTAGTGATCATTCTCGAATAATAGTAAAATGATTCTTAAAAATAAATAGAGATATTTAGGTTCTGTATATCCAATTTTTTTTTAAGTTTTCGTAGAAAAGGAGAAATATGTGAAAGACACTCCATCCATCTGTTACAGGACTGGGCTAGTGTTAAATTTCCTTTAAAGAAGACACCCCATCTAAAACTCTTCTACCTCAGCCCATTTTCATTAGGTCCTCTTTGAGGGCCGTGGGAATGTTCCAAGAAATTATTATTCTTTAGGGACGTTCGAATTTAGTACGAAAAGTTTTGAGAGTGGTAAGGACTTTCAGTCATGGGCTATTCTTCACAAATGGTGCAGAAAAGTGTAGAGATTGAGTTATTGTCACTGACTATTAACGAATTTTATTTGTGGGAGGTGTATAGATTGTCGAGGATTAGTACTGTATAATTGTGGTGGTAGTCCTTTTTTCCAAAGGGGCGGGGGTGCTCGCCGAACTTTTATATTTTAAAGGTATGTCCAACTCTAAAGAGGATGTCGACTCCCTCTTCTAGATCATTCTCAAAAATTACTCGGGAATGTTGTAGAACTTTCTCCAACATCCTTCTATATTCGGGGAAAATATAAAAAGCAAATACAGAAACGTTGTGACCATCTTCACCAAAATATGTAAATTTGATGCTTACTGATCGCAATGGCAAAGGATAATTTGTATACAGATCTTTCTTACTGAATAGTTTGCAACCCCAATTCCATTAATGTGTATCACCACATTCCTGAACACGACTCCAAGGTTGAGAAACAAAATAATTCTGATACGTTCCAGATTATTCTCAAACAATCTGGAGCATTCATGCAAACACTAGAACTGTATGGAATTCTTACACTTTTGCGATCTATTCTAAAAAGTCAGGACCCTCAGAAAACCCTCTGCCTCTAAACATTGAAGATTTGTATATTGGTTTGTTTTTGTGTGCTAAATCTACACAGAAGCTACAATATTTATTGAGCTGTCATAAAGAATTATACTTTTTAGGTTTAAGGCGTTTTAAAATCGGGCTGGTATTCGAAGAATTCATGCTCCCAATGGGAGACACACAAAATGATTTAAATGCAAAATATGAAGCCGTTACTTTGTTCATTCCGTGTTATCTCATATGCCGGTTTCGCTGCCATGGCGCTAAGTGAAGGTTTGAGGTCACGCGGAACCCCTCCGGCCATGGATCGAATTTTTTTTATTGTCACCTCTTTCGCACACGACCGCATTATTATTATTATTATTACATAAGAACTTAAGCTATCGTACATCTCTTTTGGGATTCTACATTATGTACAAGAAAAGAACCTTAATATGGTTTTATTGATGGTTCCTTTACTACAGTAGCGGAACCTTTGATCGTTTATTTTTTATTTAGAATATATGTTTTTGTTGTTAGCATTAAACTTAAAGATCAGATACAAAGAGAACATCACCTACTTGGTTGCTTAATCCTAATAATTGAAAGTTCCTATTCAGTACGGGAATCGTAATTAATTCAGCTGCCAGTTAAAGATGACGTAATGGGAACTTTTTTTTTTAAATTTTTTTCGTCGACCAATATGGACGAGTCGCCCATGTACCGGTGAGTTTTGCATCTTTAAGGACCTAACGGTTGATCCCGATTTTTTTTCGGCAATCAATCGGGTTAGCACACTTAAATATCGTAAACACACACACACATATATATGTATGTTGTTCACATTATAATCATGTATTATGTACCATGTATACAGCACGAATGTTGGATTTAACGTGGGCGATTTTATGACCCCCATACTGACTCGCATATTTGCTTATACATGTATATGTACATATATGAAAGAATGACCTTGGCGGTCAAACAACGAACCTTTACTCAGAATGACTGTGCTGGTATGCACCCATGGTATGGACAGAAAAATATAAAGGTTATCGATCCGGTAAACCCAATTTACGAAACTTTAAGGTGTTGCTATAGGTATGTACGAATATTTATTTGTGAATTCCAAGTTAACACATTTCCTTCCGCAGTGTATTGTTGTATGTTAACATAAACGCTTATCTGAAACAAAGAGTGCCAGTTCTAGTTCGCAGTGGCGGTTCGTGGTCCTAAACTTGCGGGTGCAAATACCTTTTACTCTACAATTTTTTTTTGGTCACATGTTAAGGAGGTCCAGACTTCCTCAACCCCCTATATGGAGGACCCTCTTTCCCACTTTACATAGATGCAACCGTGTTATACCACTTCAGAACCCATTCCGAATGAATAAATAAATTTAATTTCAGCCTTGCATGAAAGGTAGTACCAATCAGTTTGGTGTTCAAAACGGGTTAAGTAAAAAGTACCGTCTAGTGTCGAGATGCTGAACTAAAACAAGCAAAGAAAACTATAACGGCAACTTTTGTGTCTTCCATTCAGTTTCTTTGTATTTTAGAAATATGATGGTCTGTTTCTTCTATTTTATTCACATCTACGTAAAGGTAATCCACACTGAGATATCATGCTGGAAGGAATAGCCTACCGTGATATTACAAGCCCCTTAAATAAATAAAATAAAGTAGGCACTCAATAAAAAGGGGTGATATTTATGTTTTGTGAATGGTCACTGCGGGTGTTCCTTTTGCACGCTTCAACGTTCAACCGGATGTTTTTGAAAGGTAATTTTTCCTCAAGAGCATTCGCATATTTATTTAAACGTCGCTAAATTTTTATGAAACGGAATCTTGATCGCTCCGGCAGCGGCGGCGTCGGCGACGCTGGTCATCTTTCTAATGACCGACTCATTTTCAAACATCGCACGGTTAATTAATTAGTCTGGAAATTTTCAAGGATCTCTTGATCAAAGACGAAAGAGAAAGAGAGAAAAACGACCAAGCTCAACGAGCAACAATTGAACAGGTTGGTGCATTATCACATTACGAATAAACTCCGTCTTATTACAGTATACAACCTTCAGCGCATATTATATTTTGCGTCGTAATTTGAGAGTATTATGAGAATGCACAAACCACCAGTTAATATTACTGTTATACACAAACTGTACAGTTTCAAAAGTTTTATGTGGCGAATCTTTTGACAGACGTATAAGTCTGCATCAGCAAAGCCGGAGAAACTGTGGCTGTGTTGGAGAACGTACTAAATGGCTCAAACCCCAACGCCAAAACTTAGACCAAAAACGTCGGAAGCACTTTTCGATAACAAAGTTATCTTCGTCGGGGACTGAAGTGAACTGTGAAACCACCTCTAGAAAACTGGATCAGCGTCAAAGTGACACATCTGTGAGATGGATTCTGCATCAAGACTTTGATACCACTCTTGCAAAATACAACGATAAGAGATTTAACGTGCGACACCTACTCATCAAAGGCTTATTCACACGTCAAACCGACAAAGATAGTACCTGCCGGAAGATTGACTCCTTAGGGTCTCCTCTCCGCGAACGGGTTGATTCCAGGAAGCCCGGACGCGGCTGAGAGCTAACAAGACGAGTAACCCTCAGCTCGAGAATATCTAACCTTTAGTCGAAGTCGGGGACTGTGTGATGGAGTAGACTCCTCGGCAGTGCAGCCCCCTAACTCAGCATGCGGGCTTTCAACCACTACTCTCTCGAGTCCGACACCAATGGCAGGGGAGGAGTGAAGCGACCTCCTAGGCACCCGCTCCCCCGAGCTACTAGTATAGGTAAAACTGGTCTCCATCAGTTACTCAGGAGTATTCCTCGCTGGGCGACATCCGTAAAAACGCCGGACATTCTTTGGTTTTTTCAGCTAGCCCGAGTACTGTACACCTTAGAATCTCAAATTTGCTATCGTCAAATATACACCCCCGCTAAAGGGTCAAGATACACACCCCATTCCAGGTTGGTCATCGCGTCGTGGAGGTACCCTTCCACTTCGCTCCTACGCATCACAATCGCGAGCCCCCCATACTGGGTCAGGTCGCTTGTTCTCCATGCCCTCGCCAGAAGCGCTCTCCGACCAGGTCCCGGAGCGTTTCCAAAACCGGTCGAGATTCCCATGCGATTGTCACTGAAGGTGTCGGTGACCGCACCGGAATTTCCTCACTTTCGACGGGTTAGCTGTGTCGGTGGGGTGAGTTCACCCCCCAAGTCGGCTTTCTTGTGTTGTGCTGGCGTTATGACATGTTTGTCAACCGGTGTTCCGCTCCTGCCCCTGGGGGATTCGCTCGGCTAAACGCACGCACCAGGCAAGGGGCCTTCAGTCCTTCGTCCATGACCGTAAGTAGCTTTTAACCTCTTCTGCCTCCGAATACCCGTCTGTCCATTTAGCTTTCCCACATCATTGTGAGCACTAAGCCTCCTTCCTACCACGACGAGGTAAAAACACCAGCGAGTGGCTTGCAAAGTACAGGTGGTGTAACCTCTTAATCCAGTTGATTATCAATAATTTTGTGAAGTTATACTAGATACACTGGAAGAAAATGACGCCATTTTGATCGTAGGCTTTAACTCACCCGACCAATGCTCCACTGTAACCTAACCTAACCTAAATGGCAACTCTTGCGGATCCTAACATGTCGGCAATTTTCTTCCCCATCACTTCGCGCCTTTATTGAGCAGAGTCGCATTGTGATTTTTTTTTTGCATAACCAGAAGGATCAAATAAGCGAAATTACGACCACCATCGTTTTCACTTTCAGAGTAGGAACTCCTGACAGCTTATGCGTGACGCCATTCATACGGGTCCACGTACGGAACTCTGGTCTAGTAGTCAAGGAATTTTATCGTGCAAAAAGTATTTTGTCCGTGGATTCTTGTAGAGATCGAGGAGAAGAGCATTTGTGCAAATTTTATTTTTAACACTCTGCCATAGATATATGAAAAAAGATCCAATTTTCTACAAAAAAGTCTAGTTACCTGTCATCATTTTCAAGCTTTACCCCCCGTTCATTTGTCGATTACAAAATTCCTTCGCCACAAAATACCGATTGATCTGTACAACTACTCTGAAATAAAATACTCATATTATTACATTAAGGTCGATAAAATCAAGTCGTTACTCGCCGTGCGGTTACCGTTAAAGTGAATTGGATTATCTAGTAGCCTAATCAGTGTATTAACAAATAGGAGGAAACAAAATCAAATACTCATTAGAAGTATTTGCGACTACTTAATTTTTTTAGTGTTTCATGCCGCAATGGTGCAAGTAGGTGGGTATGGGTGGCAAAAGGTAATAAGATGTATCCATCTTCGTCCTACACATTGTTCTTTTCTGTAAATTAAGTGGAAAGTTTTCATTATTGTCTAGTGTGTCAAAAGGTAACAGTGATATATAGAATTTGCAGTAGTGTTCCTAAATGTTCCGGATTGTTAGGGAATGTGAGACGGTGATTTGGAATATTCGAAAATGATTTAGAATGTTCTAAAAATATTCAAAAATGTTTAAGGAGGTTATACAACTTTCCTAGAAGACCTGGAATATCCACATTTTTCGAGAATGATCTAGACTAGTCTTGTAATATTCAAAAATGTTGCAGAGTATTGTGTTACATTCCAGAATGATTTTAAATGATAGTACATGATCCAGAAACTTCCAAATTTTTAAAAAAAAAAATGTTGCCGATTATTCAGTAATATAGTAGAATAATTTGGATTTATTATTTAAAAATTCATAGAATATGCAATTAACTTTGTTTTCCACTAAAAAGAAAGTTAAACAGTAGATATAAAGAAATCCCATAATTTTGTAATAGCGATTTGTTTGGTGGATATTCGTTTGAAGTAACTCTAATGATTGTAACCTTTATTTTGCTGTCACACGCTGCTTCTGATGTAAGTGAATGATGCTTGTACTTTTATCATTCTCAAATGTCAACGAGCCTCAAGAAACAAATTGTAGATTGTAAGTTTACAAGCGAAGAGAGCGAAAGTAAATTGCATTCACTATATTTGTATACATAAATAAGTACAAGTAAAATTTTGAGTTATTTTCATTTAGTTTTCTTTTGTACTTTTAAGTGATATATAGGTAGGTATGTAGTACCTTACATAGGTATGGGAAAAGTTGCGATAAAACTAAATAAAATATTAGAACAGTTACATAATGTTATGTGTTGTTAATGGTCACCATTATTTAAACATAAAGTGGTCGTAAAACAGAATATTATACACAAATGTGTGAATATTTCAAAGGAAGTAACTATTATATTACGAAACACGTGAAAGTGTGTAAATTTAGACTAATAGCATATTGTAATTACTATAATTAATATTTATAAACGAGGAAATAAAACATTTGTACTAAATCCAATCCATCCAAAGAAATTGTCCAAGAACTTTTGGTGGATGTGCCCATCAAACTACTATTGAAATGAATAACTGAGGATGACGCTTTGGGCTTCAAGACGCGTTTCTGAAAATTGGGAATGATACGGAATTTTGGAGTTTTCATTTCTTATATTTTTTTATGGGAGGGATGGGGAGGAAATAGGTCTCTCAATAGAAACAACTAGAAGTGCATATCAATTATTTTCCATAACGAAAGTCGTATTCTTGGCGGTAGGTTTAATTACGTTTTTGTACATTTACTTGTGGGAGTCATTGTACATAGTTTATATACAGTCAGACATGAAAGTTTTCATACATCCAACTAAATGAAAATTTCACCAATAAATACTGATTATATTTAAATTAATCTCACACTGGATGAGAAAGTGTTATTGGAAGATGAGAGTAAATTCATCATCTTTCGGAATTATGGCAAATGAGTGGTCACAAAAGGAAAATAAGTAGAGGTGGAATTATGATTTGGGGATTTATGATAATAAGTAAGTATTTTTTGGAGAAGTGTCATTTGGTTGTACAGTGACTTCAAATATGACGGTGCGTGACATGGTGTTGAATGTCTTTATCTGTTATGTATCTTAAGACCGATTGGACACGTGTATAAGTTTAACAAGGTCCATTTGCAGAACCCAAAGTGGCTATAATTAATGTCGTTGAAATTCTTAAAAATATTCGATAAGGATGTATTTCTGGGAGTCTATAAATTAATTCCGAATGGGACTGGAGCTTCTATTTTTGGTTGCTTTTGCCGAAATAACATGACGTTGGTAAATCGTCTCGAAGATAATGTCAAACGAAGACCATTAAGGAAGATTTCTTTTTATGTTCTCTAAAAGTGATTCTCGTTTATTTTACAATCGCTAAAATAGAAACTTAAGAGAGGTTCGTTCAGAAAAGAAGACCTTTCTTCAAAATAGACTTATGAGTCTTAATGGGGTATTCGCAACATGAGACCAAATTATCAAAATAATTGTTTATTTAAGAAAATTTGGATAATATCTATGCCAGAGTTAACACTTTGAAAAACGAAGGAAGATGAAGAGGGCGTTCTATTATTCTTTGCAACTAACTTAAATCCATAGTTCCGAAACACTGTCAAACTACTTACCGAGGTCTGGAACAAATTTCTTATTGATTGTACAGGTGTAGTTATGGAGAAGAGGTATTATAGATGAATGATGAAAGTACCCACAGAGGGGTTGCGATTACTATGGGAAGTAATTCAAAAGATGAACTCGAACTCGTCTTTAGAGTTTAGACTCTCAAATCTATCGAAATAGAACCAAATAAGTAATGGAACTTTTGTTACGGTTTTTAATTTTCATGTTTGGCTGAAGGCAGATTTGGAATCTTCTATAAATGATTCGCTACCAAAAAGAAAAATTGTGTACCTATATAAGAGTTGGGGTGGAAGGAGGGGCATAAGAATTTTAGAAAGGTATTGGTATGGCACAGCATGAAATAAGATGGCAAAACATTGATCTAATTCAAAGCTTCAATAAGAGTTAGCCCCATTCTGATAGATCCATCAAGGGAGCTAATCGTAACACCATTCGTTGCGACAAATGCTGTTCAAAATTTGATCATTGGGAATTAATGGTAACGTAATTATAGTACTAAGGGAAGCCTTTGAAGTACTCGATTCTACATTATTGGAAAATTTTGAATGTTTTAAATTTCTCATAAAACTTTTATAAACTATGATCAGGTTATGATTAAATATTCTTCTACTGGGTTAAAGAGTCAAAATCATAAATTCAGGGAGGAACAATTTATGGGGTTATAACGAACTATAAAAAAAGGACAACCCTGGCTTTTTCTTGTGGATTCAATGGTCTATTCTCTATTACAAGATCCATAGCAATTGTTCCTTCCTGAATTCATGATTTCAACGACTTTAATTCAACAGAGGCGATAGACAGCTGTGTGTTGTTTACTCAAGGGTGCAATTTTCAATTTAGTTTAAATTGAGCGATATCTAGAATTGGTTGATTAAAAAAAAAAAAACAAAAACCTAATGTCTATTCAGCAAGAAGTCACATGTTCTAGCACACAGTCAGTTTTGATTGTAAAGAATGAGTAGCTACATGTTTATGGGTTGGAATGATGGTCGTTGTGTCCCATTGGTATTTTATACATGCGTAAAAATGAGAAATTCTTGTAAAATAGATTTCGCCTTTTTTGTAATCGTTCATGGCAAACAAGCAAGAGCGGCCTGCTCGGATGTGCGCATGTAATTTTTCTTTAGCGTCGACATACATACAAGAGTACATATGAACCGGAGAGTCGGATTCATTCCTTATTTTCATAATGTTAATTTCGATTGCATGTTACTACGACGTCAGAGTCGGTTGATTCTGTTGTGCGTGCGTTCGACTTTTTGCCAGCAGATGGAATTTCTCTAGAAGTGGTAATTCTTGTTCCTTCTCTCTATCGTACCAACGTGAAGACAAGAAGGCGACGCGGACGACGGGAAACGAAAAAAAAAAGAAGAAAAATAATCGGGGCCAAAGTCCTCCCGAAGACGCGTTCGCACTTGGACATGAAGAAGAAGACGGCGAAGAAGAATATGAAGAAACGCACGGATGTTGTCGATGCTATCGAAAAAAAAAAAGTTGTCTATAAAATCTACCGAAATTCCGTAGATATACGGACGAAAATAAGAAAAAAAGAACGCTAGTCGATACGATACATGCAAATTCGGTCCATAAAAGAAACAAGTTTTTTGGACATGCACCAAGGGGACGTGTATACCACATAGTAAATAATGCGAATAAATGTCATGAGAGATACAAAAAACGGCAACGATAATGTCCATTATTCACTCACAATTTCGATTGTAATAAAAACCCTCCCTGTTCCTTTCATTATGTTATAACTGTAAAAGCTTCCATAGAACTGGTCACTCATCTGAACATATATCATGAGCTGGTGTTGTCCTTCTTCGGGCGTAGAGAAGAAGGACAACACCAGCTCATCAACTGGCCGCGAAAGCCTTAATCAACATATATCATGTCCAATCCGACCACTATGAAAAAATTTTGAGAACCAATATAAGGTTCAGGGTATGAAAAATATAGGGGAAAAACCGAGAGAACGTAACGGAAGTAAGCGTTACGGAATTAGCGCTGCCACTTCCATGTGCTTTCCCCACCCTTCTTATACTGAACGCATTAAGTTTTTGACATTGTGATTTTAATGTGTTAATTTCACGAGAGGTAACTAAAGTTCGGGCAATGAAACCTACAAAGTTGAAAATATTCTTCAATTCTTCAGCTTATTCTTGATGAGGTCTGTCTAATGGAATCCTTGACAGACTCAAACGTCTTATGATAACGATCAAAATAATTATGAAAATTTGAGCTACACTGTACTGGGTAATTGTAAATGGTTTCTTTTGGTGACCTTGCTTATCTTAGTGATTTATAACAAACAGCTTTTGAAACATATCTGCATCATTTGTCGAAAATATTCAGGAAGTATCTGGCATTCAGATCGTAGGAAATTAGACAACTGTTTCCTTTATATTTATCATTATTTCAAACAAGGACAAGTGTCTACCAAACCTTTCTATAATATTCGTGATAAATTCCATTAGCACGAAATATGTCAAAATGCTGATATTTACAAATGCAGTTTTAATTTCACATTTAGCACAAATGTGGCAGGAAGTTACGTTTGCTGTGCTTGCATTTTTACTGAGTTAGTCATAAACATCTGACATACATAACAAAACAGTTTCACTTTTTATCTAATTTTGTTTTATAAATATTCAGCTAACATTAATTTCTTTTTGTTTCAGGTAAGTTCCAAAAATGTTGTATGTACAAAGTCAAATTGATCATCAGGTGAGTGTAATTGTGCTACAACGACCCAACAATTTTTTGCAATTTCAAATATGTATATGTAAAGCTTTTGAGACCTCTGGCGTTTAGAAGGGGAAATACAGAAATTGACGGTTACGATTTTTCAGAAGCAAAACTCAAACGTGTGTTAGGTTTCCGTACCTCAAAATGAAAAAAATGGAACCCTTATATGATCACTTTGTTGTCTGTCTGTCAGTCAGTCAGTCAGTCAAGATCCTTTATCTAGTGAACGCGTGGAGGTATCAAGTTGAAATTAAAACCATATACTCAGGTCTACAGTCCCTTGAAGCTATGAAAAAACCTAAATTCTAAGTTAACGAAAAAAAAAAAAAGATACGGCCGTTTATGTCGCAAGAAACCTATATTTCGACACTCAAAGGAATCAAAATTTTTAGGATACTTTCC
This sequence comes from Agrilus cyanescens, assembly GCA_947389935.1. NCBI lineage: Eukaryota > Metazoa > Arthropoda > Insecta > Coleoptera > Buprestidae > Agrilus > Agrilus cyanescens. The sequence continues at coordinate 14,175,468 of OX376713.1, read as the reverse complement.
GTTGACCTAGAAGTATGAAATTTGGCAAATAATAGATATCGTTTTATACTACAACTATAGGGAAAAATCTGAAATTTTTAATTAAACCACAAAAAAAGGGTCTTTATGCAAGGCACGAAGGTCCAAATTTTGAAGTGAGTTAACCGTGTCATGCGGGGTATCGTATGAAACGGCTTCATTGGGAGAAGCTTAAACAGATTTTTAATTATTTTTGTGATGTTTATGTTTTGGAAACTGAATTTTGGGAGAAGCTTTGAAAAAACTGGGAGACTGGTTTCCTGAACTATTTATAATAAGTACCTACAAATTTGTATGGAACTTCAATATTTTTTATCGTAACGTGTGAATGTCCTTGATTACGCAGAAAAAGCTTATTGTCTTAATTAATTGATTTGTAAATGTTGTAGAAAAAAAGAAACGAAAAACTGAAAAAAAAAAAAATAATTAAAAGTAGACGCAGGTGAGGTATTCTGTCTATCGTTTCTTCAGTTAAGCAACGAATTGCTAATAGGTTACAATTTACAAATAAACGATTACATTGCGGTGTTGGTTTTCTCTCCTGCGGTCGTATCAGTTTTATTAATGTAATTGTCACAGCAAGAAATTAATAACCTTTCCGATTCGGTCAATTGAAACAATCAACTAAATTGTCACCGAGTTCTCCGTTGTATAATCCATTGTAACGATTCGCATTTAAATGAAGGTGACCCACCATTAATTCTTGCGTGCGAAGTCAACTTTTTTTTTTTTACTTATTTTCTTGTAACACTTATTTTTTTGTCCACCTCTTGTGGAATGTTCACTTCAGCAAATTTTAAAAACTCGCGCAATTAGAATCGAGTCAACCTCAATTTATTTTACATATGTATTTTAATATGTAGCTATTAATTATCATTAAAAATTAAAACCACAAATAGAATTTGAAGTCATATCTTCCAGTGTTTAAGGAATAGAACTTTATATACTTTTTTCTTATTTGTCATAGTTTTGAAAGATTAAAAACAACATGTGTTCTGCAAAATTTAACATTAAATGAAAAATAGTAACAGTTATTTGCCAATGCTAAATATTTGCATAAATGCTCTTCTGATTTTCCTCTACAAGAATCCGCGATCAAAAAAAATTTTGCACAATAAATACGTTGGCTATAAGAGTAAAACAGTTCCCTACAAGAACGTCCTTTATATGACGTTGCTTTATAGCGCTCTGGCCTTCAATAACGAAGGTAACGGTTACAGCCTCAGAATTGTAAATTTCTACATTACTTACTTCACCATCACCAAAAAATGCTTAAATTATTAGAAAACTCAGTTTTCTTTGAATTCTTTACCGGGTATTTTAATTAAGTTCGAGAATCCTTTTTTGTTTATTCAAGATACGATATTTTTTGTGTTGTACTCACATTTCTGCGGAATATTTGCAACTTAATTGATTATTGACCGGTCGCGACCGA